>CAJRST010000001.1:17514136-17608044 GCA_907169785.1 Menidia menidia | reverse complement strand
GGGCAGAACACCCCTCACACGCACAAAGATGTCTTTCATGAGTCAGATATGTGAGTGAAACAATGACCAAACGTGTCCAATAGCTTCTGACGGACAACAAAAAAAAAAGGACATGACAAAATGATCTGGTTACATCTCAGATATAATCAGATCATGCACTCAGAATGTGGACAGATCGTTTCTTTATGTGTCCACAGTGTACTCACCGGCCCTTCAGGGTCCTTTTTTATGAGCAGCACTGAAGATCAAACACAGCCGCTGAAAAGATGGAATATTTTCTCTTTTTTTTTCTCTTAATCTTTCCTTTTTCAGAGCATCCAATTAAATCTTAGAGGAGAGACACTCAGCATCCTTCTTGAGGAACATCCTTGAAAGAACAGTGTCCAAACTGAGCATTATTACTGTAGTAAGGTTATACTCTTCTGCTGCAGCAATTATGAAGGCAGTCTGTCCTCCTTTTTTATCCTTTTTGAGATTTTCCTCGGTCTAAAACAATTTTCCTACCTAGATTTGCTGTGCTGCCTCTTTTAGTTTGGGCAGCTTTTTCAAACATCTGTTAAGAGGAGCAACTGTGCCAAGGAGAACGTTTTTGTAACGTGTGGGAACAACTGATTGAGCTTTCAAAAGCCTGAACACTGCCAGGAGTAAGACTCACAAACCCAGATGAGTTGAAGAGGAAGACGTTCAGGATCTAAAGCAGGAGCAAAATGGAGGACAAGGAGGAACAAAAATACGAATCTACTGATTCAGCTAGAGGACATAAATAATAACAATAGAAATAATACACCATCACAGCACTTCAAAACAAGCTACCTCCTCACTGATACTTATTAGGTCAACATTTTGGACTTTTACAACCCATTAAGACATTAAAGTGGTTTGTCACAACTACTGATATCTAGTGGTCAAAGTGGAGATAGCAACCATCACAAATTCCATGCAGCTACCGAGATTTACGAGATGCATCTGTAAAGATTCTATTTGCATAATATTTGCTCTTTATTTATTAAGCCAAGTAACTCCTTAACCTGCTATAGAAAAAGATTGTTTTTATATTCTTATTTATTATCTGATCTCACAATTTTAATTTGAATAACACCCAATATAATATCTCTAAAAGGCCTGTGATACTGGGCAGACTATCCCGTCATCAACTTGTAAAATGCTCCTTGATGATAGGGGTAGGATATTAAAGCGATGGGGCCAAGCCACTGCACAATGAGCACAAAATGAGTTAAAGTGATGTTCAGTTTTACAAGGATTTCTGCCTGAAATCACACAGAAAAGCACCAGAGAGGTAAATGTTTAAATGTAGAACCTTAACATTAAAATAAGATGCAGTGTAAACATGACAAAGATAAACCTTAACTCATGCTTAATGTCAATGCATAGGCATGTCTATGTAGATAAATGTGGCAGCTGCTGAGTTTAAAGAACAAAGAAGGTGGTTGTTGTCACGCACACACCTAACAGGTACCCACAGGTGATGCCCGGCACAGAATTCACAACCAGATATGGCAGTAAGATGCTGCCTTTAAGTGATAAAACCGTAAAAAACTGAATGGGATTAGTAACCCAAAAACATCAGCTATTCAGAAATGATGGGTTACCTTCAGCATTTCTGTTTTTTTTCCATAAATTACTTGGAGTTGAGCCAGGAGTCCAAGGTGAACAATCTTTCTTAAATATTAAGTAAGACACATTTCAGATGAAATGTTTCCATGTGTGGGATTACTTCTCTGCTGTGGTCCGGGAGCATTTACCGAATAACAGATTTTTTCAAAAAGTTTAAGACATTTTGTGAACTGTGAACACTCAATCATTTCCCTAAAAAAAAAAAAAACAGACGGCAACATAAGAGGGCCACATGAATTGCAAAAATCTCCAATATGCCTCTCGGTGGTGGAGTGGTCTGAGCGCATTAAAACACGAAGATACAAACAAGTGGTGTCTGCTGCATGCAGACAAGCACCAGCATTGTCCCGATTCTACGTTTTCTGTAACCATCCACTAATTATTGATCCTTGTAAATCAGATCTGGCATCTCACTCATTCCCCTCTGTCTGAAGGAGAGACTGGAGGAGTTCTAAACTGCTGATACCATCCCATCAGAAACGTTACACAGCAGCTCATGGACAAGGCCTCAATATGCTTTAATCCACTGCCCCCAATCCATTTGACTTGCTTCTGTGCTGGTTAATGTAACATTTTTACATGAAGCCCTTAAGCACCGCTCATCCATTAAAAACAGCTCCTTTGAGTCTCTTGGGGTGGAGGATGCCTTATCACCCCACAGGCCTGGGAAGAGGGAGGAAGTCACAAAACACACACATCCCCGATCTGGGTTCGTAACATCGAGTCAGCAGGAAGCTTTTCTCAGAGACTCCGTCAAAACCTTTCAAGGTCTCGTAAAAAAAAAAAAAAAAAAGACTGCCGTTTCTGAGAGCACTTCGGATCCACTCTGTGCGAGCACAAAAGACAAGGGGAGCTGACCGGTTTTATTTGCGGGATGTTTTACCAGAATGTAACCCGGGCTTAAACTTGTGGAATTCATTGTTCCAGCGATCGACAAACCATCTGGACTCCCCATTAAAAGCCACATCCTCTTCTTGCATGACGCGGGGGCATCAAAGCGTGGACTCACACACATACATGAAATTCTTCCAGCCATGAAGAATGAAGCCAGCCCCTCCTCCCAATTCACAGGAATTAATAGCAACTCTGTCCCTCAGAAGTGACTGTAAAAGCTCTGATGCAGGGAGGAAATGATTACATGATGTGACACACCTGTGTTCATTAGAAAATACGCTGATGTGAAAAAGGCTTTTCCCACTTCCTGATTTTATTTTATTTTTTACATGTTTGTAACTCTTAAAACACCTGAGATCAAAGTTCAATACTAGTAGTGAAAGATAATTCAACAAAAATGAACTCCTTGAATTAAGATTATTATCATTATATCATTCATTATGTAGCATATTTGCAGAGTTGTTGTAATTTAGTCACATTAGGGGCTTGTTAAGGTCACGGCACAGTCTCTGAAGAGGATTCAGGCCAGGACTTTGACTAGGCCACACCAAAGTCTTCGTTTTGGGTCTCTTCAGCCACTTGGAGGTGGACTTCCTGTTGTTTTTTGTAACATGGTCCTGCTACAGAACCCAATTTGGCTTCAGCTCGGTGAAGAAGACAGCACATTCTCCTCCTGGATTTTTTTGGTCGACAATATTGGTCCTGTTTAGGGTTTTTTCTTCCGGGTACTGAAGCAGCAGAACTGACCATCACACTACCGCCGCTATGTTTTATTGCTGGCATGATGAGCTTTTTCTGAAATGCGGTGCTACTTTTCAGCCAAATATAATGAGACAAACACCTTCCAAAACATTCAACTTTTGGCTCATCAGTCCACGGAATATTTTCCCAAAAGTGTTAAAGATCATCCAGATGTTTTCCAGCTTCAAGTGAGACGAGCCTTAATGTTCATTTTGCTCAGCAGTGGGGTTCCAGGCTTGGATCTCTGTAATTCAGGCCATTTTTTGCCCAGTCTGCAGTTGTTTGGATGTTGCTGTGGGGTCTTTTGCGACCTCTTGGATGAGTCGTCGCTGCGCTCTCGGGGTAATTTTGGTCAGCTGGCCGCTCCTGGGAAGGTTCACCACTGCTCTGTGTTTACATCATTTCTGGATAATGGCTCTCACTGTGGTTTGCTGGATTTCCAAAACCTTACAAATGGCTTTATGACTTTTTCCAGAGCGATAGATCTCAGTTACTTTCCTTCTCATTTTTTCCTGAATTACTTTGGATTCTGGCATGATGTCTAGCTTTAAAGGTTCTTTTGGTCTACTCTGCTTTCAGGCAGGTGGATTTCTTGAGTGAGAACTGGCGTGGTGTTAATCAGGCCTGGGTGTGGCTAGAGAAATTGAACTTGGGTGTGATAAACCTCAGTTAAGCCATGTTTTAAGGGAAGGGAAAAAACCCTTTTTCACACCGATGTAAGTACCTATCATCTCCTATTAACACACATCACGTATTCTTAGACATTTGGAGAAACTCCTTGCAACATTCGGCCCTCCACACTTAGCCTCTGGACATCCCGCAGCTTCAAAGAGAACATCAGATTTCAAACATCAGAGCTCAGGTAGCTCTTAAACACCAGGACTGAGTTGACACGTCTTGTCAACGCTCTATGATACAGCAACCAATGGAGATGACGGACATTGTCAAGTAAAGACCTCCTCTCCCTCTATTAAACCTTTTTTTTTTGTCTGCCCGAAATCAGCTGTAACTGTTTCATATGGAGCTACAGATGCAGCTAGAAGGCAGCCACCTGTTCCCTTTTACATCTGATCAAAGTGGCCACATGAAAAATGTTAATGAAGCTACTCTGTGGCTGGTCGGATACAATAATGTAATTATTCAAAGACCCTCCTTTTGCACTTTAGGGCCCATGGGAAGAAAACTCCACATTCAAGTTCATCCTTCCATTCGTCTGTCATCGCTTAGCGCGGAGGCTCGTTTGAAATCACGCTCACCGCTTTATGTGCATGTGTTGACAAGGATGAATGGGTGCTTTTAAAGCCTGAATCTTTTCGTGAAAATATGCTCAGCAGCCTTGCCAATCATCAAATCGGAGTTTGATGGAAAACACTCTGGGGGGAAAGTAAAGCAACCAAATCAGGGTAACACAAAACCGTGTGATTGACCAGGCCCACGTTTGATTGATGACAGAAAAACTCAAAGTCGAATGTTTGTCTGATTGGGAAAGGCTTGTCTTTTCTCAAGTAATGATGTGTTACTGTTTGTTAAAATAAAATAAAAAATCCCCGGAATAGCTGGAGCTCCAGGCTCACCACAAGGCCGAAAAAAACAGAGGAGGACAAGGATATTTCTATATCTGGTGTCAGGGTAGCGTCTCAGCCTCCAGCAGACTCAACAACAGTCAGCTATTAACTCACAAACCTTAAAAACAAATACTCCACCATAACAAGTGTGTTTATACCAGGACTCGGCAGAGGGATTTGAATTCCTTTCCAGAACAAATTTTGTCTCCCGATGTTGTGTTTTGAAATAAAGCAGTGGCTTAAAGTTGCAGTCAGAACAAAAGGAGCCCTTCAAAGTCCTCTGAAATGACAGAAATATGACTGTTTTTGTGTGTGTGTTTTGTGTCGTGTGTGTGTGTGTGTGTGTTTTGTGTCGTGTGTGTCTGTGTGTGTGTGGGGGGGGGGGGGAGTAGGGGTTTAAATAAGGTAAATTCACCAAGCTATTTCAGAGACACAAAAAAATGATCAGAGGTTTGATGTGGCCTGAAGTTCAGAGTAAATACAGATGGGAGCAAAGGGGTGTTGAAATCTGAACAGACCACATCCAAAGCCATGAGGCGCCCCCTGTAGGCGGACCCATGCAAATGCAGCCGACAGGCTCCGGGGAGCTTTTTTGGCTCTAACAACATCAAACTGTGCAAAACACAGTCTGCAAAACATTGATCAAAGTCTGTATCTGACACCGACTTGAAACCCGCTCATGTCAATTACAGACAATACAAAAAAAGTTATTTTTTATCACGAACACATCCATATAAATTTGTTCTAACTTACAGCACAACTTTCTCCCAAAAAAAAAAAAAAAAGGTAATTCCGTTAGATTTCCCTTCACATCGCATCTGAGGAGGTGAAACACAAAGCCTACCCGCTTCTCTGTGTCTGTGTCGCTGTGGCGTTTGGTCAGTGATCCATTCCTCCACGGAGCCCCTGGCTTTTTCTGTCTGTGCAGCCTGAAAACGGACTTTTTCTGAGGAAAAAACAGTCTCCCCCGTATAACTGTATGCTGTGAGTGAAGGGAGAGAAGAAAAAAAAAAAGGAAAAGTGGAGTGCGCAGGAAATGATGACGCAGCTGTATGTAAATCATTTAGTTAAATTAAAAGAAGATGGTTGCGTTTATGCCAGTGGAGCCAGTTCATCAAATATTTGGACTGACTTTTGTCTGTGGTTTCAAGTTTTTTTTTTTTTTTTAATCAGTCAAACTGTCCAGATGCGTTAGAAATAAATATGTAATGATCAGCTGGATGCTGACACAAGGCGAAATTAGTTTCTGAAACAACTCCAGTGAGCTGGTGGTGTTGCTATATAGCAGGAAGGTGTGAGCCCATCAATTTGCACACAAGTAACAACAAATTAACTGAAATGACAAAGTATTAGACATCAGGACTCATTTTTAACCTTCTAAGAGAGCAAAATGTACCTAAAATTGTCACGGTGACCACCTTCCAGTATATCTAATCTCTTCACTGTTTATCAAGCTCAAGTAGTACACTGAAATGACCAAAGACGAGTCAGCAGTCTTACAGAGACATCAGTTCATTTTCAACTCTCTGGGTGGGTATTAGGTCGGTTTACAGCTTTGAAGATTTGTGTTACCTGATGATTCTATATCCAGGCATTCCAGCTTTGAAAATATCTTCATACTCTCCTAATGTGTTTCAATTTTGCTTCCAGTGAGTCAAGTTTTCCTCTGAGTCTTTTCAAGTGGTCTTGTGGAAAAGTTCTTGGGACTCCCTGAAGGTTTAACTTCCATGCTTGTTCACTCATTTTCCACCCACTATCTTTAGGCACTTTGTGATTTTCACCCCATTGAAAGACATATCACTTATTCCCTTTTTGTTAAGTTGCATCTATGAAAAATGCCCAAAATAATTCAGTTTGACAGGCATCTTTTACATTAAAAAAAGTTCTTCCCAAAGGGGAAGGCTGTCAAGTTGTGCTTTTTGAAGAAGGAAAAGGAGAAAAGGCTGACATATGCCAAATTACACAGAATGATGGAGGGATGAATCTTTTCCAGTGTCCAAACCTCACCATTACTGAGGCAGTGTGGGGTGATTTTGGCAGAGGACGGAACAAAAGGCAGCCAGCATCCAAAGAATAGCTATGGAGGGTCATTTAAAAGGCCTGAAAAACTGTTCTCTAAGACTACTTCAAGACAAAATATGAGAAGGCTTGTCAAAGAGGCAGATAAAAGACTCATTTCAGGAATTTAGACCATCTGCATAATGCTCTGCTGGAAGGCTGGAAGTAGACAAATCCAGGTCCACACAGACATCACCAGCCATGAGGTGAGTGCAACAGGCACAACAGATTCAAGACAAGACTCATAAATATCACATAGGTTTATTTCAAAGTTAAAGGTATCACATTTACAATAAGAACACTTTGTCCGGTCACCCAACAACAGCTCTTTGTCCACTGCAACTATAACAACTATACACAAAATGAACTCCTGTGAGCTCAGAATGCCAGCACGCATGCTGCCTCTGAGAAAAAGAACGACCCTAAATGTGGAAAAGGTTAGACTGAGCACAAAATGTGCCAAAATTTAAGACTACAAATTAGGTTTGTTAGCTGTTGAAGAGGGTGCTGACTGTTAGAGGGCCGTTAACAGACCGGGATCAGTGGCCCGGCTATTTTTACCTATGACATCACCGAGAATTTTGGATCAATTTCTGCGTCAAGAAACTACTCTCAAATTTAATATTTAATGTAATGCATGAAATGACTAACATCATACTAGTTATTACACATGGAGACATCATAGTAGGAATGATGGGCTAGAACACCTTATAAAAAACAGCTTTACAAAACATGCAGATTCAGATTGAGAATGTAAGATATACTTCACACTCGTTCGTACCCCCCCCCCGCACTGAGGTCAATGTTTGGGCTGAAACACACAGTTCATGACTGGTCTGCCATCCTGCCACGATGACCGCTCTGAAAGCTACTTTATCCCACAGACCTGAAGAGCTGGACAGTCTGGGGCAGATTGGACCGTTTGTGAAAGAGGAAAATCTGCTTTTTGTGGCTGTGCATTTCACAGCGTGCAAAGACTCCTTTTATTGAATCTCTTACGCCGCTCGCAGATTAAATAAGAGTTCCCAGTAACTTTGATTTGCCAGATCCAGTTTTCTAAACCAAGTTCACCAAAAATGTGCAACACACCAATCAGAAATGAGATAGAGGGAGTAATATCAGCGGAGGAGCTCTATCACAGTGTTTTTCCTTTCCCCCCACTTTAGCTTTTGTCCGCCCCGCCCACCCGTATCTCAGAGAGCATTTTAACTGAGGACGACATGGCGGTCGAACACAGACTTCCTCTGCTCCTGCACCTGCCTCCTCCAGCGCTGCTGGGCGTGCTCCACTTTGTTCAGCATGTTGGGGCGGGAGTGAGAGCGGGACAGGACGTTGTGAGCGTTGGCAAACGGCTGCTGGTCCTGGAGAGGGTGGAAAACAGCATCAGCAACAACGTGAGCCACAATGCTCTGACAGCTGGTCTGTTCTGGAAGAATCCCCATTTTACGCAGACTGTAACTGTGACTCCAACAGAAAAGTCCGGAGAAAATCTGGAAAACCCATCTCTTCCTCTTTAACATCAGGTGCCCACTCCCCTGGATGCTACTGGACCACGTCCAGCTGCCATGTACAGCAGCAGCTCACGCAGCCACAGACGGTGTAAAAGACGCTACAGAGGCCTGGCAGGTTCAATTCTGTCAAACTTTGTACTGACAGATGGGAAACTTTAAGTTAATCCTCCATATCTGAACTGTCGTTTCAATGGTACCACTCAGTACCTTTTACAAGGAACAATTTCCTCTTTTTTATTATTGTTTCACAATTCCCAAACCAAAGAAAAGTCATGAGGCAGTCTCTGTTTCTAAGAGACAAACCAAACATAGTTAATGTTGCAGCACCGCCTCTCTTTGTTTAATCCTTGCTGCTTACAGTGTCCTAAATGAAAAAGTCTCGATAGAAATGTTATAATGGGAGAGTTTTGCTTTCATGTTCCTTTCAGCAAGAAAGGAGAAGCTTTTGGTGACGACTTCTGCTTTGGCTTGCTTTTCGCTGAAGCACAACGTTTGTCAAGATTAGTCACCACTCCGTGGCTCCACCTCTGCCCTCAGGCAAAGGCAGACTCCATTTCCTTTCGCTGGTACCTAAACACTTCTTCATATCAACAGGGACCAAATTATTTGCACTCATCTGTGGCTTAAATGGTATTTCCATTAGCATGACGTTCTCTATGCAGAATATTTCCTAAAAACCAAACTAAATCTGATTGACAGGTGGCTGCTGTCCCCATATTACAAAGGGATAGACTGTTATGCTCTGGTCTTCAGTGGAAAAGCTCAAAGGACCTCAAAGTCAGGTGTGCCGCCAACGCTGTGCTCGTCATTTCCTTAAACTTCCACATGGTTTTGAACCGTGGAACCATTCTTTCACAGTTAAGAACTTCAGGTTCTGATGTAACCTCCCAGGGTGTCTGTAAGAGGGCATTCCAGTGCAAACCTGTTCGCTGTGCACAAAGAATGTGTTGGCTTTTTTAACACAAATGAAGCAAATTCTTTGCTCCAACTGGCTCCATAGGGCTTTGCCCTCTTTGGAAAGAGACTTTTTTTTTTAACGGTCACTGTGTGAGTGCCTCACAAAGGCACACCTGTAAGCGGTCAGAGTGGCAGAGTCTGGGACACACAGAGAAAAGAGAATACAGACAGTTTGAGTTAAAAGGCCGACGCCGTGGTCTGCTTTACAGCCGAGTGGACAGTGATCTCACCCAGCAGTGAAACTGCCCCACCTTCCAAATTCCAGAGGTTTCTTTAATGGTTGTATTCATACCTAGGAGTTCCCCAGGGGAAGGAACTGACCAGCCTTCTTTGTCTATTGTCTTTAAGCTCTACATTTTTTTTTATTTTTTAGAATATCAGTGGCAAATGCGTGCAACGTGAGTTGAGAGAAGGAATAGTTGATGCTCGATTAGAGATCCTGCGCTCTCATCTGAGACTGTGGTTACTAATGCACTCCCTCTTTGCTGCCTGAAGCATCAGGCCGAATCGCATCTGCAGCTGTAAGGAGCCGGTGTCCAATTTCCAACATTGTTTCAGTAACAGGATGATGCATTTAAGGAGTCCACCTTTCCTGGAGCCTTCTAGCACTATAAGCTGACTTTGTTAAACATTACTGACAGTGGTTGACACCCGCGTGATAGTTGTCAGCTGTTTACACATAAACAAAAGGTCTTATGACACAACAGGGATCAGAAGGTACCGTAATATAATGTCTGCACTGTCCCAGCTGCAGCTCGGTGACATTAAAATGAACACGTACCCCACCCTCATCGTCGTTCTGAATAAGCTGCGAGTGTCCGAACAGCCGCCTCTTCAACATGGGCTCCAGGAGGGTCAGGTAGACCATGTAGAGCAGCAGGAGGCCCAAAATGGAGAGGTACATTATGATGGTAACCTGAAAATATGCAACAATCCTTTATCTGTGCAGTTATTGTGGTATTTCCATTTAACTTTAAATCTTTCTTTAATCGATATATGATTCTTCTGCTTCAGATCAAATATGGGTGTCATTTTTCAATGTTTTATGGCATTTTACAGATACATTTAGTGGGGGGAAGAAAAAAATAACAACAGATGACTCAGCTGGGCAGGTCATCACCACATGCAATGGTTATGCAAGCAAAAAACGGGCCTTAAGATGAACTTACCTTAATGGTCCCAGAGCTCCTCTCTTCATATTTGCATTCACAGCGCAAACAATACGCCTCCACGTCTTTCCCGTCTACTGGCATGGGCTCCACCACGTGGAGGCAGTTGCTGGCAAAAGAACAGCACTGATCAACCAAAGCAAGTCAGAGAGGGATCCGCTGCTCACTGTGAGGCGTTTCCCAACATACCAGTCTTTGAGAGACACATTTTGTTTGTAGATCTGGCCCTCGACGTCTCTGTACGGTGGACATATGCATTTGCAGCGGATATCCTCGGAATTCTGTAACAGATGCACTCATTCGTTCAATCATCTTTTTCCTCTTCATAAACATTTTGTGGTTGGACCCAACTGCCGGCTCTCTCACGTTCAAATAAGTTAAGACATTTTGCCACCTTTACAGGAGATACCGATGCTTGTTATATAAAGAGACAGCTGTTAAGACAAAATCATGTCAAATAAAATTTCTTACATAGAACATACACTATCCTATCGTCTGGTACAGGTGACTAAATCAATTATACACAACACGTTTCACAACAAGTGGAGCATTAAAAAGAAAAATGAATAAAAACATCCTCACACATCTGCAATAGTCTGTTAAGTTAATTATTTTCACTGTGCGTTCCTGGTGTCTTGAGATATCCTTTTCTTTTTTTATTTTACATTTTTGTTAAATCACCTTCAATATGTAATATTTGTGTATTTTTCGGACAAAATGTCGTCAGAAAAACCAAATCTTAACGACCACAGCTGTCAACGATCCCAGCTTTGAAATCCTATGAAACCCATGAACAGAAATCCGTCTTAAGCAGCACTTCTGTGACAACACCCGCAGTCAGCCCGGCTGAAAATGACCACACTGGGAAAACTGACAGCTGGTTTTGACATACTGACCCCCCAAAAAGATAAATGTTCGCCAACAGCAGTATTTTGTGTCCCCCAGCTAAGCAGGCTAACAGCAGCCTTACCTTTGCTGCTACCAGATTCAACAGCACAAAACACGTCAAAGAAAGAGCCTCGACAGCGAACACGGACTTCATCTTTTCGCTCCGCCACAAGAGCCCACCCTGCAAATGACAGACGCTTAACTGTTTCCAGTAACTTCAGGTGCGTCCTAAAAAGTGACGACGTTAGCCATCGAGCTAAGTCGATAATAAACAGCTTCCCAAGCAGCTGACTTGTCACTTCCGGACATGGCGGTCAGTTTCCGCTAAAGTCACAGGATCAGGCTGAGTTCAGTGAAGTACGGGAAGATGGGCCGGGAAGGCGGTAACTGTAGGAAAATGTTTGGAAATAACTAATGCACAATTTTTTGGGAGATTTATTGGCGCACATTTCGTAGTTACTTGCGTCTTTTAAAACAAGTAAATATCTAGCGTGTAACTGTTATTGTTAGATCGTCGAAAACCCGGGTTTACGGAGGGAGACGGTGTTTAAATCAAACGCATCCTTTTTTCGATACGTAAACAGAGTACCAAGCTGTGAAGCAGGAAACAAGATGACAGCATCGTCTTAAACATTGACGACATTACACATTAAATATGAAGTTTCTTGTTTTATTAATTTTACTGTATTTCATCTAGACGGCAACAAACAAAGAAAAACCCTTTGCTGTAGTAAACTAATTGAATGTAGTGGTTTATGAGTACATAATTTGAATAAACAATAGCATTATGTTGTCTTAAGTCCTGTAAACAGTAGTCATGATCATATAAATGGTTGACCATGTAGACACAATCACTTGACCTGCATACTTGCAAAAACTATATACTTGCTAAAGAACGAACCCCTGTTTTATTTCCAGGCAGTTTTCTCAGTGAGCATGTTTAAACTTTGTATATCCTAAATTAACATGAAATGTTCAAAGAACTGCGTCAAGACAATGCAAATAAGTTCAGTTTTTTATTTACAGCATATAAGATGTACAAAACCATAAAAATATACATACATTACCATCTAAGACAAATGAATACTTGTATTTTACATGACTGTTTGTTACTCCAACATGATGTGTTTTGGGGTGTCTACAGGGTCCTCTTTGGTTGCTTGTTCACAATATTATATGTAATCATGCAAAAACAGGTGTTAATCTGATGCAGCAGTCAAAATGTTATTTTAAGAACAGTAGTGCTCTTCCCGATACTAGAGAGCACCAAATGCATGTGCCATCAGCATTGGCAGTGATATTTGCGTACCTTACCTAGCATTTCACCTAATACTTTTTACATCATATACAAGATATTCATCCAAATAATTGCTTTTGTGGTGGAACTATCTCTTTAGTAGTGCTAGTGTTCCAAACAAAACACTTGTTCTCTATTAGTCCCTGACATTTAGCAGTATTTCTGTCAACAATTCATCTCTAACTGTAAAAGAAGCCTATGTTAAAACTAAATACACACTCTATATACAGTATCATTGACATTCGGTATATAGTTGCTCAACTACCATATTCGTGATTCATCATGACTCTATTACCAAAAGTCCCATAAAGTCAACATGTGCAGTATTAAGCAGTATTCAAATACACAAGATGGGAGCTTTCTTATTTCAATCCTGATATTAAAATCTTAAGAAAAGATATAAAAGCATATTTCCACACAAAGACAAGCTATCTCAATTTATTTCTGAGATTGCAGATGCATGTCATTGCTGCTTACATCTTCCCTAAAACCCTATCTGAAGTCCTCTTGCTTGAATTGTCCACATGCGATTTGAATAGTCCTTAATGTGAGATCCACTCTACAATGGTTTTACAATTAATGACAGAATACACTTAAGGGGGCATTGAATAAGGAGTTACTGTATCCGCTGTACGTTTATCATGACATATCCAGGATAAGGGGTCAACTATTTTTAAGGACGAAGGAATCTCAAGACTTTGGAGCGCAGGAAGCGAATGAAGGATTTAGGGAACATTTCTTTTGATTCCTGTGCCGTGTAGTTGAAGAAATTCTGCGGGTGAGCCAGCACGTCAAATAACGCCCTCATGAGCTTCTTATCCTGAGGAGAAATTGGAATGTGGGGGTGTTCATTTAATTTCAAACAACATAATGTGATGAGTACTTCTGCTTACGTCCACTAGGGGGAAAATGTCTAGCAGGCTTTTTACTGGAATAAACAAGGACCACAAAACTGTCTCTGCTCTTTGCTGCACATTTGAAAAAATACCTTGAGGATTTCCTGGTGATTCTCTGATGCATACAATCTTCCATCTCTCACAATATCTTCGATCAGTTCTGTGTAGTCCTCTGAAACCAACAAAATTCACAAATATCCTCCTCAGTCTCAAGCTGAAATGGTCAAGCCTAATGAAACATCTCCAGCCTTTAGAGAAATTCATTGCAAAATTAATATAGTGTAATGTCTCTTATTCTAAGACTAAAATGTAATATAAAACTTGTTCTGTTTCAAAAGTAGCTTGCATTGTACAGGACAAAAGCATTCTTCTTCTTCTTCTCACCGTCATATGTCACATATGGAACCTGGAAGCCTTTCCCACTATTTCCCTCATTGGACCGGAACTGAATCCAAAGCCTCTTTGAGCGGGAGGTGAAAGCGATGGGGCGTTCATACGTCTGACACGTCTCATAGGTCGTCACAGAGTTGGACAAAGCTGTGTGCACAAAGAAAAGCATCTTTCAGTTATTAAAGATACAATGCTGTAGTTTCATGAGAGAAGAAAAAGACGCTTCATCTTGACTCATTCTGTCGAGCGGCCAGAATCTATGCAAACATCTTGGCCATAACATGAGATGTTTGCAAACTTTCCACATAAAGCTTGCTCTCAGCACCTCTGTGGATGATACTGTGAAAGTTCTCTCCAAGTCCAACAGCTTCACAAAGTTGAAGTGTGACAAACTTACACTACATATCAGCCTCTTGTAGGACTTGTGAAAGGCACACATAGGTGTAACTCACAGCTTTTCCTCATTACTAAGTAGTCTCCACATTCGTCCTCAATGGGCAGGAAGATTTCCGGAACAACGATAAGGATTCTGCGTTTGGGAGGTGGGTTGATGGTCCAAGTGCACTCGATGTTGGCAGGGTAGTTCCCTGGATAGTTGGGAGACTCGATGTAGCCAGTAAAATCTCCCAGCTCCCCTCCACACTGTCGGTCTGTGAATCAACACAAATGAGATTTCCTTTTTTGTTGTTCTTATTTCAGGAGCGTTCCCTATTGGGAAACCGCTGAAGTTGCTCTCTTTCAGGGTCTTTGCTGTTTACAGACACTTACTTTTGCATTGCATGATGTTAGTGGAGCCATCAAAGTCAGTGGTTGTGTTCCCAGGACAGGCGACACAGTAATTCTGGCCAAACTCCCCTTGAAATGTGCCCGTTGGACAGCGGATGCAGCGGTGTGTCGTGGTGTTGTAGTAATGTCCCGGGGAGCACTGGACTGCAGGAAGCACAGGCAGTACCAAAAGACTGTTAAACCTTCTCTGGTATGTAACAGATTAGCATCTTTGTCATTTGGAAGTCCACACTAAACCAAAATAGTCAGGAAAACTGCCATTATGCTATGCCTCATTAAAGCCTATTTGTTATGCATATGTAAGCTAAACTGAATTGTGTTTCCAGGGAAAAGACCACACACCAGCTGCAGAGGGCAGCAGAGCTCCTGTCAACACTGAAGGAGCCTTTGTAGGGTCAGTATCCGCCATAGCAGAGGTGAAGTGGAAACAAAGTGAAAATCCAAGCACCCACAGATGTTCCACTTATGGTCCTTTTACAACGTTGACAGTTTTTCCTAAACGTTCTCTGCTCCAAAAGAACCATCTAAGCCTTACATTTATGTTAGGAATTGCACAACAACACAGATGTCAGACCTTTGGTCTCACACTCCTGAAAGGTGACAGCTCCACTGTGCTTGGTGACCAAATTTCCTCCACAGGGGAAGCAGGAAGTGCGCCCCACTTCAGGCTGGTACGTTCCCAACGGACAAGATAGGCAAGGGACAAAGCCGTCGTGAGAGTACTGACCAGGGGGGCACTGACCTGGACACAAACAGTTAAGTCTTTGGTCAGCTCGGACTGTGAACTCAGAAAGAGCAAAACCAGCAACAAAAAAAACGACAACACTTTAACAGCTGCACAGCTGACTCATTTGTACATGTGGGGCGCAAGATAAAGATTCTCTTAGTCTATTAAGGTAAGCATTTGGGAAACAGCTTAAACAAATGTTATTGGAGGGATGCCATGTTTCATCTGAACCTCTCGCACAGTTTAACTCCAGAATGACTAATCGAGCCTGTTTGGAATCTTCTTGTTTAGTCTGTCTCAGGAGATGGGATCAGGGATTCGGCCGCAAAGTGACTGTGATAAGAACGTCCATAGTGGCTCCCTCAACTGTTATTCAAGCCTGAAAAAAGCCTGAAAGCATTCACCTTCTGTATCTAAACACATCTTCATCACCTGAGCTCAAGCTTCTTTGGGTTTACACAAAGCAGAACATCAAGGAGAGATCTTTATCACGGCACCAGTGCTTCCTGTGTGACTCAGATACACAAAACACTTTTTCCCACTCATTGGGGCCTGTTTGTTCTTTTGTGCTTTTTGTTTATTTGTTCAAAATATGATGTTTCCCTTGAAACTTTTTTTAGTCTCACCCAGAAATGGGTCACGTTGCCCTCTTTACTACCATGAGTTACTTACCATGAAGGGGAAAAAGAAAAAAATATGTCCTGATTGGTAACAAAAGGGATAAAGACTTTTTATTTTTATAAGCTGACCATTCAAATTCAGCCCAATCTTCTTTATATATCACAAAAAACACAAAAAATTTTATTCAAGAAATCAGATGTATTGAAACATGAAGCATACCTAATTTTAAACACAGGTCACCCGGACAGCACAGCATCAGTATATTTATATAATTCAAAGCTAATGTTTTTATGTCCATATTTTGATAAATATTTCAGTCAAACACAGCCACTCACCTCCGCACTCTGACATATTTCGAGCTCCTACCACCTTGGACACCTCTCTTCCTTCAGGGGTGGGACAGGCCTCACAAGACATCTGTCCCTCCTCATCCTGATATGTTCCAGCTGGACAAAGCACGCATCGTCCTTGATCACTGTTGTAGTGCGTCCCCGCACTGCAGCTCACTAGCAGATAAGAGGGGAATGACATTGTAATAGATATTCAAAAAATGCTTTCCTTCAGTATTAAGCTTTATTAGATGCATACATTTCCTCACAAGAATATCATATAGATTCAAGCTGAAATAAATGCAACCATTCAACAAAGAGAAACTGGAACTTTTTCCTCAGCAACTGGCACCACTTAAGGTAAGATATCCAAAACAGAACTTACCGTATGTTATGTCTGAACTTGTAATTAATGTAATTTAGCCAACAAAAGAGAGTCAGGTAGGTCATACATGGTGCAGGGAAAACATTTGCGGACAGAAGACAATGTGATATGCAGACATGAATCAACAAATATAGCAGTTTTCCCTGTGGCAACACATAATCATACAGCTCTCTCTGTGGAGCAGATGAACACATTAAAGACGGTGGTTAAATTCAATGATAGCAACATTAAAGTAACTCAGACTTCAGCTGCACTCTCAAGTGTAATCAAGGGGAGGCCCTGTGCATACTTGAAATGGATAAACACAGTGAAGAGCACCGAGTTAAATCTTCACATCAAAGGTATCGGCTGGGCCTTATTTGAGACTTCAACGATAATGAACAGGCAAGCAGCCGTGAATCAAGCTGTACAACAGCTACGTCATAAACACTCATCCATAACACATAATGACTATAAATGAACCACACACAAACTTAATTCACAGAGACCTGTCAAATCTGGATGTTGGATTTAGATATTTCATGGGGTCAAGGGTTTTTTAGGAATGAAGCAAGTTATTGAAGAGGTTATAGATTTGAATTTCAATCAAATACATTACAGATACACATTCAAATCTGATTTGAGATGGTTCTTATTTCTGTAGAAGTGATTTACTTTTCTATGTTGATGTTTTGCTCCTATAACTGAAACTGAGGCTTGAGTTGATTTATGAAGTAATCATTTTGTATAAAAAGAAGAAAAAGTAAACATGTATCTAAGAACAGTCTTAGAGGATTACAGTTAAGCTGATTGTGTTTAGCGTAGATTGCCTTTCGCCATTAAAGCCGACGCTGGCATTACTCATAGAGTTAAATAAATTCCAGCCTGCTGCCTTCCATAGTTCCTGAAACACATTTTAAACCACTTTCACCTGCACGCTTTCTAAACAAATCAAACGCTATACAAGAAGTCATCATTAAAGCACTCATACATTTGTCCTCCAGTCATACCAGGAGAAACCAGCACCAGTCTTTTCAGTGCTGCCTTTCTTCATAATATTTTACTATACAGAGTTGCTGTGTGTCAGGAACTTCTAGTGCCGACATAAGTACCATCACCTCATCTAAAAAGTAAATCCAGAGGTAAATCAAAGGGGGCATTTCCCTCACAAAAGTGCACAGACTTGATTACAGGGACCAAAACACAGTTTTGCTTTGGTTCCTCCCATTCTGAGTGATGCCTGTAATTAATTTGGGAATGAGTGTTTCTGTCTGATAGCTGAAAGAACTTGACTTGAAAACTGTAGCTGATCTCATTCTGGAATAAATCAATTAAATCCCTCTGTCCTTAGTACAAAATGTGCCTCAGATGCTGCGTGCGAGTAAAGAGCCACAGCCTTCATAAGCCTGACACACAAAAGCCTGAATGTCGCCTCATTATACGTAGCTCAGCAAATTGTTGGATTTTTTCTTCTAAAGAGTGAAAATGTAATTCTATCAAGAGCAGTTCATTTTTGAAGCCCTTTGTTTATTCTGAAAGACCATGAGGAGCCATCATTGCATTGTTCTCTAACAGCTTTTATTTGACAGAGGGAAACAGGGAGGGAAGAGGAGAGAGTGAGAGAGAAAGAGAAAAAAACCTTGAAGCCTTTCAAATGCAAAGAGCACCTCTATAGAGTCCTCGAATTGATGGCCCCTAAGAGGTTTAAAAGACCTTTCACCTCTATTCAAGTTTTTTGCCTACTTGATGACATAGGAAAACACTACGGTATCACAGTGGTAAGGAGCTGAACCTAATAAAAGGGGTCAGGTTTCTGAATCCCCCCATTCTGGTTGGCCCAATCACCGCTTGCGCCCATCAAGCAGAGGCCCAAACAGCTGATGCTAATTGATTCCCATGGTGTGGCTGAAGTCAATTCTCTTTAGCAGTTTAGTGGCTGGGGGTCATGCAAAGTGGCCCCGGCTGGGGGAAAGGTGGGGGGTACCCCGCACTCAAAATGCCAGCTTGAATCAAACAGAACATCCTAAAAATCCCACATTTTTAAAACAAACATGCAAACAAATTGGCTACCATTTTCGAACTGAGACGGACGTGCAGATTTGAAGCATCAGATCTCCCTCATAGCCCATATGTTCAATTTATCATAAGAACATGCTTCTAGGAAGTTCTAATAAAATCCAAATACTATTTATTCACATATAACGTGTGGAGATTTCTGACAACAGAAAAGATGTAAACTCGTACAGCCAACAGCAACCAAAAACACGCCACAGAAACACGGATGAGAAATGAGAAACACTGCAGTGCTTCTTACAGATTCAAAGAAGCCTGTGTTGTTGTCCCTCTGAGGGAATAAGAACGAGCCCAGAAAGGGTTTTCAATGGAGTGGGCAAACTGAAAAGGACTAAACTGCACTCTGTGCTAAGCCCGAGCGGGGGGTGGGGGAGGAGGGAAAAATATAGCTCCTTTAAAGAGCTGGAGGTTAAGAAGAATGCCTCTCAGACCCCCCCCCACCCCCCTTCTCTTTCTGCTCTCCCAAATTACATGTCTACACCCCTGCCACGGCCAATAGACTGTTTAATGTTGACCTGAAAGCATAGCTGAACAGTTCAGGAAAAAAGTCTTTTAAGGTCTGTTTTTACTGAAGATGGAAAAATCAAACAGGAGCAGCAAACTCTACATGTGAAAAAGGTCCGTCGGCTCTACTCTACACATGTGGCATTGAGGACCCGGGTATGCATCACACGCAAACATCTTAAAAATTTAACAAAGCACATAGTGAATAAATATTTAGACATGTAAAAAGAGGACCAGCGTCGGTTTGCTGGTGAGATGTTTCAGCAGGCAGCAATCTTAGCGAGAGGCCTGAAAACAGGGGCTCGCTGCACCATCGGCCAGGAAAAATGAAAGCCAACTCTCAGCTCTTTTCCCCTGACAGTGTGCGGTCATATTCAACCAATATTTTCTCCATCACACGTTGTATATAAAACTAAACCGAGAGGCTACAGCGACCAGGAGACCTGCCATGAGTCCTAATGCTAGAGCCTTATCCCAAAGAGATGCTGAAAGATCTCATAGCTTGGAAGCCCAACAACAGAGTCTCTGTTCTTCCACACAAGCTCACTCTCCCCTCTAGCTCGCTCATTACAGCATGTCTGCAAACCAAATACAGCACTCATCTGGCCCACACCTGTTCCAAATCCAATCATTAAACCAACTTGTCTAAATACATCTTCCTGGCTTGGCCATTCCAATGACTTAAAGACATGACTATAGGTTTACTGTGTGCATGGGCCACACCTGGAGCCAGTGCTGCCTTTAAAACAAAGAGGTTTGATGGATGAAAATGTAAAATATTCCAGGCTGCAATAAGATTTATTCTTATTGAAGTATAAATTGGCCTGAATAAGAAGTTAATCGAACTCACCACATCTCCTGCCCACCAGCACCTGTCCGGCCGCACAGTGTCCCGGCAGCTCTGCTGGTTGACCCAGACTCTTTGAAAGCTCGTAGTCAGCGCCGGCAAAGTGGAGGTGAAACTGCTCCCGGTTGATGGACTTCCTCAGGGTTCTGATGGTCTTCCTGAGCCTTCTCTCTGAGCGCCGACGCACGCAGTTCAGATCACAGCTCTCTGCTGAGAGAAGCAATTGATACCACAACTGTTCGCAGACCGAAACTTAATTGTTGACTACTGTAAACCCAGATTCCATGCCTGGATTCCCACATGCTTACCTCACAAAAGAAAAAAGACAAATACCCTCAGATACCAACGCTACAGAACTCAAGGAATTAAAACAGGAGAGGCCTTGACCCCATGCTCCAAGCAAACCCAGAGCCCACCACCACCACCACAGCCATGTCAAAACAGGAGATACTTTAATGGTTTGTTTTGTTTAGTGACAGACAGCAGTGAGAGAAAGACAGACAGAGACCAAAAAAGCAAAAAGGCCACGAGCAGACAGAAGTGCAGAGAGACCAACCTGTTACCTCCTCAAGGTTCACATCCAGCTCAAACTCAGCTGTGATGGAGGAGCCGTCCTCCTCGCCGGTCTTCCTGCTGTGACGGCTGCGCGGCCTCTGGCCGGACGATGTGCAGCGCAGGCTCACGTAGCTGAACTGGACATTCTCAGTGAAGAGGAACCTGCTATCTGTGAACATGGGAGACAGCCACCCCGCCCCACCACCACGCCACAGACACATTTACCACACACAAAATCACACAAATGTTCAAAAGTTCAAGTCCAAACTAACACGGTTTAGCTTCCTGAAATGTTTCTCTTGCTTTTATGAGTCAAGAGCTGGGGGAGGATGGATAATAATGTACATCAGAAACTGAGCTGAAACTGAAACAATTCTGTTCACTTCTACTTTGGAGAGGCAAAATAATCCCACATTCAAAAACCCATTTGATTGATGGCTGGGTCACCCCAATTGAAAGGCATGCTATGGCTAATTACATCCTCCCTTGTCACCGCCAGACAAAGTGCAGCTCTGAGACATTCAAAACACTCCAAACCACATCACTTTCCCCACAAATCTCTTTCACATTTGCCCTTGGTTTTTGGTTTTCTTTGAAGCAGCTTTCAGGTTTGCTTTATCTTCTTCAAAAGACGGCAGCCCCTAGTAAACCCAAATTGTTTTTAACCTGTGACATGAAGGAGCTGTAATTCTAATCCCTGTCCATCTGTCATCTCAGTATTGTGTTTGAAGGCCTTGTTGGTCTCCATGTACCTGAGTGTGCAGAGTTTAAGGTCTCCTTGAGTTTCTCCTGACTTCGTTTTAAGTTGCACTTTGCAGTGCCAGACTTAAAAGTGGCTGTGGTTTTAATGCGTGGAACATTGGCCTTTCCTGGACCTGACAGGGAGAAAAGAGAAGATCTAGTCATTTTCATCTATTTACATATCAACCGAAAACCAGAAACACAAGCCTGAGCTGTTCCTGAGTTACTGTTTTGTATGGCAAAGCAGAAAGATTGATGTAAATCTGTGAGGTTTTGTACTTGCCAAAGCAATACAAGCCACTGTTGTTCTTTTGTGCGTCAGCCAAGCAGGGCAGAGGCATTCCACAGGTCACCGTGTAGGAATCCTCCGTCCCTGAAAACACACAAGGGGCCATGACACACCGACCAACTCTGACAAAAGTTAGGGCCACAAAAGCCAAGTAAAAGAGCAAAGAGGAAGCATGTAGGAACATGACATGTCGCTCCGTAGGCTGAGCCCGACAACTGTTCACACAACCAGATCTAAAACAGATTGACTTAAGCTCTTTTCAGACGTGGGTTTCGTAACATTGATGGCTTCATCAATCATTTAAAGCTGCAGCATTCAGAAATTCGAGCATGAGTCACGTCGAAGTTAATGTTCCCTATGGATTCATTCAGGTTTAACCACGGCACGATGGACATACAATATTTGCCATTCCAGGGAGACCGGACAGTCGACTAAGTCCATTACAATGCCAACGTCGGAGTTTACATACTACAAAATATTACGTTACCATAACAATTCAAAAACAATTGTGGGTGTATTTACTAACCCATTCAACACTCTTATTGGCTACTCATTTATGTGTTGTTGGTTAATGGGACTGGATTTGATTTAGTAGGATTGCCAGTACAACTTTTCACAGAAAAGCAATAGCGTGCATAGTTTGAATTGTAAATGTTCAGATGCCACAAGAACAATGCATGACGGGGGTTGAATATTTGTTTACATGCTTTCTGAGTCAGATCAATCGGGTCAGCCTCTACTTGCTGAGAAATTAATTCATAATTTAAAAAGAAGTATCCTAACCTCCTGTTCTCATCAATTTTGATGGTTAAAAGTCATGTTTTATTACAACTATGAGCTCTTTGGGTCACTCTCACTGACATTTCCACCTTAAATATCGCTTTTCTAAAGAAAAAGAAATTGCTTCAAAGCTCCATATTGCCATAGAGCGCAAATAGTGCAAAAATGTCTTTCAATAGCACTTGTTCACTAACAGCTACCATGTTTAACATCAAGGCATCAGTCCTGAGCATGAGACTCATGTTCAGTCTAATCTTAAAGGTACACGGAATTTCTCCCATTTAACGGTGAAATTGTATTTTGCATTCTAACAAATCGTGCTCTCTAGTGCCTTGCGTTTTCAGATGGGTATTGCAACTAAAGTAGCCGTCATGCATCAAGAAGTAATGACAACATGACTTCCACATCATGGAGTTTTCTTTTGGGTGATGAGGTTTGTAATAAATAAATAAAAAAAATTAATTAAATTAATTTAAAAATGTATTAAATATATTCATGTATTTGTTAAATGGATTGATAAAAAAGTTCAGGTCACATTTAAAAAAGAAGAAAATTATTTTTGCGAATAAAATACACAATGTCCCTTTAAGATTGATGTTTTTCACTTCCAGCTTTGTCTCTCTTTAGTTTGACTTTTCAGTTTGACTGACCAAAATCACCCCAAAAAATTCCTGAATGTCTAAGCATCAGTATGTGTCAAGGGAGTGAGAACAAACTGGTTCAGGCATGTAAGAAAACCACAAACAGTTCCTCTGATATGGAGTTCCTGTTCATCTGTGGGCGAGTTTCACTTGATTAGAAAACAGGCAGATAGAAAGTGTATACGCTAGTGGGCCTAGTTGTCAATAACAGATCTGGCTAAACTCACCACTGCTGATGTGAACTTGAGACTGGCAGGTCAAAAAGCAGCGGTCCCCTCCATGCTGCTTGCTACAGTTCAATGTAGGTTTAGAGGGGGGGCTTGCAGGTGGTAAACCCTCAGCCTCTGGATAAAAATCACAACAAAACTCAAAGCTAAAAAAGAAAATGCTTAATTGCAGCTCAGAGGAATGTGCACGCGAGGATGAGGTTCAAAAAACAAACAAGAATACAAGGTTGTGCAATCATGGTTGGACATTGAATGTTCTACTAAAGCACAGAAGAATCAAGTGACAGAGAGAAAAAGAGAACAATTCAAAGTATCTCCTGTTTTTGTCCCCCAGATTTTAGTCCCTGATGTCATAAACACTTTTGTTTTTCAAAAGACAGAGGAAAACCACTCAAAAAAAGTTGAAAGGAGCTTACCGATACAGTCCTTTTTGTTCCAGTGAAGCTTATAGCCAGGGCGGCAAAAGCACTCAAATCCACCCATGGTGTTCTCACAACCCTGCTCACAACCACCATTGTTCACACTGCATTCATTTATGTCTGAGATGGAAGGGGGAAATCATTTTTACAACAGATCAGTGACAAAGAGGTCACAGGTACATGCCTAAATTAAGCACTCGTGCTTTGCTAATTGTAATGCGCAACGTCCTCCACCCAGCTCTATCTTACCTCCACAGTGGGCCAGTCCATACATAGTGTAGCCCTTGTTGCACAGACACTGAAAACCACCGGGGGAGTTCACACATGTGTGATCACACGTGCGTTGGAAAAAACACTCATCTATATCTGTAATCAAAATCAGACAGATGACATAATAGCAGGGCAGTCAGTTATAATCTAAATCAGGAGGAATTTACCACCCTGACACACATCCTTCCACTCAGAGCTGTTTGATATGTCCACTATGCTGCATCAGCTAGAGTATTGACATCTCAGTGAGATCTTTTACATTCATACGATTTCATTTGATCACATTTTCATATCTGGGTTCTACTATGCAATACCTATCTCTATCATTAGAGTCATTTTCTTTTGCCCCGACTATCAAATAATTAAAGCCTCCATTTTTACCTTGACATGAGCGCTCATCGGACTGCAGCTTGAAGCCCTTTCTGCAGTTGCACTCGAAGCTGCCGATGGTGTTCCTGCAGAAATGTTCGCAGCCGCCGTTGTGGACCTCGCACTCGTCGATATCTGCGAGAAACGAATTGCCTACATTCGAGCTAAGGTTCGTGTTCAGGCCGTTCGATCTCTGTCGGAAGCTCTTGGGGTGGGACGAAGTCTGACCTTTGCATGTTTTTCCGTCGGGCTGCAGGGTGAAACCCACGGGGCAGCTGCAGCGCACGCCTGTGGACGTGTCTTTGCAGGTGCAGTCGCAGCCGCCGTTGTTCACCGCACAGGTTTCTGCCGTTCAAACACATACGTATCGCAGCGTGAATCATCCTGAATTAGTTCAGGTACACCTATAACCCCCCCGAACATCTGGATGCTTTAAAAAATGTACAAAGTTTACTATATGTTTCAAATTTTTGGCCAAAACTTAATGTTGATATATATTGATGGGAGCAGAGAAATAAGTCCCTGAAGCTTTGCTGGCAAGCCGCACAGTTGTATGTCTGCAGACACGTACGTGAGCAACGTGCACTATTTATAACCCAGGACCAGACTCCCAGAGCTCTTGTGCCTGATAAGGTGCCAAAAGATACAATGTTTTACACACATCAGGTGACCCAGAATCACAGAAGTGATAAATACAAGCTATGAGAGAAAATCTTCCCATGTAGCCCCTCTCAAATGGAAGGAAAATGTGAAATGTACCACACTGTCACAAATGCATATATTTTAGGAGGGAGACTGGGGGCGAAATGCTGAGCGTGTAGTCATTTCACAGTTTGCTCAAAAGACTGAGGAATGTTTCGGTTTACTAGACATCACTCTTCTTCCTGCTCCTGAGTGGTTCAGCTCAGCACACTGACATGTAAAACACAGTCCAAGCTGCTGGCCTGTGAGGGGTGTAATTCTCACCCATTAACAGTCTTCTTTTAACACGCTTGTCCACCTCGGCGAAGGACGTGGCGTTGTGGTCCGAGGATTCAGTGGTGGCTTCATCAAGCTCTACGACACGGGAACGCAATCATCAACAGCGTTAGCCATCAGATTCACCATATTTGTCAAATACTGGACACACTTTTACTTAACTGGTGGTCAGCTGTGGGTGTTTGTCACCTTTTGAAACCCAGATGTATTTTCTAACTTTCTGCTTGTGGTGGCTTGGTGTGTGTCAGATAATACAACAGATCAAAATCTGGCGGCAACATTGCAGTTACACCCCTGGACCTCACACACACTGCTGCGGGAAGAAGACATTTAAGCCACTATCTGACAAGGGATTCTTATCCCTCTAAACAATTTTGTGATGGGAAAAAAAAACACAGTGTAAAAGAAGAGGTACTATCTTCATCAAGATAGTATCCATGCTATGAGAGAAACATATCCATCAAGTTTTGTTATATTCTTGACAGAAATGACAACTCTGATTATCAGACGCATTGGAATGCTGACTGAAAAGCCAAATATGGCGTCCAGTTTTTTTCCATTTTGCTTAACAAAGAACATAAAGAGAACTTCACAGACTCACGATATATAATTGACTGAATAAGCTCATCATAAAAGCTAGATAATATTACGAAAATAATGTAATATTATGTTGATTGGTTAAAAAATTACATCAAAGTGTTTAATTTGCTTTTTTTCTTTATTTTTCTCCATTTGTCTGCGTTCTGCATTTCGTTCAGGATGTTGTGTGGCTTGATTTGTGATTTAAAAGGCCAGAGAGCAGTGCAAATGGGCTTCCTTCTGTTTCTACCTGGACTACGAAACAGAGAATCTTTGTTGTTTTGCTCATCCCCCATTCAGGACATCTGCATGAAAACATCTGCATATTTCATGCTATGTGAGTAATTTGGCAGCGACCAAAAAAGAATGGGCAGCTGCTAAGCAGCCCACTATTTCTGACCAATCAGAGCTGTTTATACCTTTGGGAGTGGCCTTAAAGAGACGTGTGCTGGAACAGTGTTTCAGAGATCAGGCAACAAGACCTGCAGCTGCACTGTATCGTATGATAGAGGAACAGTTTTACTTCCTTTCTCTTTAAAATAGACCTCTCAAAAAAGTTAAAAGGTTCTTCAGAAAACATTTTACAGTTTTATTACTACGGCTCCATTTACTTCTGCCTCAAACTGGTAATTTAACCAAAAAAAAAAACATAATTCCAACACAGTCAAAGTGAAGCAGAACTATTATATTCATTATTAACATCCCATGTATCTCCCCTTAAACGGCCTTACAAAAATAATCTTCATAATGACTATTTGCTATGATATGTAATATCTGTTTATTATGGCAACGATATCATTGTCCTTTTGGGGATTAAATCAAATTACTGGAAGTAATGAATGTTTGGTATCTCTGTGACAGTTTGTTAGAAAACACAGGTGGTGTTTGAAATGGCCAAGCTTGGATTAGAGAAAATACATGACTCACTCAACAGAACCTAAAGACATTGTTTTAAAGGGAAGGCTTTAAGAATGAATGTGAGAGCATGTTAAAGGTGGGCATCAATGCACAACCCACACAGTGTGAGAGAAACGCTTTGCTCGCACGGCTTTCCATTCCCTGTGAGAACACTCACCCACACATGACTTCATGTCAGGTTGCAGAGTGTACCTGACGTGACACCTGCATATGGGGCCATTCTCCGTGTCCTCACAGGTGTGCTGGCAGCCTCCGTTGCCATGGTTACAAGTCACTGCAGAACAAACAATGGCCACACGGCAAACAGTCAGGGGGTGGACGCCTCCTTTGGTGCGCTGTGTGACTTCATGCCGGTGCACTCACAGATGCAGCCCCTCTGGTTCCTGGCCAGCTCAAACCCTGGACGACACTCACAGGCCACACCCCCTTTGGGTGTTTCCTTGCAGATGTGGGCGCAGCCGTGCTCCTTATTCATACAGTTGAGGCCCTCTGGGACAGAAGGAGGGAGAGAGGTAAACAATGAAACTCTCCTGCAGTGACTGACCAGTTAAACACAAAGGCACACACACTGGGAGATTAGTCTGGCATCCTCAAAGACACTGATTGTTCTCACGCCTTTACACAATCCAAAAACATCCACCACTGCGTTACATTTAGCACCTCTGCAGAGGAAAAGAATAAATGTGCTAGTCCAGCTGCGGATGGCCTTCAAAATACCAAAAACTGCTCCGCTACCTACAACATGTGTGACGCTAAGAGGAGATGCAGCAGCATTTACATAGATGGGTCACAGATGAGTGGTCAGGTCTGCGGGATTTAAAAGGGCTGTCAAGACCCAATGGAGTGGAAAGTGCTTGCATTTATGTCGACTTCAGTCAAGAAGACAAAACAAAGGCACTTCAGACTAATCTGTGACACAGAGCACATAGACCCGAGTGTTGCAGTTATTAACTTATTTTGTTCTCCGGCACACAGAGAGCCTTTTCCCACAGCATGTTGCTGCGGCACATAAAAGCTCAGTGACGGGAGCCAGCTTGAACCCGTCACCCCTCACAGCGCCATCAATCTCTGATTTGTAGGTGACTATGGAAGGATTTGATAGATAATCTCTTCATGGTTCAATACGACTAGGACATATCAGCAACCACATGAGCTCAGAGGAAAACCAAAAGGAGACACCGTAGACTCACCCACGGAGCGGTGGATGCATGTGTGCTGGTTGTCGCTGAGGAAGAAGCCCTCTTTGCAGCGGCACTCGTAGCTGCCCATGGTGTTGACACAAGTGTGCTGGCATCCACCATTGTTGAACTTGCATTCATCCACATCTAAATGACAGAGGGATCAGCGCATTAAAAAGAAGTTTACAAAACTCGGCAAAGTGTCTGTTATCACCACAAACAAGCTTTTCACTCACATCAATCAAACATGTCTCTTTTGCTCTGTTATAAACACCACACGAGTCAATAATGCTCTTTAAATGAGTGTGAGAAACTTCACACACAGCCCCCTCAAACACACAGTCCTCAGAATCAGGATGAGGGTTCAAGCTGTTTGTCACACATCATGATTCTCTTTGTGGTTTTCTTACCCAGACAGTTATGTCCGTCGTGCGCCAGATTGAATCCATCATAGCAAGTGCATCGATAATTGCCTGGGATATTATTGCACTCGTGCACACAACCTCCATTGTACTCCAGGTCACACTCATCAATATCTGACAAGTAAACACCACATTATTAGATGTTCATGGCAGGCTGAAAATGTTTAAAGGCACAATTTCTTAGTCTTTAAACAGCAACAACAGAATGCATTGCACCAGTGTAGAAAAAACAAATATAAACAAACTATATCCAAACATAGGTAAAAGAATGTTACATGTGGTTCATGACATTTGCTCTGCTCAAAGGTGCGGCTAAACATCCAAGCTCTTTCCTTCCCCTGCCTTTGGCAACAGCTAAACAAGAAAAAAAAAACATTACCTTCGCAGTGTTTTCCATCTCCTTTAAAGCCCGCTTTGCATGTGCACTTGTATGAGCCTTGGGTAGTCTGACAAATAGCATCAATGTGACAGCCATCACTTCCCTCTGCACACGGATCTGCTAAAATCCATATGTGCATAACTTAGTTTTACTAAGGCATAAGAAAAGAAAATACACATATAATGACATATAACAGAAACATCTACATCTATATATACATATACACATGTAAATATGCGCATGTGTATATATGTATGTATAGAAATCTTACGCAATAGGTGGGAAAATGACTAACAATATTAAGTAACAGGTAACAAAAGGCAACTGGAAAACTCTCTGGTCAAAACTAACTTTCAAAGCTTGGTCATTAAGGTGTATCTACATAAAAGGGTACAGCAACACTTAATATAGACAAGAAACGGGTTTTGCAGCTAGAAGAAAATGTAAAAATCCTCGTTGGTGGAACAAGAGCGCACTCCTAAAAGCGTGCGTAAAGCAGCATTCCCCACGACTGGAAAACACAACACAAACACATGCACACTGACTAAAGTCCCACCTCGAATCTCTGGAAGCGCAACGCTTTGGCGACTATTTAACAAGAGCAAAAACAAACAAAAGTCCCTTGCAGCCCAAATAGCTCCCATGATCCAAGTTTAGAGGTCTTCTCAAAAGGACGGGTACGCACTGAAGTCGTGACCGAGCGTCCGCCTCATTTTCATTCTAGCCTGTCAATCTGCTTCACAACGGGCTTTGAAAAGAGAAAAGAGTGAGTGACTGAAAGAGAGCGAGAATGAGAGCGTGCGCGTGGTTGTGTGTGCGTGCGTGCGTGTGTGTTGGGGGAGCGGTTAATGAATAACCGGAAGCAATGACAAAACACTGTTAAGCTAGCTTTTAATTTGACAGCTAAGCTCGGAAGCTCTTTTGTCAACATGACATTTTTAAAACTAAAACGGCAATATCGCGGTTGATCAAGGTTAGTTGTGTCAGGTTTAGCGACGCACATTTCCGTGATACAAAAAAATACAGACTACGCAGCTACTTAAATGACGAGCTCGAAAAAAAAAGAACCGTTAGCTAAACAATATGGTTGCCAGGCAACACAAGAATACGCTTTAATTTTCAACGGACCAGCTTGTCGTCAAACACGAGAATGTGCTTTTTGTGAGTTTGATAATATATTACCCTGCCAAAAATTTGCTCAAAAATCCTTTCAAAAACTATATTCGTATCTCTCATGATGTAAAGCATACTTAAAATGTATTTATACACGTTGCCTGGGTAACAGAACAGCGACAGGTATGAGAAGAGAACTAAACTACTTTAGCAAAAACAATGTTCAATTTGCAGCGCTTTGTGGGTCATGTGTCTGTTCCAAAGCCCTCGGGCGCCACCAGTCGGTTAAAGTAAATACTACAAGCCTATCAGTGTTTCTTTCTATTTCAGTTTATTATACAGATCTACTTTGTGGTACAGTATACAAAAAAGCGTACAAAAACAAACATTGCATGTTCAAATGAAGTGCACAAATAAAAAAAGGACTTTTTTAAAAATGTTGACACCAGTTATCTCAAAATGTCAGTTTAAAAATGCTGTGTAATAAATAAATATAAATTACAACATATCATCATGGAAAGGTCACGTAATTCATTAAGGCACACCTTACATCCCAAAATGTACCTCGCAATATTATGGCAACTCCCTAAGAACAAAAAACAAGCTTATTTTCCAGCTTAAAAGGAAGCAGCATATCTCCTTTTAATAAAAATAAAAACGTTCAGTATTTAACTACCCTGCCGCAGAAAAATGTACATATATTATGCAACTTTACAGAGCAATGCCTGTTGATTCATTTAGTCCGAGCTTGGTTATAAAACATAAACAAAACAAGCAAACAAAAAACAAACAACCGTTTCCGCCACTGCAGTATTGATTTGAAACAGAATGCACCATAGGAATAACTGTGCAATAATCAACATTATTTTTTTTTAAACAAAACATACAAGAGAATTCCTTGGCAATGACTTATGAGATTATATTATTGCTGAAATAATGGATGCTTTTCACAAGCCAATTTGGTTAAATAAGGATCCATCACTAAACACTAAAATAGCAAAAGTGACAGAACTCCCCACAGTATTTCTCACATTCATAATGTCTGCATAGCTTGAACCTTTGACAATTGCTTTTAAAGATAAATCACAACCAGGATTAATCAAATACTCCAAAAGCATTTTTCTGACTAAAATGCAGGGTAATTATAACACACTATTTTTGTCTCCAGCTTCTGACAGTGATCTAATGGACCATGGATGTTGGAGCTCGCTGGTGCTGCAACCCAGCCTCTACTTTCACCCATGGTCTTCACCTGCTCAGAAATAAGACGTGAATGTGTGAACAAACTGGTTTAGCGTTTCCAGCACCTTTAAGATGTAGTGGTTTGCTGCTCTTGAATTACTTTCCTCCCCTGCCCCCATTTGGATATACCATGAGCCAAAACACTGAATTTACAAATTCTATTTGGAAAATGCTTTTCAACATGCAATATTATTTCATTGGAGACTGTACAAAAGAAATAAGTCCCTTTTGCCATTCCAAAAGGAAGGGGGCATACTGCATGCGTGTTCTAATCATCTACTCATGTCAATGTGCACGTGGTACACTTAACTGTGCATGTTTGAGGAATAATGTGTTTTCTACATACATATTATTTAAAGATCATGACATGTATGAAGGATTGATGTGCTACTGATCCCTGGTGTTAGAAAAACTAAGTCATTTGTGCACTTGGAAAACAACGTTTTTTAGAAAAAGAACTTGGGGAAAAAAGCAACATACAACAAACTTTAACGTACACACAAATGCTGGTATCAGACATAGTTGGTGTCTGTCATATGCACACTTACAGTTTGACAAATTATATATAAAAAAATAAGAATAATAACAAGCAGTCCAGATATGCCACAAAGAAAATAAAAAAATATTTACAAAAATCTGTTGACATGGTACAAAAATAACCTAAAGAAATTCATAATCAAAAACTTAATTTTTACAAAATTTGTCTCCTCATCCTATAAATAACACTAATGCCCGAAAGTGTTTTTTTAATGAAACAAAGAACTCAGCTCTATACAAAAGTTTAAAAAATACCCATGTAAAAAAAAAAAAAAAAAAAACCCATGAAAAAAAAAAAAAAAAAGGAATATTACGTAGACAAATATCTAACTAACTGATCTAACAGCGAGTGGAAATGAGGTCTGCCACTGGAGACAAATCCAGGTGGATGCCATGGATAACCCCACAGGAGGATTCAACAAAAGCATTCACCAGGTTTCTTTTATGTCAACGGGAGTCTGTGGAGGAAGCGCGTCTGGCAAGTGTGTGGCCACTTGTGTGGGTGTCAGCGCCTTCGGATTTTTGGAACTGCAGCAGGGCTTAAAAAGCCGGGGATCAATAATCACCTCTCCAAAACGACCTTTGTAGACAATCCCACAGCACACCTTTTGCCTAAAAGGAAAAAAGAAAGAAAACTTGAGTTAGACCATACTACCAAGACGACTGCCCTAATCTGTTTTATATGTTAAATTGTGTCTTGCCTTTTCCAGTATGAACGGTCCAGGAAGGAGAAGATGGAGGGGGTCGAGCGCCTTTGTTTGGACTCTATATCTGAGCCATCGTCCGAGTGGTTGCTGTAACTTGGAGACTGGGCGGGAGACACGCTGGAAGTTGTGCTGTGAGCATCAGAGTCTGCTTGGAAAGAAAGGAAACACGTCAGCCCTACCCGGACATTTACTTCATTCATTTGCTTTTAAGAAATGCCTGTGAACCTATGTAAAAGCAACAGTTTCACACCATCACATTCAGGATTAGAGTAGCTGTACCTGAAAATCTTTAGTTTTCGAACTGATGAAGTGTGTCACATCAATGAATGTCAGAAATCAGAATCAGAAAAACTTTAATAGAATGGCAGATAATAACCAGTGAAGGTGCAAAATAATCCCTTTTCTCAATGCTGGCCATTTGTTGTAGTTTGAACTGCGGCAATTGCTTGCAATGTTCCAAAAAGCCACAAGATGTCGCTGCACTCATTAAATGAGGCAGTTCATCCAGACTAAACTGATATTGATGTCAGATTTGCGATATAAGTGAGCAAAATTGCCATTCTATGCAATTTCGCTTAAAGTACAGATTTTTTTTTAATATAAAGAAATCTGTCCAAACTCATCAGTTGGCAATTCACATTCTCAGGGCTACCTACTTTGTCTCTTTAACTTGTGAAGCTTCTTCAGCTTGCTTTTCTTCTTCCCATCGCTGTTCTTGATCTTCTTGGGTTTAGTCACCTTAAAACCTGGACCAGCTCTGGCATCCACCACCTAAAGACGGCAGGTGAATTGTGTCAGCTTTTAAACTCACCACACGACAAAAACAGACTGAAGAGAACTTCAGACTTACGTGATTCCAGTTCTTCTTGGAGCCATGGGGCAGTTTCTTCCACCTTTTCACCAGTAACACGCATGCATTGCAAATGTCTCCAACACGGTCCTCAGACAGCCTTTAAAAAAATCAATGGGACAGATAAGCAGGACATCTCATGAACACCTTCACTTACTATATAACTATATAGACATTTTATTTTATTATCCACAACGCACTCATGAAACAAACACACACAACTCAAGTAAAAAAGTAGTAGTTTTTTTTTACCCAAAACACAGCCTGAACGTCTCCTCATAACGGCTGCTGTCCGTGAAGCGTGAGCTGGAGGACTTGGTTTTGCAGATGCAACAGCCGTCATTACTCCGGTAGATCTTTGACTTATGAAAGCCAAACATACTCTTTCCTCTAGATCAGTGTGGCAAATAGGAAAAATTCCTACAATCAAAGCAAGAACACACGGTTGGTAGTCGTCCCGGTCCCAGTGAATAGCACCATGGATGTCTGTGCTTTCTACTCCTAAAAGGGGGCGGTCCCTACACGCACACAAGATACTATTCGCCCCACAAATACTACACATCCAAAAAAGCACTCACATTTTAAATATCTGAACGCGATTAAATTTGCACACGCATCTGGATCAGATAACGTAAATTGGGAAATGTGCATTAAAGCTTCTTCGGGAATTTAAAGCCAAGTCACAGAACCAAAAAGTATCCACGAACCGAAAACACTGACTCCACACTAACAGTGCAAGAGTGTGAAACAGAACGTGTTGCTAGACACAAACACAAAAAAATACAACGAAAAAAAACTTTGGGACCAGATCGACAAAGAAACTAGATGAAAATGAAAAGTTTTACATATCTTCGCGGAAAGGACGGTCTCAGCAACATTACACCCACTAATCAAGTATCGCTTTACTTTCGGTAACTATCGCCAATGTGGCTTTTATAAACAAAGATAAGCTCATGTGAAAGAAGACAAACATAAATATGCAGTCACACGGAAGAAATTCGTTCCGCGACGCTGTTACATCGTAGACTTGTTTGAGGTCAATACCCGAAACAAAAAGCGGGCAGCAGCGCTTTCTGAAGTCAAGAAACAAAAAGCTACCAAGCGATTCGTGCAGTAGTACGTGCCTAAATACTCACGACTTCGACAATCAGTTAGACCCGTATCACAAATGTTTTGTTTTTTTAATAAGACACATAAAGTTGCGGAGAGCACATCCATGCCTTTAAATTCAAACTTTACCCGCTATTGCGCCAAATATGGCTCATTGTTGTTAGCTGTTAGCATGAATGCTAGCCAACGCTCCAACCAGTACCACGCCACGCTCTCGTTCACTTCCACGTTATCCCATTGTCGAGACGGTAAGTCTTTGTACATTTAACTTACACAGGCATGAATCGTACACGTCAACATATAACCATTCAACATAATGACAGTTAACCACAGGGGGGAAAAGTCGGTAAAATTCAAATAAACGTAGATTTTGTACAAAGGAAATAACAGTGTACTTACTGAACAAAAACTTTGAATCTTCGCCGTCCTCTTCTCTCGCACTGCGCATGCTCTTACTACTACTGCATACAGCTGTCCATTAGAATATGATTTGCATAAAAAGCCGGAATGAACGGGTAAGCGTGCCTTGACCATATAAGGAGTGCAGCCGTTGGGTTTGAACCTGGTTTCAACCAATCACCATTGCCGTATTGCACTCCTCAAAGGAAATGAATGATGGGAGGCGTAGTGACTGAGCGGGAAACTGCAGTGCCGCCATCAGTTGCAAACGGCCTCCCTTTTTACTCAAAATCCCATAAACCACCTGGCCATGGGCTTCAAAGAAAAACAGCTACTTGACATGGCGCGAAAGCGTTTGTTTACATGTTCTCAGCTGAAGCGGGGGAAAACTCGTTTGGTGATAAAATATGTGAAAACAGTTGTTAACGCCATTTTAGGTAAACCAGCAATATATTATGAGACCTTTTATTTTAAAACATATTAACACTGAATAATTGTGGCGAAACAAGCAGGTATTGTAGTTTTACATTAAATGTTAAAATATCCTGCCGAAAGTTTTGTCAAAGTCCAATTGTGATATAAACTACAGCCCTACAAAATGTATTTAATTTACAATGGATCTAAAAATGGAGATTTAATCACTTAGGTGCTTTAAAAACTGAGAACATTTCCTTTAAATCCTAAAACAGCTTTAAGAACATTCTTGCAGCCAGATATTCAGTTTACATTCAATCTAAACTAGTCATGATTCAATCTGGACTTATTCCTATTTAAGTGAAATGAATTAATCTCCAAAAGAGTTTCCTTTTTTTCTCTGTACATCTGTTGTGAGGAACTGGTAGTCTAAAGAGAAGAAAGTACTGTGTAACTGAATGCATTTCAGATGCTTTATTCTTTAATATATTTTTACACTGTACACTGTTGCTCACCTAGTAAACACTACATTACACATCTATATTGATAAATTTACAACTGTACTGGAAAAGAAAAATATAGATCTCCCAAGATGCTCCTGTGGGGCACGGGGCCGTACACAGATGAGTAACACACAGTTGTCCCAGTTGTTGTTGGCACAGAAAATAAGCCCATCACCTATCAAATTTCCAATTCTGTGCTGTTATGTTTAATGTATGAAATGGAGAACGGTCCAGTTATTTTCAATTTCATCTTGGGGGTATTGCATAGCAAGAAACAATCATGGCAAAATAAATCAGGAGAGTGGGGGCAAAGTCTTTTAAGCTCGTCACATGATAATCTGTGAAAATTCAATGCACAAAGTCAACTCCGATCATCACATTGTTTTTAGTTCAGAAAACGGGGTCCATGTAGTGTAAGGACTGGATTGACGGTAAGGGCTGGTTGAAAGTTATTTACACAAAGGCTGTCACTGTGATCCACTTTGCAAAGAAAGCTGGGTGGAGCATCTCTAGGAGCACTTGTGTCCAGAACACAAGACTTGGTGCATTTTCCCTTTATCCAACTGAATATACTGTCCATCACTGGATCCAGGTTTGAGCCACATAGTCATGTCATATCATGCAAGAGGGACCGCTTTCTCTACTGAAGTTATTCCATGTAAAAGGTTTGCATACATGTACTTCTGTCAGGAAAAAGGCCAAAACTAATCAGCATTTTTATTCCTATGTAGGTGTGTCTTCTTCCACTCCACAAGCCTCCCTGCCATACACATACTTATAAAGCATACTTCTACATCATTTGCTTTAAGCTCTGCGTTATGACATTGAGACTGGAGTTGACACCAGAGCAAGCAACTCGACTGATTTAACAAAATAATACTGTTTTATCTGAAAATATATTAACACTTTTATTCCTCACTTTCCCTTAAATATAGCTGTTATCAGCAGTTCACAATAGCAATGAAAATATTTAGCTTTCAGTAAAACATTATAGCATAAGATCATCATCAATAATGTGAAAATCATGGTTCATAATAGAAAACATATTTTCACCATCGAATGGTAACCTTGAGGATAAAAATAACAACACATCTGGAAAGGCTCATTGCACTCAATATATGGCAAAATGTGACAGTAGCTTTAGTACAAGCCAGAAAATGTCCTTTGTTCAAGTCTATTTCTGATATATAAAACTTCAGTTGCTCTTAGTGGTCCCCAGTGATCTTCATGTTCAGGTACGACTGGTGGAAAGAGGTTTGGTTTAAATACCAACACCTTTGACAAGTGAAGCCTCCAGGGTGATGTTAAACTCCTGCAGAGTCTGTAGCACGCGGATCAGAGAATTTACCAGTGAGCGGTCTTTAATTAGTGCCGTGTCCTCGTACATTTGAGTTGTGATTGGGCAATCTGCGAGCAACGCGATCCAGTGATGCAGCAAATGGTCCCTGAGAGAGAGGAAGAAACAGAAACACACGGGTCAACGAAGCACCTCCACCTTAGTCCATATTAAAATATTTTTTTGTTTGATAGAACATAGAAAAAATGATACTGTAAATAAAAAACAAAACAATAATCAGACTTGCTTTACTGCGTTAGTCAAAGACACCAGGGCCACACTGTTACCACTGAGTTACACTTTACCCATATGACTAAACCTCAGCGTATCCACTGGGGTTTGTTCACAGCGTCCATCACTTCTGTGACCTGTGAGGGTATGGCTGAGTGCTGCCTGCCTACCTTGCACCCAGACAGACGAGCATCTGGAACTTTCCGTCCTTGCCGATGTTCCTGGGCGTGCTGTTGATGGCACGCATGAAGCGGCCGAAGTGGTGCACTCTGGTTTGCCAGTTTTCATCAGGAGTCACCTCCCGCTGCTCGGCACTTTCGAAGTAAACTTGTGCCTTTTCTGTTAAAAAGCAAGGTTGTCATAATTTTTCTGTTTTTTAGGCATATCTTCATCTTGGGCTGTGGTACTGTGCTGTTTTTTTTTATTTTAAATTTAGTTAGTTTAGTTGTGTCCATAAATTATGTTTTCTCTTTTGTTGTTTTATGTCATTGGAATTGTTCAGTTTATAAATCTTTATATTGTTCTTACCTAAAAAGTCCCAGATGAAGACATTTTTGAAGAGCCGAGGTGACTTAAAGCCGTGCTGGAAAACTTGCTCCAGAGCCCAGACGAGGCCGTACTCTCCGCAGAGGAGAAGGGTAAGGCTGCCTCTCTGTGATGGGCACAAATGGAAACTGATTACATTTTTGTAAAACTAAACTCAAAGCTACCCTTTTCTTCCGAATGATAAATGCATGGCAGATGTATCCTGAGTCATTATTTTATCCTGTGAACTCATTTACAGCCTTGTGAGGGTAAAAACTCAAATGCAAAACAACCCAACAACAGGGGTGTGCAATATGACAGGAACACTACACATAATACTCATGGCTGTGTGAATGCACACGGTCAGAAAAAGATGCAGTAAGTTGCACTGTATAATCTTTCATTTTTGACGGCCTGCTTTATTGTTCTGTAGGTCTGTAAACGGGGCAGAGCTGAAGTCAGAGGGATTTCCCCGGAAAATCCTTTGTACTTTAGCTAAAATGAATCACTCCCAAAGCCTGTAATCATCAGTTAAGTTACAAAGAAGTAAAGTAATCCTTCATGGGCATCTCCTTTTAACTATAGACATCTCTCATCCTGCATAGTATGCCATAATTATCAGTATTGATATTTCATATTAATCCACTGAGGAGAGGAGGAAAACAGGCATCCTCTCTAGCCAGATAGAATATTAAAGGAAAGTCAGTCTTCAAGACTGAATTCTCTTTCTTTCAAACTGAACATGGTGCTCTGTTTCTGAGGGACTTTGAGGCCACCAAAGCCCACAGCTTCGTGATGAATAATAGAGCGGCATGTTTGGGCCTGTCTAGACTGCCGTCTCTCACCTCCTTCTCGGGCTTGTGGAAGTGCTTCACAATCCCGTTGATAGCCTCTCCCACTCCCTCCTGGATCTGACCTGTGTTTAACTCTGGATGAGATTAAAAAAGGAAAAAAAAGAGGATGACATGAGAGAGGAAAAACCCCAAACAGGTTTTCTCTATTTGCCATTGTGTTTTCTAATTCATGCGTTCATTGTTTTTGTGCAGGTATTTACGGAAATGCTTGAATTTGAAGTTGACAAAACGGATGACAAAGAGCTGTGTGGATGAGAAACTGACTTGGTTTGCTGCTCGGAGAGATGGTTACGAATCTTCTCATCATCCCAGGAGATTGCTGCATCGGTGGCGTGCGGCACATTCTTTCGTCATTCTCAGAGGTGGGGGTCATCAGCTCTCCCACCAGTATCCTCTCTAGGCTACCATCATCCACACCCTTCCCCAGCCACCGTCCACATGGAAACCTGTATTGACGCACACAGAGTTAATATTTTTCAGATAATTATTCAGTCAAAAGACAATGCTAATTTACCCCGTGGGCCTGCCTTACTTGTAGGTGTGTCCTGTGATCTCGTTGCGGACCATGACACACTCCACAAGCCACTTTGCGTAGAGTCCGCTGTTATCGTGACCTATCTGCACTGTGGTGAGCTTGCCCAGGTTCTGGCACTGAGAAAGAGGGAACCATATTGATGTCAAACACACAAACCAAAATAATGTCAGGTCCACGTGTTTGTGAACACTTCCTGGTCCATGCACCTTGTTGTCATGTTGCCATCACTACAATAAACCCCCCCCACTTTTCTTGTCCTGTTTCTTGTGCTGTTACATTGTAATGATACAGAAGACATGGCCTCTGGTGCTGTGCTCTGATTTGTCTGTGTTTGGGGATCAGAAAAAGCTCTAAAAACGTGTCTGAAATTCTTCCTGTGGAAAGATGCAAAGACTGAATCGTGGATTTTTAATTGTGCTTATCGCCAAAAATGATAACGACAATGATACAGTGGAACTGTGCTTCAGAAGAGAATCAACACAAACCTCAAAAGTGATCTCTAGAGTGTTCCTGGGCACCTGCAGGACTCCGGTCTCTGCCAGCTCACCGGAAACACAAACCCAGGGATTGGCTGTGAACATGGAGCCACCCAACTTCTTACTGGGAACAGCTACTACATGATAGGGGATCACTGAGAAAACACAGAGAAAAGAAGTGTCAGAATGTGAGGAAAATCTTGAGCCAGGGGCGGCGTGGTCAGACCGACATTGAAACATAACTCACTGATGGTCGTGAAGACGTTGGTGAAACAGAAGTAATCCACGGCATTAAAGGACAGGAGGTGGTAAAGGAACTGCTCCTTCTCATCATCACAGCGCAGAAAGGCATAGCGCTTGTAAAGTTTTCTGAAAACAGAATATTTAAGAATATTAAACCACCTGAAGTATACCTGAAAAATTTGATTATTTTTGTTATATACGAAGACCAGATGAGCTGCACCAGCAGGAAATGGACAACAAAGTGCACTTTGTTTAGTAGAAGTCGTAACGCTGAGGTCATAAACCCAGACAGAATCCCCACCCCCTCAGACCATTTTATCGCTCAGAAATCAATTATGAACAAGGTTGTAGATTATTTATGATGTGTGGACTCCAATGTGGTGCTTTGCAATTTAAGACAAGGTACACTCTATTATGAATGTCTAGAATAGAGCCTTTATAGTCTACATTTCATATAAGACTGACATTCCTGCACAAGCAGAGAAATAAAGTGAAAAGAAAAAGAGCTGATAGGGGGAAAAGACGACGGGCGCAGCACACGGTGTTACAGAGTTAGCGCCCTGCTCTGCTCACCTTGTAAGCTCGTGGTCGGAGAGCAGCTGCTTCAAGTGCCTGGAAAGAAGCTTCTTCTCCATGGAGAGGCGAACCCAGGCTCTGGCTTTACCCACGTCCGTCTTGATCTCACTTATATTCTGAATGTGTCTGCAAGAGATGTCTAGTTTTCACAAATGCAAATAGTAGCGCAAACCAAAACAATTCTCAATTCCCACAAGCATTGAGGATAATGTTGGCCGATAAATCTCATACAGAGATTCTATGTAAATCTAATAACACGGGAGATCAAAGCTTTAGGCGATGCGGTGATCCTCTGCAACTTAATTACTTTTACTGTCTGAGTACAACAGCATCCTGTTTTGGTCTCAGTGTGGCGTTTTAACTACAGCCGACTCCCTGAGTGAGCCTGTTGGTCCTCTGTCATCGCTCCGAGCCACTATCATGTCACTGATGTCCAGACACATTCCCTTCCACTCCACCTGTGCCATACTCCAAACATATCCCTCCCCCCTCCCTGTCTCCTCCCTCGCTCAGACCGAGTAACCCAGATTTCTAGGCTTGTTATCTCCATGGCAACGGCAGCAAGCATCTACTTTCTGTGCAGTTGTTTTTTGCTCTTTTATCACCACCCAGAGTAACCCCCCGTTATAGTTCCTTTAAACTAATTATGTCATGTAGGGGAAGCTGATGTCTGAAACCCCATGTTTTTGATCGTGCCATCAGAGGAGAGCCCCCATGCCACCACACTTCTTTCTTCTCGGTCGGTGTGGTTGGAGGATGGGGGGGGGGTCTGGTAATTAGGCTGGAAGTAACATGGTGCTACACACAGTCCCACTCAACGTCTTCTTTACGCCCTGATTGTAGGGGGTAACTTGACAGTAAGGGCTCTCATCACGCGCAAACACACACACTCACACACAGGTGCTACTGCATGGAGGTGCACCACACGACTTGTGAGGGCAAATAAGATTAATTGCTTAGCAAATAAAAACACACCCTAGTCAGTCTACTCAGTCAGCTCCCGGTTGGTCCTGAACAGGGTGAAAGTGATACAAAAAACTGCTAATTTAAGCCTTTTTCTACCCTCCTCCATCACCAAGGAGTGACCAAGACTCTCAGAGTATGTCATCTGAAAAGCTTTTCCTGAAGGTTTACAATAATGATAGTAATAATTTCATTGTAAATTTGCGTGTGTATATATATTTACATTGTTTACTTATGCACCATACTAGCTATTTGTTTTAAGGCTAATTTGCTTTTTTGTTTTATTGCATTGTGTTGCTCCATTAATCTTTGAATACTAATAATAATAATATCACATAATTAATTGAAAGCATTAATCAAAGATATATAGTTTATGATACATAAAAAAGTGATTTACTAAATAATTTACTAAATTTAATATTTGCTCTCTGGAAACATGTTTTATGACAGAGTTTACACAACAGTCTCATAATACTGCAACAGTTTAAAAAAGGCTATTTTTTTAAATCATAGAAACCCAAAGTAAAGATTGTTTCCACTAAAATACATTTCAGCTGCTAAGTAATTTGTTTCATTGTGTCTTTCAAATCTGTGAACCAGTGATCCACACAGCTAATTACTTATCACAGGGAGATGTTTCTATGATATTTTGAATAGTTGAAACGAATACCTGCCACAAGGGGGCGCTATTATCCTAACATACATTAGTCAGATGTTGACAAATATAGAAACACACAGTGAGCATCCATTATTCTTTCAGTGACGTCTCTCTGACCTCATATCCTGAATCAGGGAAATTCTAAGGGGGGGCATGGCTGATCCACCACCATCCGACTTCCGTCTCTCAGTGTCCTGGATGAAGCCTAATAAAGAAAAAATTAAGTCAAAGAAACAGAGGCAAAGTCAGTGCAACCAATCAGTGAAATGATGGACATCACTCTGTGAAATGAAATAAGCCTTTACCTGGAGGTCCCAAACCTCCTGGGGTTGCGCTCTTCTTCTCTTTGCTATCCTGGTAGTGGAGCAGGTGGGACCACAAAGCAGATTTACCCTGACAGAGAAAACACACGCAGCAGTGCCATTATTCGCTCTGAGAGTGACCCGCGTAATCCAGCTGTTGGGTTTGATTGGGTGCAGCGTGACAACAGATCCGGATAAGCAGCTAGCTTTTTCCTGACCTGTTTGACCTGCAGGCCGTGGCTCCAGATCCTCTCCAGCAGGTCACAGAGGCTGGCGATCAGGGTGTTCTCCTCCACCCCGGTAATGCTAACCTCTCCGTGACCCAACTCCACCGCCTCTCGACCCATCTTCTCCACCAACATACGCTTTGTCTGCAGGGATAAAAAAAACAAAAAAAACAAGCACGCACTTTTAATGCTCCAGATAAATAAAAACACTTGAGATTTAATTTGCCCTCTGCTCTCTTCAGAGCTCTGAAACACATTTTTGAGCAGCAGAAATATAGAAATATTTTAGTTTTATGTTCCATGAAATGGATACTTATAATGTTCAGTAATAACTGTTTAATTCATTCCCTTTTGTTCTTAGCAACGTTCTTACATTTACACACATTAGCCTTAGACACTCATTAAATAGGCATTATAAAGCCCGCTTGCCAAAAAATAATGAGGAAAGTCAAACACCAACCTTGTTCCTGCACTCCTTCAGCAATCCTTCAACAAACTTCCAATTTGTCTGAGCAATCACAGATGGTGACAGGTTGGACAGTTTAGGCTGTCTGATGGTTGTTCCCAAGTTTCTGGCTTCCTGGATGTACTTCTGATAAAAACATATATAAAAAAATTCAATCAGCAAATGTAGGAGAGGTTCTGTTGGAGAAAGAGGCTCATTTGTAGGGGAGTCTAACTACAGGTGCTGACGCCTCAGAGCTGAGATACCAGAAATGCCAGTGTTTGGTCACAGTTCGTTTTACAGTCTACACTGCCCTCAACCTTTATTCTGAACAAGTCAGAATAAAGACTAAACCTGACCGAGCAATTACTTGCTCAGCAAAACTGGAAATGGCAATCACAACCTCTAAGACCGGCTGCAGAGTTCATTAAGCCAAACCGATATCTGTCTGGATCATCAGCCAAAGCTCAGCTGCTGAAGGTTGAGGGGCAGAGGGGAGGTAAAGACCACATGTGTGAACAGGTCATGTGATCTGTGGTCTACCAGCACATACCACGTCCACAGTCACCGACTTTAGACAGGGCTTGAAGGACTGCAGAGTCCAGTAGTAGTCAAGAAACAGCAGGAGCTGCAGCTCCGGAAACAAACACTCTACATGCTGAGAGTGTGTGGGCATGAGTCAAAGAAAGGCAGAGAAACACAGACAAATAAAATAAGAACAAAAGAGACCAGACGTGTGAGAGAGGGTGGGACAGTGGATAAGAAGAAAAAAAGTAAAGCAAAAGTCATAATGAAGCAAATAAATAAAGGGGCAGAGACAAAATGAGCAGCAACAACAAAGCTCAGGCCGACCAATGAGACGCAAGAAGAAGAATCTCTCACCTCCCTCTGGTCATTGTCTAAGTAAAGATGCTCCGTGTGTTGCTTCTGTCGATCCCTCCTCCTCCACTGAGCAGGAGCACTTCTCTTCGCCCATCTGTAGCAGAAAGCAGTGAACCTTTGATCAGCTTCAAGCTCAAGTTAAACACCGCCAACGCCAAATGGACGCATAGGTCACTGTAACGTGATGTATTCACTTGTTGCTGGTGGGTCCAGTGGAGAGCACATCGGACTGCAGTCGAGGGAAGAAGCCCTGCTCGTAGCGCCCCTGACCAATTTTCATGTCCAGCAGGTGGGGGTGCAGGGCGGTGTGGTCGATCTTTAGCACTCTCATCTCGATGGCTTTCTCTGTCGTGGAGAGCAAAAGATTGATTCATCTTTTCTGGTCTATAAAAAAAAACAATCTTTTAAATGTCATGTTAGGGTTTGGGCAAAATCTAAATATTGACATGACAATTAATGCCCCATTCATGGCATCTACATGTTGTCCTACCCTCTGTGCCATCCATGCTAGTCAAGTATTCTGAAAAAAAGAGATGTCAGGCGGTGTAATCTTTGTCCTTTTTTAAAACTCATTTGCCAATTATTCTCTGATTACTCATGATTGTGCTTAAAAGATAAAATGATTATGACTACGTTTATTCAATTTATGGCTCGACAACAGAACAAAGAGAACATCTTGAAATCAAAAAGACAAAGTGAAGCATTTCCTACGAAAACACCCACAGAGCCAAAAGAAGCAACAGAACAAAAGCCCGGAATAGACTTTTTCTACAAAGAAACACGCCAAGAGTTATTGGAAATGCTACTTTAGACAGTGACATCTGACGCCTCATCAACGGCACACCCACATACAGGCTGGGCCATGGTAACAAAAGAATCCCTAAGGTGAAATAAACGAAACATGTCTCAAGAAGGAAACTCCACAGACACAGATAAACAAAGAAAAACATACCATGAAAAGATTGGAAAAGCAAAGCTCCTTAGATAGAGCTCATCATCACCCATTCACCCGCTAGCTTCAAGTTTTCGGTCGCCCCAATAATGTTCAACAGATCCCATTCAACAAGCTTCAAAACCTGTTGTGTGTGCAATGCACAGAGGAGCTCAGAGAGGAATGTCCCATTTAAAACAAAGGGAGAAAACACACAGCTCCTAATAAAAAGGATGTCTGCATTAAATGCTTTGAGCTGAGTTATAAACACACAACCTGCACCTCTCTGAGAGCACACAACAATGCAAAGCGCACACAATTTAAGAGCTGCCCCCCACTTAACGGATGCCTCAGACAGCAAAAACAAATATTACGATGCTCGGTCTTGTCATTCTCCAGTCCAATGACATGTGGTCCAGCTGCGAGAAAATCCGCTTTTTCAAAGCGCTTTTTAATCAGGTTGTCTGTGAACAGGACAGCGATCACGGGTCAGTTACCAAAAGACAACGCACCTCCAGTTTTATCACCTGGTGTGTTCTTAAATGCATTAACTAAACTTCCAAATGTGGACAAGAGGGGCTCGACCCAATGCCGCAGACTTTACAGGACTGCTCTTTCCAGCTCACCTGCTTCCTCGATGTTGGTGCATTTTTGGTACATGGAGGTGCGCAGGGTGGGCGTGCGGACGTTCAGCATGCGGATCTTGTCCACGCGGGAGTCAAACACTCTCAGCGTGTGCTCCTTCTCCTCGTCATCGTGACAGAGGATCTTGCTATCGATGAAGGAGGCGAACATCTGGGTCTCCAGGAAACGGGACAGGAAGGGCAGGTAGGGCTCCGGTTGGTCGGACAGGAAGGAGGCCTGGGCGCAGACAGGGGTTTAGCGGGCGGTGTTGGGTGTCGTCCGACACACAGAGCGGCGCTCAGTCCGCTGATGCGGTATCTAAAGCGGCCTACCTTGTCGAAGTTCTGCATCTGGTCTCGGTTGGTGAACCAGGACTCTTTGTCGTGGCTGGGCTGGATGACAAACACCTCGTAGTCGGCGAACATCTGGGTGAAGCGGTTGGCGAAGACCTCGCGCACCTGGATGTTGAGCTGGTGCATCTTCAGCTCCTCCTCGTCACACTGGGCCCGAGCATCCTTATTGCTGCTGGTGTCCTCTCTCACCTCCAGCTGGTGGAGCGCACACATGAATTAATACAGAGGGAAAAGCTCCACATCGCAGCTGGCAAATCATCACTGAAAACTATTCAGAGGGGACGGAAGAAGAGCTTGAAAAAGAGTTCTGATGGACAGAAGGGAGAGGAAGGCGTATTTTGTTAACGTCATGTTGTGTGAAGCTGCGGGGTCATGGGAAAGGAAGTGAAGGATGCGTCATTTCATTTACGACCCATTACAAACTGAAAGACATTTTCCTTATCCAACATGTCTGCTGGGCAAAGAGCAGCATTGGGGGGGTAAGAGCAACAACCTGTCTCTGTGTGCAATCTTAGTGTTTTTAACTTCTGCTTTCTTCTTTTAAATATGTCACAGCGGTAAGTTTAAAAATGTTTATACATAGGGTTTGACCTTGGAGCTGGCCAACTATGTGCGGCTGATGTGATAATCAGTCCAGGGAGAGCTAAGTGCTTAAGCTGATTAGACTGCACACATGGAGACTATCTTCATCCAAACACAATGTAAACATTCCATTTATTATGATGAAGACCTAAAGGATGACTGCCCAAAATTAAAAGAAAATATGCTCAAAATGGTCCAAGAAACTCTTCATGGAAAAGACTGAATATGAACACCCTCTGCTCCCCGTGTCCATCTGTTGGTTGAAGGCTCCCCCTTTTGCTTAACCTGTCTAACTGCAGTAATAACAATAAAATGAACATTTTCAATAGTAATATAAATAATAATATGATAAATAAAATATTAGCAGATTTTTCTTTTCTAAGTGATAACTAAAAAGAACTTTATAATAAATAATACATAATTCATATCGTTTTAGATTTGACTTTTATTACAATTGTTTGGTGTCAACAGAAAAACTTAAAGATTTAAAACTCAAAATGTGTTCTCTGAGGCATAAATATCTCTACTTTTTTTTTTAACAGCCATAATGAAATGCGTTCTACAAATGCAAATTTGTCGGTGCCTGTCGTGGCGGCAACCCTCGAACCCGCTGGTGGACACCGGCGGTGAGGGATGCCGTCAGGCTGAAGAAGGAGTCCTATCGGGCCTTTTTGGCCTGTGGGACTCCGGAGGCAGCCGATGGGTACCGGCAGTCCAAGCGACGTGCGGCTCGGGTGGTCGCCGAGGCAAAAACCCGGGCGTGGGAGGAGTTTGGGGAGGCCATGGAAAAAGACTTCCGTACGGCCTCGAGGCGATTCTGGTCCACCATCCGGCGTCTCAGGGGGGGAAGCAGTGCCCCACCAACACTGTTTACAGTGGGGATGGTGTGCTGTTGACCTCAACTCGTGACGTTGTGGGTCGGTGGGCGGAGTACTTCGAGGACCTCCTCAATCCCACTGGCGCGTCCTCCGTTGGAGGGGCAGAGCCTGGGGATCCGGAGTTTGGATCTCTAATCTCCGGGGCTGAAGTCACCGAGGCAGTCAAAAAGCTCCGCGGTGGCAAGGCCCCGGGGGTGGATGAGATCCGGCCGGAGTTCCTTAAGGCTTTGGATGTTGTGGGGCTGCGTTGGCTAACGCGACTCTGCAACATCGCGTGGACATCAGGGGCAGTCCCGCTGGATTGGCAGACTGGGGTGGTGGTCCCCCTATTTAAAAAGGGGGACCGAAGGGTGTGTTCCAACTATAGGGGGATCACACTCTTAAGCCTCCCTGGGAAGGTCTATTCAGCGGTTCTGGAGAGGAGGGTCCGTCGGATAGTCGAGCCTCGGATCGAGGAGGAGCAGGGTGGTTTTCGTCCTGGCCGTGGAACGCTGGACCAGCTCTATACCCTCAGCGGGGTCCTAGAGGGTGCATGGGAGTTCGCTCAACCAGTCCACATGTGTTTTGTGGACTTGGAGAAGGCGTTCGACCGTGTCCCTCGGGGTATCCTGTGGGGGGTGCTCCGGGAGTATGGGGTACCTGGCCCCTTGTTACGGGCTGTTCGGTCCCTGTACGACCGGAGTCAGAGTCTGGTTCGCATTGCCGGTAGTAAGTCGGACTCGTTTCCGGTGGGAGTTGGACTCCGCCAAGGTTGCCCTATGTCTCCGGTCCTGTTCATAACTTTTATGGACAGGATTTCTAGGCGCAGCCGAGGTGTTGAGGGTGTCAGTCTTGGTGGCCTTAGGGTCGCATCTCTGCTTTTTGCAGATGATGTGGTCCTGTTGGCTCCATCAAGTCGGGACCTACAGCTCTCACTGGAGCGGTTTGCAGCCGAGTGCGAAGCGGCTGGGATGAGGATCAGTGCCTCCAAGTCCGAGACCATGGTCTCTCACCGGAAAAGGGTAGAGTGCCTTCTCCGGGTCGGAGCGGACGTCCTTCCCCAAGTGGAGGAGTTCAAGTATCTCGGGGTCTTGTTTGCGAATGGGGGTAGGGAGCGTGAGATCGATAGGCGGATCGGTGCGGCGTCTGCAGTAATGCGGGCGCTGTACCGGTCTGTCGTGATGAAGAGAGAGCTGAGCCTAAAGGCGAAGCTCTCAATTTATCGGTCGATCTACGTTCCCACCCTCGTCTATGGTCACGAGCTTTGGGTAGTGACCGAAAGAACGAGATCGCGGATACAAGCGGCCGAAATGAGTTTCCTCCGCAGGGTGGCTGGGCTCTCCCTTAGAGATAGGGTGAGAAGCTCGGCCATCCGGGAGGGGCTCGGAGTAGAGCCGCTGCTCCTCCACGTGGAGAGGAGCCAGTTGAGGTGGCTCGGGCATCTGATCAGGATGCCTCCTGGTCGCCTCCCTGGGGAGGTGTTCCGGGCTCGTCCCACCGGGAGAAGGCCCAGAGGAAGACCCAGGACCCGCTGGAGGGACTATGTGTCCCGGCTGGCCTGGGAACGCCTCGGGATCCCCCCGGAGGAGCTGGCCGAAGTGGCCAGGGAGAGGGAAGTCTGGATTTCCCTGCTCCGGCTGCTGCCCCCGCGACCCGACCCCGGATAAGCGGAGGAGAATGGATGGATGGATGAAATGCAAATCCTCTGAATTCATTTGCCGCTGGCTAAAATCTATTTTTTTGCAAACGTGTAATTATATGAAAGATGCTCATATATGCATTAAGCGCTTATATGTTCTAATTGATGGGATGACATCATCTCTCACCTTTTCCAGGCTCACACCTGTCCTCTTGACCAGAGCCTGCAGCCTGGCGATCGTTTCATTCTCTCTCAGCAGGTAGGAGTTGAGCGGCGAGGCCAAGTTGCCGTTTCTCTTGTCGGAGACCATGTCGACAGAGCGGAAGCCCGGAAGGTATTTGGCTTGGCTGTCGCTAGAGTGGATGTTTCCCTCTGGAGAGACGCCAAAGGACATGAGCACCTCGGAGATCTCCTGAATGAATTCCAGTTTGTTGGGAAACTGGGGCAGCTCCTCCGGCAGTTCAATGAAGTGATTATCAATGTCCACAAAACATAAGTTAGCCTGGAAAAAGAAAAAGGACCAAATAAATAAGTAGTAATGCATTCAGCTCACTGAAGGAGAAACTTTATCTGTAGTGGAAGCACTGATGCTAACATGCTTTAACAAGTCCTGATGATATCATTTTGGACACTTTTTTTTTTTATGCCAGAGCACATTCCACCAGTGTTCCACCTCCTGTTTTAACTCGAAACGTTCAACATTTACCCACTGTCAACACTTCTGTTCACAAACTGAGAAGCAACTGTTAAACAAACATTGTCAAGCTGACATGTCACGCTGCCTGAACCCTGTACATTGAGGGCCCTGTGCAGGTTAAATATTAAAAGACTAATTGTCTGGAGTAATGAGATAGCACAAAGAGGCAACAAAATACCACTAGACGAAGACTGAGAGGAGGAAAAGAAAAATTCCATCCGTGGTTTGTGTCAGTGGTGAAACAAATGAGTTAGGCATCAATAACCTATTTGTTCCGAATGTAAATCCATTAGTATAATTCCCACACACACAAATCCTAAGCATACATGGGCATGTTTTTTTATTTTTAAGCGGGCTCTCCAACTGTATTAACCACCAAAAGCAAGTGGAGATGTAGGCGGAATGCTGAAATAAAAAGTACAAAGGTCATAGGTTTGATATAGGCTTCCTTCACTTTATGGAAGTTTCTGCTTACTATTTATTTTTAAAATCAAAATGACTAAAGCTATAAAATGAGGATTCCCCTCACAAGTGGAAACTTCTGGTTAATGCAGACCTATGGAACACAATACTGCGGGTTTGTACCTCCTGTGGCAGCTCCAGCTTGGTGCGGTCATCCTGTCCGTTTGAGTGCAGGCCCATTAGATAGGGCACAGGCGCATCCAGGAAGTGGAGCAGGGAGGCGGGCAGAATGGGGACATACACATGCTGCCACTGGAAGGGGAACATCAGGGCCGTGATGCTTTCTGCCACGGTCATCAGCCTCTGATAATCTGTTTGGCACAAACAAAAGTCAGTGAATGGATGAGTCAAATGACCAAACAGGGAGACTCTCTTTTATACTTCCAGTGATATTTGAACATTTCCAGCAAATGACAAACGATGTGCCATTCTCAGAGGAAAATGACCCAGGCCAAGTATATGATTTCAGTGGTTAAAGCCACCCATTTACAAATGGGTTTAAAAAATCCCTTTGTAAGGGCACGATGGTCACATGGCGCCACATTGGCCTTTGAGGAGGAAGTTGCCTGAAGGGCGTAGGACCCTGACACTGATGAAGAGTGGCACAGCTACCGTCAGCTGGTCTCCTGTTTAACATTATGCTCCTTTATCACCAGACCCCATGGCAACGCTCTGTCAAGTTCAGCGTTTCACACCTCCCTCAAGTGGTATACATACAAATATGCATCCAGTCCCCCTCATCAGCATTCCTGCGCAATCCTGTTGACACCTAATGTGCGTTCAGCAGCCGCTCAGCCTCTCCTGTTATGGTGCCAAATTAAATGCCATTCCTCCATTTGGTCATGAGCTGGTTCATGCCCAGCTACACTCCCCCCCCAACCAACCAAGCTTCCTCTCCCAGGATGGGGACAAGAATACTAACAATCAACCACCCACTTTTAAACCAGGCCACGGGAACAACAAACTCCTTAAAATGTTGCGTGCCTTCAATATTTTAGTCCTGAATCAGCTGGTCCAAAGCCAGCATTTTGTCATGCTGTGACAAAAGATTTGGGAAAGACTTGAAGCCATGAATCATCATGAAGCAGAACAGAATAAAAACGATCCCAGAGTATTTGACATCTCACTTTTGATAAATATCAGAAAAGGGAATACTTTCACATTTTGTTACATTGATTGATGAATACTTTAATGATTTCACAATTGAAAAATGAACTAATTACCTTTTACAGGGATGTAGAATAAACAACTCGTTTTAATATCAAGTTCTAACAAATATCAGGTATCAAGACATGACTTTTTAAAATTAATAATCTAGGTAAATCAGCAAAAATTAGTCCTGTAAAGATAAATTAATGGAGGCCTTTTAACATCTGTCGAAACTATGCTAATGGTGGACTGAGTGGGGAAACTGTAAAACACAGTTCAGGCTGTGGATGGTCGGAGAACTAGAACGGCTCCGTAAACACTCTGCCTGGACACACAACACTGCACATTCTTTCCCCATCTCTGTCAAATATGTGGAACAACATCAGTTCCGATCTCACCCTCTCCTCTAAGCTGTCCTGTCACTTTCACACTGCATGCATCACCAAAAGAGAGAAAAGGCCTCAGAAACAACACTAAGAAACAAAGGCGAGGGTGCAGCCAGACACATGCAGATGATGGGCTTCCTGTCCGAGAATGACAGGAGAAGAAGCAGACATTATTTTAAAGACGGTGTCCTTTATCGCTTCATGGAAATTAATCTAGAGAGTCATGTCACCCCCCCCCCTGTTAAAACACATAGATGCTGGTTCTATTTTTGGCCCACCGTTCACTCTGTACTTGTGAGCAGCCCCCCCCTCCCTGTGTTTTCCCTTAGAGTGCAGCATCTTTTCTCAACAGCCTCTCGTTTCTTCTTGGTGGAACATCGCCAGGGCTCAACTTTACACAACACCCTTCACATGCTCTGCAGTGATGAGCCTCACGGGGGTGAAAAGAAGCATGATGTCACTGCCGACCAATAATAATCATCCTGCATCACTGCCACTGCCTCCCTCTCTCTGGGTTGCCTGGCAACATCACAGCCCCCCCACTCCCCCTTTCCCTGAAGAGCTTCTCTCCCCGGCCCCTGCAGATTTGTAAACCATTTGCTTTTTTTGCCTTTGTAATGGATCCAGTCATCACAGCAGACCAACAACCTTTCGTGATCTTTGTGATTCCTTACAATCTGTTTGAAAAGGAAAAGAAAACATCCTACATCTGCTCAAAGGAATCACCGTGTCACCACTGTAGTTGGCCGAAAAGCCCTGATAAATTAGTGTGAAAGTAATAAACATTTAATTATGTGACGATCTGATTATTAAGCCAAAGACACGACTGTTAAAGCTTCTCAAGGCTGAGTGAGGCTTTTTTGAGAGAGCCAGGGTTCTGTGAAAGGAGCATGCAAAGCAGCCTGTCAGCCCCCGGAAATCCTGGGCACCTCAGCACACTCTCATAATCCCACTGATAGGGGACCCAGTCCTGCCACTCCACAAATACAAAAAAAATGGAGTTTAACTTCTCTTTTGGCCATGTTTTTAATCTTTTAATGATGATTCAAAATGAGAAATGTGCATTGTGCTGCCTTTTCTTCTTGTAAAATAAAGCCATCTTTATTGTTATGTGCAGCAGGCAACAGAAAAAGAAGTTAAGCGTCCAAACACAATAAGGTTTAAATATAACCCTCGCGCATCTTTTTCAATGAGTAAGTACATTCGTGTTTGTAATCTTGTGGAGATGGGTGCTTAACGTGGAACAGTAGAAGCTGGGTGACTTACGCTGTGAGTAGAGCAGGATCTGCATCTCCAGTAGGGCACACGTGAACAGCTGGAGAACGTTCTCCACCCCCAGCAGGTTAAACATTTCACTGATGGCAAAGTCAAAGAGGGGCAGCTCCGAGGTGCTCGGCCTCTGGCACACGATTGGCCCGTAGACGCCGGAAAACTTGAGGGAGCGCCCGGATGGCGGCAGGGGCACCTCGTAGAGGATGTTGTAGATGTAGCTCTCCAGCGGTAGGGGTGGGGGCTGGGGGGAGCTGACGGCCTGGTGAAGCTGCTGCAGCACTTTTCTGCAGCCCTGAGCGAAAGCCATCGGCGTTATCAAGCAGATGCACTTGGACACGTACAGGGTGTCACGGCTGATGTCGTAGGAGTTGAAACGCTGCAGGCGGGTGATGGCGGGCGCGGCGTGGAGCACGGGACGGGGCTGGGGGACTCGCCGGTCCTCGGACCCCGGGGGAGAGGTGGGAGTGTGCAAGATGTCGTACTGCTCTGCGTTGTGCATGTGGTAGAGAGTCTGCATGGCGCTGCAGATCTGTTTGCTGGTCACCTCCTCGAAGAAGGTGAGGGCGAAGCCGTAGGTCCGAGAGCCGTCCTCTCTGGTGATGATATAGGAGTGGAACTGGGGCTCCCTGGAGTCCACCTGCGTCCTGAAGGACAGACCCTTTGGCATACAGAGCTGTGAGGGAACACAAACAAGTAATAAGAAACAATCCAAACTGGAACCAGGAACACACAGCAGGCTGCAGATACCACCTGTGTGATTCTGAATCCACAAATACAATAAAAAAGCGAAAATAACTTAATTATCTGACTTTCTTAGGTCAGAATCATACCATGCCGACTGCATCTTGGTCAAAGGGATTCCACTCCACATTGTCTGGGTAATGTGCGAGGACTTTGGATTTAAAGGTTCTCCGCAGTGGACTCTGCTCAAAATTCTCACCTGGAAATCAGACAGAGAGCGCAAAAACAAACAAAAAAAAGGACACAAATGGTTAGCGCACGGAAAGACGGGAGCAGGGCAGCAGTTGGATCAGAAGCGGGCTCACAGTGCCAGGCACAACACCAGAGGTAAGAGCATATCAGCACATTTGTCTTGAGAGGAAAACTGTATTGCATCATGTAAAGCTGCCATTTGCTTCCTGTTACAGTAGACGCATTAACAAATTAGCATACTATAGGGATGGAATTAACCAAGTGCACGAATGGTAAGGCTTTAAGACAGCTTTAATGGCAATACAGGGGGACAGACAAATTAATCAGTCGTATAAGCACAGATTGAGTTGATTCAAACCCTGAATAAAGCAGAAGTGATGCACATACCAAGGCAGTACTGAAAAATCATTCAGAGTGTAGGGGGGAGAGTAAAGATTGACCAAGCAATGCGAGTGCAGGCAACACTAGATGTGTGTGTGCGCGAGAATACAGAAGCAGTGATTGTCAAACGTCAGCTCCTTGTTCAGCTGCTGCTGAAGGAGGAGCCAGAGACAGAAAGGGTGGGGGGGGGGGTTGGGGGGGGCTTACAGAAGAAGAAAAAAAAAAGGATGAGGGGAATTTAGATACAGCCGAACAGAAAAAAGGCAGGTCCCCACACCTGTGCAGGAAACTACTCGGAAACCCGAGTTTTTTAAGTTGAAAAGGGGTCTGGCTGAGGAGCGAAAATAAACAAAACGACAAGGTGCACCAGGTTTAAGGTGGAGGGGTTAAAGCTGAGCTCAGGTTAGGAGGGAGAACAGTGTGTGTGGTGGAACGGTTACCTTCGTTTCCCCTCGCCAATTTTCCTCTGGCCCCATCTCTGAATTTAGTAGCTTCTATATACTGGCATAAAGCTACACAACAAATAAAACAAAAAAATGATTAAATGCCTGGCTCTCGATGGGTAGGGCATCACTTCTCAGTGCACAAACAGTCCTGACAGCTCCCCTTTTCAAAGCTTTGCTCTGAGGAAGGACCGTGCACGCACAAAAACACACACTAAGAAAACACAGAGGACATTATCTGCTTGTGTCAGGTGGAGATGCTAATTCAAGCCAGCCTGTGCGGTTATCATCCAAGGATGGAGCATTTCTCTGTGACATAGTTTCCGTTTCTTCATGCAAATCCATATTGCTCAAACACACATTGTATTCTGAGTTATTCTGAAAATAACCAGCTGTGCAGCGTGGATGGCAAACTGCAAGGGAAACACTAACCTTAGCAACTAGCATGCACACAATGAAATGTAATTAAAATGCATTTATAATTATTATGTTATGACATGTTTTCCCACAACTAAATGATATAGCCCCCAGCCCCTTTGTTGAGAATGTCCTCATAAAGATTTCCTCATAAATGAATAAAAGAGGACAAGCCAGTTCTCGGAAAATCCCAAGATACGTGATGCACAAATACATTACCCTGATATTAACTCCAACGTGTTAATTTCATGTTGAATAAAACATTTCAAAGTGCGGAATAATGTCCCAGTGAGTCGATCTTATCAGTTGACAGTCATGGGTTCGATCTCAGTGAATAGCTTCTCTAACGTTGTGGCCCTGCAGCAATGTTAGCTTATCTGACATTTTCCATAAAGAAGACCCTTTGTACCCTTTGCACCAAGCAATAGTACTCACTGTCCTCCTCATGCGGGACATTTGACAAGCATCAGTAAGACATTACAAAAAAAAGATTCATGCAGCACATTAAAGAAAGACTGGGCTTTTTCCACAGCTTTTTGTCTGGGATGAAGGAGTCGTTTAACAGCTGGTCCCAAAACAATCCCTCTCCCCAGGCCTACGTTAAACCTGGCACTTTTCTGTAGCGGCCACTGAAAATCCTCTTTAAACTTAAAAAGAGAGATGGGAGGAAAACTGCATCTTTTTACAGCGAAGATGGTGCCAACATCTGACTCCAAACGCATCCCCCTTTGATCCAAGAAGAGGGAAGAGATGAGCAAGAACAGGTTCACACTGGGGTCCTCAGAGTAGTGAAACTAATCCAGGCAAGAGACTAAATGTCTGAAAGATTAAGTGGTTTAATCTGGTTGCTACTTTCATATCCAAACTGCCCGCAGGGAAGAAACTAGGCCAGGAATTCAGACGGCAAAGACCTGAGGACAGGTCAGACAGTGAGATTATGTGGTTTGTAGACAAAATGACTCAGTCCTTTGTTTCACCCCACTGTGATGAATCCAGGCTCAGTGTTCAATCGCCATATATAAAAAGCACATCATTTTCATGCGACCTTGTTTGAATGCAAACTGATTTTCGTAAGTTGCAGACAGGGAAAATGTGGGGCAGACTCCGGGAAAAAAATAGAGAGGCAGACAAGAAATAATATAATAAGGCTAAAGCGGCCTGTAAGGTCTGCGAGTAGGGCAACAAACATCCGGAGGCATCTAGCTCTGGAGAAAATTGGAATGAAAGCATTAGGAATCCAAAGACTTTCTCCCATAATTGTGCTTTTTAACCTAGTAATGGCTCCAAATACAAAGTTTTCTCAATTTGTACAGATAAGGCGGTCGGGCAGTGGTCCCGATTCAGAAAACCTTTGTGACAGAGATGAGTTTATGGCTTGAATCGTTGCCAGTAGAGGAAGTTCAATAATACACCTTAGCTGATGCCTGTTATCAATTTGCATACATCTTCTCCACACAGCTGGCTTTCACAGTTCCAGTTCCAGTTTGTTACACATCAGATCAGAGCATACAGCACCTGCACAGCAGTGTAGCCCTGCCTGGCCTGTAAGATCCATCAAATCCATACAGGGCCTTTACAAAAGCTCTGAATCAATATAAATGTACGAAATGAACACACGTGAGATCCATGCAAATGAAAAGGTTTGATGTTTTTCTCCCAAAGACACGCGGCACTCTTATCTGATTACGCAAGAGGCCGTTATCAGAGGTATTACCTGAACCGTAGATACAGCTACACTGGAGACAGTTTAGCACACGTATTGTATTCACAACGGGACCATGGGCAAATGTATACTTCTGTTGTTTGCTTTTTGGTAAAGCCTGGCTCAGATCCCACTGGCTGAGCCCACTGTGTCTTTTCCCATCAACCTGTTCTGATAACTGGGGCCAATTAAAAGCTACTTGCCTGACCTGAAAGAGCCACTCGTTGACACGAGAGCCAACAGCCTCAGCGGTATGGCTGTCTCTTTCATCTGTCAAATGGGAGACCATGTGGACCGGTAGTAGTGGGAGTGGAGCGTGACGGAGCTCTGGCCTGCCATGCGAACAGCCAGGGACCACCCACAGCTCTGCTCAATCGCCAGTAACGACGTAAAGAAGGCTATGTTTTGAGGACAATTACGTTGGACTTCCTGTAAAAGAACACAGAGGACCGACGGCTAGCCCTTCAACGCCACAGCTCACCTGCGTGTCCCACGACTGTCAGGGCACGGCAGCTCAGTCCAACCTCACCCCTGTCACAGCTCAGTGAAGGCGACACGGGGGGGGGGGGGGGGTCTTTGTTTGTGGAAGGGTAAACCTTTTCAGCATTATATAAGTGTTTGGGTTTGCTGGAATCTCACCTACATGGCTGTCTGCCTTCATTAAAATGAGTCATTAATCATCCTGTTAAGACTTTGTGTCGTCTCACAGTGCCTTAAAGCGTTTTCAGAGCGTCGCTCTGCTTTGATAAAATGCCGAGTTTACAACGCACAGTATCGTCATTACCTTTTACCAGATTACCTGTGAGCAGTAAATTCAGACACACTTGGATGTATGATGATCTCCCAAGGAGGTCAGAGGTGGCCAAACTGGCTGAATGTTCACTGATCAATTTCAACACGTCAGATGTTCTTAAATTGATTTCACTGCCATTAAAATCTGATGATATGCACGATGCAGAACTAACTTCAACAGGTAAAAAAACAAAAATCAATGTACACAAGTGTTTGACTATTTGATCATTCGGTATGAGACCATTCTTTGAGCATTTTAGCATTAATCTGAACACCGTATGTGTCCAGTTTATCATGTGACATGCAGCTAGTGCGCAGGCTTCATGAAATCTGGTTATGTGGTACATTCTAGCTGTTAAACCTTATGACGTCCTTTCCTCAAATATTTATAGTACAGACTGAGTTTTTCAAAAGTTTGTGAATCACAAATATTATCTTTCGGACTTGTACGGTTGCAGCAGAGAGGCGTGTGAATGAGAGAGCAGACAGGCTTCTACTGGCAGAATGAGTCTACTGTTCAACTCTGGGACAGGGGGAAATCAACAGGTTTTCCCATGATGGGAAACGCTAATGCAGCACTACCTGTTTCAGCATGATGGCAGGAAGCTGTGCTCACATTAGCAAAAAAAAAACAATCTGGTTCTTCTGCAAAAGCAAAATCATATTATTGATGTATTTAAATACTGATAAACCTTGTCAGTGGTATGGTTTGAAAAAAAAAGCAGATTGGACCTTTAATGAAAATGACTGACTGAGAATTTGTACCCAAGCTGCTCATTTGAAATCTTTGAGTGAAATGTCATGCTCCAAACAGCTGTATGCAGCCACTTTATGGGACACATTCCATCTGCTGATAATCCATAGCCTTTCAGACAAAAGCATGCAGGTTCAATAAGTCTGCCATGATGGGATGGCAATGCCGGCCTTCAACAGCACAGCAAAGTTACACAAAAAGACTAATCACAAAGTCTTATACAAAGAGGGGACCAAAAGTGAACAGGACATGTTTCTGCGTGTGTCTACATCATCATCTAGCAACAGAAAAACAAACAATTACACTAACATTAAATTAATAACTCAAAAGAGACAACAATCAGATAAATAGGCCGATTCATATGAACCTACTCACAGAAACTACAATGAAGATACAAGTGAAAATGCAACGCACGGTTGGTGGAAATAAGTCTTTTTTTTCTTTTGATGCTACCTTAAATGTTAGTCCAATTATGGCCATCAAATCTTCACAACTGAGTTTTAAAATAATTAGTTTCTAATGGAGCACATTAACCTCTGTGAAAAATTTCCTCCCAAATGCAATTTTTGTCCTCTAGCTGCACCCAAAGTTGTCCAGGTCCACGTTCAGCTGGATGGCAAAACGTATTAACAAACAGCTGAGTGAAAATAGGAGGACTCCATGATGCTTTTAAGGCTAGCTTTCAAGTTGAGCCATTCATCCTTATTTGTTTGCTGAATAGGAAAGGGGAAGAGAGGCTGCCTAGAAAATTCAAAAGGTTATTTAGCATTTGAATACTCAGAGCCTGCCCAGAAGTGTACTCCTGTCCCTCAGCTCCCAGTGTTTCCAGAGTTGCATGTGAGGCTGCTGGCTCATACAAATGCTAATCAGGCCCTGGTCGAGCTGCAAGCATGCTGCAAACCCACATTTGGGTAGTCTGTTTTTTGGGGTTTTTATTTTACTGTATATGAGACGCTATCGCATCAATCGGAGGGTCGGATTTGGCTTGTTTTGTCCACTGTGTCGGTCACTAACAAAATGTTTATTGTTTAGGGCTAAGTGTGCGCGGTGTCTAAATCACACGCATACATACAATCAATAATTACACTGAATGGTTAGAAATGCTACTTTTGTTCTGCAACAAGAAGCTGAACTCAAATCTCTATTATTTTGTCAGCCTCGCTTCAAATAAAGTTCAAGATAAGAAAACCTGCTCCTCCAACGTCATGTGTTTGAGTAACGTACTAATTCAAACAGATTTTCACGCTTCGACAGGACAAAATAGGGAAAAGGCCACAAATAATCAACTTTTAAAAAGTTTTCAACTTTCAAATGCCTTTGACTGCAAACAGCTGGACAACCACAGCTCTGACAACCCTCCTGACCGTTTCACTTTCTTAAATGATGTCACTTGCAAAGTTATAAGGTTGGTGTTCCCCAACACTTGCATTTTCTAAACAGTCATCAAGGATAACGAGACAACTTGTCATTTCAAGGACTTTGATTGAACATTTTTAGCTAAATTAAGTCTCCTGTAGCCAACTTTTTGCACTGAAAGTATGTCCAAAAACTTCTAGGAACTGGTGTTTAGGCTTAAAATCATATGTAGCCTGTGGTTGTGGAATTTCCAGACCATATCATCTCTTCTAGTCATAACTGAAAGAGGTGATAAGGGCAAGCCCCTAACCTGTTTCTACAGCAAACAGCAGCGACGTGCAGTAAGTGGAGCAACATGGGTGATGTTTGACCTCAAAGCCCCGGGCTGCGCGTCTGTTCAAAGTTTCAGTGGGTTGCGCTTCTGTTGAGTCAGGCGGACTTCAAAGAACAGTTTTCACACACTCAGGAAAACCGTGCATTTTTCTGTCAGGACAACAGCTCGAGCGATGTTTTGAGAAAATAGCACGGCGTAATTATGAAGAAGAGCGCAGACTGGGTCTTTTACAGGTTTCAGCTTCTGAGGGCTGAGGTAGCACCCTGACAGAAAACAGGAACCTGCCTTCTTAACAACAGCCACCCAAAACTGGGGTCGTTTTTACTATCTTACCACAGAGCGAGGACCGAACGTTTTAGAAGTGAGCAGTACTCAGAAGCTGAAGAGACGTGCACGTTGTCTTAATGTTTACCAGTTCCATATTTTCAAAATGAATTTGTGCTTGTGAAAAAGAGGAAATTCACAGAGGGAAGTTTAAATAAAAAAGAGAGAAGCACAGAGTTTTAGTCTGAGAAAACTAAAATGATTGCTTTACTTCAAGGAGGAGATAAGTTTTTTTTCTGCAGCAAGAGGAAATCCACAAGCCTTTCACTACCTGCTGAGTCACAAAAAAAAAATCACATCAATGCAGAGAAAACGTATCAAAAGGAGAATTTTTCACTAGGATAAAAAACCCCTTTGACTATCCTGGTCAGCAGTTAGAGTAATCTGCATATAGATATATATTTTGTTTCAACCTAAAATTGAGTTTAAAAAAAAAAAAAAGGCTGAACTAGTTGGACACCAGGTCAGCCAGAGCTTACACAGCTAAGTCAGCTCCTGTCATCTGACGAGAATCGGATAAGAGTTTAGATGAGTTCACAGTCAGATGAGAAACTCGGCTTTAACCAGCGAGAGTCTGAGTGGAGGATGAGTTCAGTTTCAGAGGCGCTCTTATCTCTCCTAACGGGCTCCTAACGAGACCAGAATGCAAATGTAGCATTACAGACACTGTTTCGGTTGGGTAGATAAGTTTCTTCTCTTCAGATTTGGTGAGTAGCAGCAGTTGCTTTGGAAAACCCTGACATTAGGTGAGGAAACTGATGGAGCAGGGAGATATTGACACAAATATCCACTGTCAAAAGTCACCGCGTTATCTTTGAGTAAACACGACTCTCAGCTGTACAAATGTACAGGGTTCATCCTTCAGGGGTTCTTTTTCTGATATGGATAGGGGCTTAACGACAACACAAAAAAAAAACACAGGCTACAAAAACAAAAAACCCAACACGGGTAAAAGGCATGAGGAAGACTTTAGAATAATTGGATTTATTTTCACTCACTCGTAAAACCAGTAAGATTAAGTGTAGATTAAACCCTCTGGCACAATATATAAATGATTACATTCCAATTCTTATCACAAAGTAAGATGTTTTCTGGTAGATAGATATAAAGTTACCCTTTTCTGTGGTCCATCATATTGTTAAGATGCAAAATATCGAAAGAAACCATTCATAGATCATAAAACAATTCTTTCGAAAGCTATAAAATCACACAACTTCCGCTGTGTACACAAAGTGGTCATTATTACCGCACCATACCACGACACACTTTGGTGTTAACTGCAGAAAACACCTTAACAAAGTGGTTACAACCAATCAAGCTACAAACATCTATTTAAAAGAGTCGTCTCCAATGTGCTGGGTAACAATGTGGTTCTAAGATAGATGGAAAATTGCATTGATCCAACAGCTTTTATGTGTTTTTCGTCAGGATGAAATGACATTGTTGAATGACATGCTTTGAAAATATATTTTCTCTTTTGTGGTTGCTTCACCCATCAGTCACACATCCATGAAAGTGTCCAGCTGTACCGAGCATGACGGCTGTGAAGGCTAAAGCATTGTTCCACCTATCAAAATGTGCGGTGACCCCTCCTCGTGGCTACTGTTATCCCAGAATTGGGTATCTAAATAGAAAGGCTTTTTTTCCTAAAAAATAGACAAAAACTGACAACTCCCCAGGGAGGCGATATGCTCCCCTAAGCAAAACGGAGCCTCTAAATCCCCTCAAATGAGTCAATTATTTGTATGTCATCATGTCAGGGCTCAAACTTTGTATGCAAATCGACTGAAAATGCTCTCTTCGATCACATGCCATCCACATGCTGATAAAACCCGATCAGAAGGGTCAGAGTCTCTCAAACAAACACAATCCCCAGTGTGTCACGACCTGCTGTGGCCTCTATGACTGCTTTAAAACGAGTTTGTTATGTTATTGCTGCGGATCTCTAATGGATGCTGTGGAGGTTAATAAAGAAGGCAGGTTAGATTTTTAGCCCAGAGCCATCTGACAGGTTAATCCGCCCAAGTATGTTTTGTTTCCTTTCCTTAAATGTGACAAACAGGAGCTTGTGCAGCATCAGCCTATATCCATCAGTGAAATTCCACCATCAACAAAGACTAATGGATGGATTTACAATCCGTTTTTCCACATCCAACGCATTTATTACTGATAACCACCTTCACATTACATATATATGGAGTGCAACGTAACGACAACCTTTAAATTACATTGCGATAAAGAGATATGGGCAGCAGTAATCCCTCAGTCCTCATCGGGCATTACAAATAAACAGGCTGAGGGGAGAAGAGCTAGGCCTGGCGTTGGGCTCGCTTTGTATTCACCTTAACAACCCCACAGTATATGTGAGATACATTAATTAATTACACCAACGTTTACCAAGACAAAGACCAAAAAACTGACTCTATTCACAGGTACATTTCCTCCATAATTTCCCCCAATATCAGCCCGACGTTCACCCGCTGGCTAATACGCTTACCGGACAGTTCGTCGGGTTCCAGCCCGCTTTCGGTGTCGAGTCCGCAGATCACAAAATAGTCTGCGAACCGGGAGGACCCGGAGCTGAAGCCGGTGGTCATTTTGAGACTGGTCCGGTGCTACCCTTGTCCCTACAGCTGGGAGCATATTAAAGGAAAGCGGAGAAGGGATTTCTCCCAGCCATTACGTGTGGTTTGTTACTGCGCGGCTCGAAAATCTCTACCCATAGTAAGCTACCCCTTTTAAGCTAGCACCAACCTCCGCCGCACATCCGGTCCGGCCCCTTCAGAGTAATGCAGACGGGGACACACCGGCTCAACTCTGACTCTGCTTTGAAACAGTTCAGACTTTGAAACGACCCAGGGGATATTTAAATTGAGCCTTGCAGTTAAACCGGTGGATCCCACATACAGAGACCAAAGGTCAGGGGCATGGCTCGTCCCCGACCTGGGGCCAGTCCTGGGTGGGTCCGCCCCGTTTCCTGTCCCTCCACTTTCATTAAAGAGCCACTAATGCTGGAGCTTCATTTTTAGAAAGAACATGGAATATGCCATAGAGACTACTGAACATAAACAGGTCTCTAATTCCCTCAAGTTATTAGTTTGCTGTTAAAGAATATCACCACCATCACTCTCTTTTTTTTGTTAACAGTAGCCTCATTTCAGTAGCGTTTGTCTATGAGAATCCATTTAGTTTCACTGTTTTCATGAAGACACGTCAGGATTGTAATTCTTCTCATTCTTCAGGCATTTTTGTAGTGACATCAGCAAGTGAGGTGCTTACTCTCTACTTACTCTATTAACAAACATATTATAGAAGAGTCCACACCTCCATGTGAGCCAAACACTTCAGGTGTGTTGTTTTGTCACCACCTGGTGGTACCAATCCCTCAATTCTGGCTCTGTGAAATTAGCTTTGTATTTCCAAGTATTCATTTTCTTTTCTGATCATATAAACAAAGCAGAATATAATTGTGAAATATCAGGGCTTGTGGAACAAATGTTTCTATGCAGTTATCTTGTGTTTGTACAGTCTATGGGATCGTACATTTTTTTAAAAAAAGACAAACCCTTGGAACATAATTTGCTCTTTACAGAAATCTCGGAGTCCAAACAAATTCTGAAAAGGTCTTTTTAATGAATCAATAAATTAAAAAAAGGGATTGAACATGACATGTTATACTGCCAAACAGCAACGCTCAGAGTAGAATAATACTGCTTTTTGAAACAGCAGAGGGTGACAATTATCTCCCGTGTTTGATTGTGGTTTTAAGAGGAAAAATATCTTTCACGGTGTCACTTTGTCTTAGTGACAAGTTTAAAACAGGTCAAAGGTTTCTACAGTATGTCTGGAACATAGAAACGATAAGCCAAACAACTTATTTTTAAATGTGTAGGCAAAAAAAATCTGTTAGGTTTAGGAGTCATAGTATTTTATCACTTAAAATCTGACACAAGGTCCATATTTTAAGACAAAGTTGTTCTGTAGGTGTACAAATAACCCCCCCCCACACAAAAAAGAAAGAAAACTTGCTTTACAACAAAAGAAATAAAAGTGATAAAGTTGTTGTGCATTTACATAAATAGATGTTTATGTAACAATTTCTGAACTGGGACCAGGATCAGAATATCACAGTTGTTCAATAAGTCTGTTAAGGATCGAGACTTTCAAAGAAAAACAGGAAAAGCACATTTTCCTCGAAATATACTACCGAGAGACGTGGAGGATTCTTATGTACTGCCCATCTGCTTCCAACCATCCAGACAGTTTTTCAGTAGGTTATCTTCATAAGATTACACAGACATTTAAAAGAGTTAGAAGACCACAAAATAAGAAGATATGTTGTAATGAATACAATACTCCTCCAAGAGTGGTGGCTATCTAATGATGTGCCCCTGCATCATCATTACCTGCATATGGAAAACAAAACAAAAAAAGAAAGCCAGGTATTCAGCTGGCAACCCAATATCACAGAGATGAAAACAATACACGAAAAACGTTCATTATTCATGAGAGCTCATGCCAATTTTAAAAATGTTCTTAAATCTAAAATTAATTAAATGTGCTTTGCCGTCTTTTGGGTCTGCAGGTGTTTAAACTGCAGAAAGTGTCTTGACATAATTTTCATAATGAGAAATGCAAATTTGAGAGCAGCAATGCTGGAATGGCTGATCAGAAGATACATCACCGGCTTTGTGTGGTCTTTAAATGTTTAGGCTGCTCATTTGAACAGAACTGACATGGCAAAGATGATATTTTCCCCATTTTACACGGGATACAGTGTTTACCAAGGAGAGAACGCCGTTTCAAAGTCTACTTTTTAAAAGCTAAAAAAATCTCCTTTCCAGTGTGGCATGATGGTTATTGCTGTGGTGGTACACGTCATTAGGCTGAAACAAGACATTAAGAATGTTGACAAAACCATTAGAGGTGAGTGGGAGTTAAAGGTGCTGCTGCAGGATGGGGTTACTGCCAAAGCAAAGGTAAGCAAGTTCCAGTAAAAGACACTGATGGCACTGTGCTGTCGCAGTTTGTAGCAAGAACAATGCTACAACGTATTAAGCATCCTACCGGTAGCACCTTCAACTGTTTTTAAAGAATCAAACAACAAGCAGAGCCCAAAGTAAAAACGAAAACCGCAATTAGTTATTTACAAGATGTGCCACAATCAGCAATATGAGTCGAGAAGACTAAATCAACATTTTTAAATCTGCAAGCAGTGGACAGTTTAGACTTCACTGGACTTAGGAATAACCCACCACTGCATGCAATTTTGGGTCAGAGAAGATGGGCTGAGCCACAGACTGGGAGTGGCAGCTTTTCATGGCAGCTGCCTGTTCCTGAGCCCAAAGGGGTGGACGTTGGATTCGGCCTGTGGGTGAGGTACTGAGGTGTTTACGAGTTCTACTCCAGTTTCTGCTGCAGCTTCTTCTGGAAGCAGACAGGCAGGATGGACAGCACGGCCAGAATGCCCAGCACGGCCAGGGAGTTCCAGGACACGGCTTCGCCGGCCGTGGTCAGTTTGTAGAGGGTCGTTCCCGCGTTGATCGCCACAAACGACGGCGGAGCCACTCCTGCCAACAGCCAGGGGCAGGTCAGACGGGTGAAGTGTTACCACGGTAAAATACTACAGACGTAGGTAGTCTTACCCAGAAAGGTGCCAACGAAGAAAACGCCCAAAGGCACGTTGATGACAGGGGAAGTGATGTTGATGAACCAGTTGGGAAGAAAGGGGGTTATCCTCAGGAAGATGATGTAATTGATCAAATGATCTCGATGTTTGTCAACCTGCCAGCAAAGTCAAAGTAGAACTGGTGAGTGTTGAGGCTTTCCTATACAAAAATCTGCTGGTGGGAGGCTGATACAATGACCAGAAGTTGTTTAAAAAAATAAATAAATCTTTAAGACCATTTTTATGGGGGTCTGAAGGAACAAAATAATGGAGCTTTTCCTTAAGTAACATTCCAGCCCTGCTCGGCTCTACTCGCATCGCCCTAACCTGCCAAATGGCCCGTGATGTCATTCCCATGCAACACAAACACCAGACGATAATGAGGGTTGCCGATTTACTGGTTGATTCTTAGTGTTGAACGGCTGTGTTGGTTTGAGGATTAAGCATTTATAATGTTGATGATCAAGGAAAATACTTCAATGAAATTGGGCTTCATGACTCATCCAGTCATGTGACTGCTAGGCCATTCAGCTGCCTTAAGGCTGCCGATTGTCAAACTCCCCCTGCTTGGAACCCCAATCTAGAAATGAGCTAAAACTGTTAAGCGCCACCAACCCGTAATGGGAAATGAAAAAAGTCAAACCGAGCCGTGCTGAGTAGGTTCAAGTGGAAAACCCCATAAGCGGCTTCATATGACTTAAATAATGACAAAAATGAGACCCTCTAACCTGCTGGGACCATTTCTGTGCTTTCTCAGAGAGGTATTTGTACACCACTGGTCTGCCAACGAGATACGACAACATGTAGCAGAAGGAAGCACCAAGGCCGGAGCACTGCCAACAAAAAAAGAAAAAACACACAATGAGTAGCTGAAAGTTGCAGGACTGATTAGAGCAAAACCAAAATCAGATTTTGGAATTTAAAAATACATACATAATACATATCCGACTGCACCCATGATATGCACACTGGTGTGTGTGTAAGACTACTACTTTTGTTATTATGAAATAAAAAGTAACAAAAAATATTTCTAAGATCTCTTTGTTTTGGAAACCAACAGTTAATAATGGTTAATCAAGTGAGAGTTAAAATTCCACTCCAGGTTTTGGCACTCATGTTTTTTTTTATCATCTCTTACATCTGTCACTGAATAAGATTGATTCTATCTTGGTCTTACTTACCAAACAAACTAAGAACAGAGCCAAAGGGAAAGGGTAAAGATAGCCAGACAGGATGCTGAGAAAGATTGATCCTGGGATAGCAAACGTCTGGAGGCTGATTAAAGTGTCAAGGGCAACAGTTAGTCAGTTCTCAGAAATTAAACATATCAGTAACGAAACAAGAAATCATCTGTGGTGGACTTAAATCCTTTAGGTGAATATTTGCAACATGTTTACATACCAGTATTTAGCTTTAGCAAATATCTTTAAAAATAATAAAATACTAATATCAAAATAAAAAATAAATCATTTTATTTGTTAAATATGGAGAAAAAAAAATTAAGTAACATGTTAAGGGCTTAAACTAAAAATAACACCTTTCCAGACATGAAAAAGGCAAGTTGTTTTCTCCAAGGATACAAGATATAAGTTGCAAAGTAGGCCACCAACACCTGGGTGTAGTAGGTGTCCTTATATTTAGACAATACGGTTCCCAATGCTTTTGCATCGTCCATGTCCTTGGGGATCTTGATTTTTTCCATTTCATCACTGAAAAACACATTTTGAAAAAAAATCATTATCCTCTGTAATCCATAATCACAAACAACATATGTTGCCTTTTCCTCCCCTCCCTTTGATAATTTCCAGCTTGGCATCCACAAATAGTAAACAAACAACTTTGTCACTACATCAATGCTTATTGTGAGCTTTGTGAACATAACATGTTTCAATGTCATTAAAATACAGATCTTAAATATAAAGCACATTTGACTCATTCAGTGGAACAAAAGTGGATTTTTAAAGAACCTCCTTGAATACTGAATACAAAAAACAACTTATTCATGCGAACACACTTTTGATAATTTCTAAAGTCTGTTAAAGAAAAAAGGCATTGCAGACAGATCATTTTGTCATATTTGTAACTTCCTTCCTTCCTTTGTCATTTGATGTCTTAACCAGCAGTCAGTCGGTGTGCCCAAAGAGTTTCGCCCTAAACACCACAACGCTTGCTGGTCTGTTTGTGACCTGTTAACTCAATAGTTTTCAATCATTTACCTCTTCACTTGTAATATGTTACAAATAAATTCAAGTCCACCCGTAACTACAAACCATACAAAACTACCATATGCACCCAAGGCTAAGGAAATCTTTTGGATCAAGACGGTCCAAAACAACGGTGCTGATTATACAAACGTCTTAAAATGACCTAATATTCTGTTGAAATTACGGACACATTAACAATATTAAGGCTCCCAGAGCAAACAATGCGTCAGCGTGTAAGTTACAGCTCCCATTGTTTCACTCTAAATGAAGCAGAAAAAGCAGAAAACTCTTCCTGAGGTCACTGAAGAGTGCATTTCCTTTCTGGTGGAGTCACAAACACTTAGAGATTAAACATGGAAGGCTTTTTTAGACAGTATATATGTGTTTAGACTTAAGAGTACAATCATTTGTGGGTACAATACATTTTCAAACATGTTAATCCTGTCTCTTGGACAGTTAAATACCCGTCCGGGAACTCACTCGGGAAGCTCTGGGAAGTTTCTGTAGACCAGGTACATGACGGAAGCAGAGCAGGCGAAGATGGACACCAAAATCAGCAGAGACATGCGTGTGGAACCTCCTATACTATGTTTAGCCTCTGTAGACAGAAAGAAAACATTTTTTTAACAAACAATTCTACTATTTCTTGTGAAAAAACAAACTGTACCGGCAGGTTTATGCAATTTGCTTCTAGGTTTTGCATCACTTCTAGGAGCCTCTGCAGGGAACTGAGGCTCTCCTGTGAGGCCTGTGCAGCTTTGATCATGATTTTAATTAACACTTTCTGGGACGGCTACGAACAGTCACACATGTAAAAGCGGGTGTTTATTGCAGAGATTATCTTTTAAGTTAGTCATTGAGATTTGCATTTTAACTCGACTGCATGATGTCAAAGCTACTGATAACCTGACTCATGAATTAGACACTAGTGGCCTCACCACAACATAATTTGATTTTAGGCATTTAAATTCACACTGTACATGGGGATTTGTATTTTTTTTCTATTTATATGATAAGCTAAAATATACCATTAGAATTATAATGGAGAAGAAAAAGTTATTAAAAACAAGTAGTGAGGTATTTTTCTATTAGTTTATAATCTATTTTTATAATTAAACATATCTCTGTGGATGAAAATATTCCTTTTTTTTTTAACTCAGTCATAGTAATAACTATAAACCATTAACAAAATATTTACTTCAGAGCAAATGTCTTGAACCATTTCTAACTTATATAAAACTGAAAAAAAAACCCAAAAAAACAATGACACTCTAATATGCGCTTACTTGGACTGAAATACAACAGATGGACATGAATATGTGTGCTCTATTCTAAACTAGCAAATAAAACAAATAAATAAATAAGTAAATGTTGAAGAAGTAAAAACAAACCGGCCTATTTGCGGCCCAAACGTCAGATCTGCTCCGGCTGAGCTGGCTGTTTGGAAAACCAGGAGGTGTAAGGTTCAGGATGGGAATCAATAAGTCAAATATGACAACAACTACAAAAAAGGTTTGAAATTTGGTTGCGTGGAGACACTCGGGTGTTAATGGGTGGTGGGTGTTTTCTGTTTTGGGATAAATAAAGTTGAACACCCACTAAGTAAACCCTCTACAACATTAGCCAAGAACACCACCTCTGTGACTCTATGTAACCAGTTCGAAGGCATTTCTTTAAATTGCTCAAGCTTTGAGCTCAATGAAATGATCTTTAAAGATAAAACTATCTTCATCTCCTGGTCGATAATAGTCAGCCTGTAGGTGGTGGTGGAAATGCCAAACAGGAATGTAGTTGTAAGACATCAGTAGGATGTAAACCACGTATTCATTGTACTCCATTACATTTACAGCCAGAAGTATTGGGCTGCTCACAACAAAACACACCTTTTAATCATTTTGACACATTTCTAACTTAAATGCTTTAGGCAGTATGGATAAAAACACTTGAATTACATTTTTGTCTAGTATCAGAAAGGAAAGGGTCATTTCAGTGAGAGGTTAAATAGTTTGTCATTGTTCTGGCTTTAAATGGCCGTCTGATTTGATTTACATACAAGGCTAATGAAATCGCCACCGTTATCTAAGAATTGAGCTTTATCCTGGTTCAGAAGAAAGGAGGAAGAAAGGGGTGAAGCTGTGAGACTGGTATTTCCATTTATCAGCTATTGTGGTCCCGGGTACTAATGGGACAGGACCATGTCTGATGTGATTTTGCGGCTTCGCATCACCCGATTTGACGTCGTCGAGCTAACCGCCGAAGAGGACACACGCGGGGCTAATTTCAGCTCGAAGGCACCAGCTGACATCAGCTCGAGTTCCGCATCACGGACCAACCACGATAAAGGCCGCCGTCGAGTTGTTTGTTGCTCAATGTGTCTGCATTGCCGACGAGTATTAGCTTTCCTCTCCGCTGGGGTTTACACTTAGCCAACACAGAGGACCAACCTTTCAGAAACTGCGAGTCACTATCGTTGGACTTCACGTCTTCTTGCCCCAACAACGAACCGTCCGAGTCCCGTACGTCTCTCCGCTTTTTGGCCATCTTCTGAAATACCGTTGAAGAAAGCGATGATTAAGAAAGTCAGCTAGTACCGGCAAAAGCGACAGACACCGGTGTACTGACACCTCTGACGACACGTTACAGTTTGACCTTTTACCTCAGACGTCCAAACCCCGACCCAGCCGCAGTGTAGCCCCCTACTGGAGAACACCGGGAATTACAACAGGAACCCCATGAGCACAAGAGTTTAAAAAAAAAAGAAAAGGAAAAAAAGGAAATCTACACGATGATTCACAGCAATTAAAGCTAAATAACAAATATGCATTTTTCTTTCCATTACCTTTAATATGAGTTTTTGCTTATTTGAAAGAAGACGTGTAAGCTTCCGCAGTATTCATGAAGTATTTAACTGGACCAGCTGTGTTTTACAGTCACAGTTTCTTATAATTTCAGCCTGATATTTGTATTAGTTTTATGTAAAAAATTATGATTTTGGGGATCAGAACGTTTTTTTGTTTACTGTTTTTATTTTAATAATGAGAATAAAGTAATGATATTACAAGAATAAAGTAATGTTTGAACTTGTGAGATGTGAGAACTTTTGCTAGAACAGTCCTTCCGTGTAGTTAAAACGAGGAATATTGAGCATCTTGTAAAGTTATACTGCCCTAATACTAAGACTTTTCAACTGAAACTGAAAAAATCTGAAAACCTTCAGACAATCTAAAGGTACACTTTTTATTTTTGATACTAACCATTATGAAAAAGCAATTTAGCTTAGTGTTTTTTCCTTGGGATGAAGGAACCTAATAAGTTGATCGTTTTTTTAAAAAGCAGGGAATTATAATAAATAACGTCGCTACAGACGCCAAAAACTACAACTCCCACCACGCAACCGGAAATTCGTATTACACAAATTTGGCGCTGATCTATCCGGGTACTTCATTCACTGCTTCCTTTCGCGCCGGGTAACCGGAGAGCCGTGCGTCCATGTGCGCAGTGACTGGGAACTGATAGACCTCTGAAATATTAAAATCCGAGCCGTAAAAGAGTTTTCGTGATGGATCCCGAAGCTTTGGTCGAGGCCCTTCGGGGCACGATGGATCCCAATCTCCGGGAGGCCGCGGAGCGACAGCTGAACGAGGTAAAAGTTTAGATTAGCTGTTGGTGGTGATGTCAGTAGTGGCGCGGTCTCGGTTCGGGCCTCGACTGTCCACAACAGAAAGATGGTGCGATCACGCAGACTGGACTCCACTTGCTTTTCCGTGTCAGATGGGGTGTGAAATTCCGCCCCACTTGTATACTAGATGTTACCCCCATGACACCGACCACCACTGTAGAGTAGTAAACACAAACTAAGTGGCGCTTATTGCAACTGCGATGACACTCGCGTGCCAGTAAACCATCACATTCATTTTGAGCCAGCTGTGTTGCTAATGCTAAACAAGCTAACCATTACTGCCTAGCCACAGAGACAACTCTTAGCTTGTCTTGTACTATCTTGGTACAGTCAAACTTAATATACGCGCTGACACGAACCCAGGATCATGCGGGTGGTTTGTTAAATAACATGACGAGCTCAGTGAACGTGGGACTAGTCCCGGTTAGGGTGCGCAACAGCAGGATGTGTAGCTTTATGGCTAATGTTAGCTAGCTAACTTAGCTACTTGTTGGATGAGCTGTAGCTCCGCTACACATAGCTGCTGCTCACGTGTCACTGTGAAATGCCTTGAGTTGAACACAATGTTTCGCAACAAATTAACAGCTACATTAACGGGCCTTTCCATTATAGTTTTCCTCAGCCTCGCTCACTATATGACAGTGGATTCGACATTTACTTTACCGTGTTCATTACAAATTCGTAAACATTATTCCATCAGAATTAAGATCAGCTGTTAGCAACTGCGCTGTCTCCCTTCATTTTACATTTAACTGACCTGCTTTGACCCCATTATGTTTGTAGTACATTTGGCATTGTGGCAGAGAAAAACCTTAGAAACGGTGATTTAGTTTCACCATTTATTGAAAGTGGAAAAGTGTGGTCGTTCAGTTATTCTGACTTTGATTTACAGAATAGGCCATAAATGCTCTTCCACCTGCCAATGTATATTTCTGCTTCACCCATCGATTTCTTCATGCCGGAAATGCCCAGGTGGTGTGGCATTGTTTGAAATAAAGGTGAATCATTGAATTTATTAGACTATTTAGTAGCTTTACATTTTGCCCGTTTACATCTCAAACCTAAGGTCTTTTAAAGGCTTCCAGGTTCTGCCTGGGTCACCGAATATTGATTTTCTTCTGTTATTGATTTTTTTATTGTAAAGTCCTATCCCGAACAAGGTCTCTGCAGATCATCTCATGTCATTTTGTTTTCAAATCTTGATTTAGTTCTTCAGTTCTCTTTAAAGTGTGCCGGCCTTCTAATTGGAGAGAAGAGAGAGGATGAGAGCTCCAATTGCCACAGTTCCTCCTCACTCCTTTAATGTTAGGATGATATTGTTTAGGTTGATTGGCATCGTTTTCACCTCTTGGGTATCAAAATAACAAAACTGTTCTCATCTCACCATAGAGGTTAATCAGCCTGGGATGGAATCAACAGAGACCAGCCGTGTGCCATGTTTTCTCCAGAATGGTTCAGATTCATCCGCATGTCCTTGATGATGTTAGGAAAATTCCTTGTGAAGAGTTGCACATTAAATTTATGGAACAAAGACTTGAGCAGAGCACCCACTAAATTGTATTTACTCAATTGTTTATCTAAAGCAATATATGTGGGAGGAACAAATGATTTTGCTCCTGATAAACGGGAGCAGATTAGATATTGGTCAGGGATCCAACCGACTTCATAGACCTGAGAATTATTCCAAAATTATTATTAATATTTTAATCGTTTCTGTTCTGTGATGGTAAATAAAGGCTTTGGTTCTTATTGACTGATTCAGTGTTTGTGACAAAATTTGAAAACAAACTAAGTCTGAATAGTGGAAGATGAATAATTTAAGGATTGGCCTTTTGTACAGCCAGGCCAAGCATCCCACCGTCTGATCAGCCGTTTTGAGCTGTGATTGATCCACGTGAAGAAGTGAAAGTCATAAGTCTTACCTAAAGCAGCCTTATGTTTATAATCAGTGTTCAGGAAGGCATTACATTGAAGCCAAGTTTGTTAGTGAGACCATATAAATTGTTTGCTAGTCAAATCAAAGCCTTTGATGCCTGGACTCTGTTGCCTGCCACAAATTTTTCTTTTCATTAATGTTTTAGCATTTTTATATTAAAGCAATATTTCATACCACACTGTTCAGTATGTACGGCTCTAGTCAAGTAGACAAACACTTCCTATTTATTTTTGGAACTGCCCTGGGCTTATGTTTTCTTACACCCACATAAGCATTGATGCTGATGGTTGACTTGAATGAGCTGAGAAGAGTCTCTCGTGGCCGGCTTGACTTTTTTCAGTGTTGTTAAGAAATGGCTTTTTTTTTTATTTTTTTTCTTTTTTTTGCTGGGGTAAACCTGCAGATTCCATGCTCTGTCATAGGTGCTTTCCCCCTTCGTTGGACCTTGCCTCTTTGATATTCATTTGCGGTTTAATGAGGCAGAAAATGAAACAAACTGTTGTTCTTGTGTAACTGAGAGGCTGAAAGCATTTTATAATATAACTGTAACTACATAAAGCGCTGCATACTAATGGGATTATTGGCAGGGTATTAATTAGCGAAGCGCGTTACAGACTTGGTCATCTGATCATTTACACATTCACAGAGATGAACATGTAATGCAGTTTTTGTTCGTGTGAATAAAGGAACCCTGATTATCTACATCTTGGTGACATTTTAAATCAGAAAATTGACTCATATTCTGAATGCGTGTGCATTTCTGTATTAAAAACCTTTCTTTTTCTTCAATGAAACTGGCACAGGTAATGCGTCAAACTATGATATTGTTGTGCATTTCTCAGTGAGCATGTTTTTGAGTATTTCCATTCACACACGTTTGTAATCAGTTTGCTCTCTGCTGTTTCCACTTATGATTTACAGGGTCACACCCAGGTAAACTTTGTGTCCACTCTGCTGCGTATCACCATGTCTGATCAGCTGGATTTGCCTGTCAGGCAAGCAGGTGAGGCCTGACTCCGACATGTTAAGAGCTTCCTTTTGGTACCACACAAACATTCACCTTTTTTATTTCAAACCGCAGACTGCTTTGGCAGATTAAAAAATAGCACTTCCTGAGATTTAACTGTTTCTTTTATTTCAAAATAACAGATATTATTATAAGGTAATATAAGTTCACTGTTGTCTGTGGCACCTGACTGAAGAACTACAGTATTATCCAGGAGCCCCTAAAGAACTACAACTTTCATATGTTTTAATAAAAATGTGGTGGTGGGTAATTTAGCATCGATGCATGAGTCACGCCAGTGTTACATTCAAGTGGGATGCCCTTTGACAGAAATGTCACCACCGCAGAAAAGAATTGCACAGCTTTGAAATGAAACATGTACATTAGAGGGTGTTGAGAAAAATACTGCTCGGGGAAACTTTGCTTTGAAATGACTTCCCCCTCTGCGGTGTTTGTGGGATTTTTTTACATGACACTGGCTCTGTGGTTGTGTAGTTTGGTTTTTCATAGGCGGAGTGCAGAAGTTTGCGCTCTGTCAGCATTGATAGGCCGGATTATGATCGCCTCGCCAGCAGCGTAGACGTTTGTGTCAGCAGTCTGACGGCCGTCCTCAAAATCTCCGCTGGGCGCAGAACTGAGCGCGTCCCTGTGCTTAATGGGGAAAACCAGCTGACACTCTGGTGCCACATTCAAAACTACTGAACTGTAGCTGGAAGAATTTACATCTGAAGCTCAGTTTCTATGTTGAGCGCAGCCATAATGATTAGTTCTACATGGTGACTGTTAAGTGGTCTGAACTACTTCGATGGGAACATAGACAATTTGCTCATAGGCGAGATGTGACAACAGTTCTGATTTGTGTTTGCGATTTGTATTTATTCTATTTTCCATCTTTGAGATTTCTTTAAATTCTTCAATAGGTTCCCTAAAAGTGGACCTTTTTGTTCTCTGTGTTCCCTCTGACTAGGTGTGATTTACCTTAAGAACATGATAACCCAGCACTGGAGTGGTGGAGACGGTTCAGGCACCGAGACGCCTGTTAATAACATCCCTGACGAGGATAGGCAGTTCATTCGAGACAACATAGTGGAGGCCATCATCCACTCCCCCGAGCGCATCAGGTATCTGCACTCTGAGCCACTGAGTTTTAAAAAAAAATCTTATTTCTCATCTATAAATCTTATTTATGTCGCTTTCCTGTTCACTTCCCCTGTTTATTTGCTTTTTAAATCAGCCAATCTAAAACTGTCCGTTTGAACTCGTCAGGGTCCAGTTGACGACATGCATTCACCACATGATCAAGCACGACTATCCCGGCAAGTGGACGACCATCGTGGACAAGATCGGCTTCTACCTGCAGTCAGACAACAGCGCAGGATGGCTGGGCATCCTGCTTTGCCTTTACCAGCTGGTCAAAAACTACGAGTAAGCAACAGAGCTCTCGTGTCAGAAGGGCTTTTGTGTTTTGGTGTGGCGGACAACACGGTGAGCGTTTCACTTGTTTCCAAAACAGGTACAAGAAACCAGAAGAGCGTCAGCCTGTTGTGGCCGCCATGCACATCTTTATGCCCATGCTGAAAGAACGCTTCATCCAGCTGCTCCCAGACCACTCCAGTGACTCTGTCCTCATACAGAAACAGATCTTCAAAATCCTCTATGCCCTCTTCCAGGTAACATCACGTCTGAGAATGACCCTAATGATGACCCCTGTTAAAAAAATTTAAAAAAAACTTTCACTTCCTCCTTTAAAAGTCAATATTTTTAAATCTATAACCCCCTCTTTGGAATGCGCATATTCATGACTTTCCTCCGTTTTCCCAGTACAACCTCCCTCTGGAGCTCATCAACAGACAGAACCTGACAGAGTGGATGGAGATCCTGAAGACAGTAGTGGACAGAGATGTGCCCCCAGTAAGGAGACAGAATGGATCAAAAATGCTTTATGGTTGCCGGGTATTAAAAAACGTTCAGTTCCAAAGACTATGCAATCAAACCGTGCCGATGTCTTTGTCTGCAGGAGACGATGCAGATAGACGAAGACGAGCGTCCAGAGCTGCCCTGGTGGAAATGTAAGAAGTGGGCACTTCACATCTTAGCTCGGCTGTTCGAGAGGTACGAAAAGAGGCCCTTGACCCCAGCTTTGTCAAACGTGCTTTGGCTTTGTTTAACTTCCTTGTTTGAATGCTGATTGCAGATATGGAAGTCCAGGCAACATAACCAAAGAGTACACAGAGTTTGCTGACCTTTTCCTAAAAGAATATGCAGTGGCTGCACAGCAGGTAACAACCTCACGTGGCAATATACAGGCAGCCGTTCCCCGGTTGGATTAAATTGCGGGGGGAAAAAAGAGATCACCTTTGTTTGTGTGTTTGTCCTCCAGGTTCTGCTGAAAGTCTTATACCAGTACAAGGAAAAGCAATATGTTGCTCCAAGAGTTCTGCAGCAGACTCTTAATTACATCAATCAGGGAATAGCGCATGCTCTGACATGGAAGAACCTCAAACCACACATCCAGGTAAAACTCAGAACGGCTGCGAACGTCCCACCGTGGTTTCAGGCAGTTTGGACTCTAACCCAAGCTCCCATTTGTCTTTCAGGGCATCATTCAGGATGTGGTGTTCCCGCTCATGTGCTACACAGACTCTGACGAGGAGCTGTGGCAGGAGGACCCGTATGAGTACATCCGCATGAAGTTTGGTAAGCGGAGAACGTGGCTTGCCCGTAAGCCCAAAGAAAGTGTGCGCAAACGTTATGACTAACCATGTCTCCGATATGTGCCGCCTCCATTAGATGTGTTTGAGGACTTCATCTCTCCAACGACAGCCGCCCAGACGCTGCTCTTCACCGCCTGCAACAAGAGAAAAGAAGTCAGTTGCTATTTTAAACTCTTTCCCCGCCTTAGGAACAAACCAGTTGTGTCACTGTAGTTAATATTCAGGCTTACAGATGCTAATATCACATGTTTCTGCTCTTTCTAGGTTCTGCAAAAGACCATGGGCTTCTGCTATCAAATTCTTACTGATCCCAGTTCCGACCCCAGGAAAAAAGATGGCGCCCTGCACATGATTGGCTCTTTGGCTGAAATCCTGCTCAAGGTAAACTTTGCTTGCACCATATATTTGACGGTTCCTGTTTTCCTCATGGATTAACTTGCGCGGTTCACATGCTGACCATTTTTAGACACTAAAGGTGGCAGTGACACTCGACACATCCTCCCTTTTTTACTACAACAGCCCACATGAGCTGTTGGTGTATTTTGGTGTCCGACTGGGATATGATAAGAGATCGTTTTAAAGATGGAAATAGAAACCTCTTACTTGATTTGAATTTTTTTGTTCTGATTTCTATAGATGTTTCCAGTTGTTGGGTAAATGCAAACGGTGCAGCAGGTTTTGACCACTTTTTAGCCTGAACAGCCCCTTTTTCTGAAAGTACAACACATTAAGTGCGTCCTTTACATGGAAAAAGTGAAATGTTTGCGTTACAGTTGGCGGTTTCTTTTCTCTCACAGAAAAAGATCTATAAAGACCAGATGGAGTTCATGCTGCAGAATCACGTCTTCCCCCTGTTTCGCAGTGAACTGGGCTACATGAGAGCCAGGGTGAGTGGCCACTGGACCTCAGAGTCGTAGGAGTTAAGGAGCCTAAGCTTTCAGAGAAAGGTTTCAAAGCTGCTTTATTCAGCGTTATCCCACAGCACGTTCTGAACCCGTTTCTTTTTTCAAAGGCATGCTGGGTGCTGCATTACTTCTGTGAGGTGAAGTTCAAAAGTGACCAGAACCTGCAGACGGCTCTGGAGCTGACCCGCCTCTGTCTCATCAATGACAACGAGATGCCAGTCAAGGTGGAGGCTGCCATTGCCCTGCAGGTCCTCATCAGCAACCAGGAGAAAGGTGAGCGGGCTCCACGGTCCCACCCGACTGCATTTGTTGTTCTGGGTTTTAAGGTGTTCTAAGGCGATGCCCTTGTCTTTCAGCCAAAGAATACATCACCCCCTTCATTCGGCCAGTGATGCAGGCTCTCCTGCACATCGTCAGGGAGACGGAGAACGACGACCTCACCAATGTCATACAGAAGATGATCTGTGAATACAGCGAGGAAGTCACTCCAATTGCAGTGGAAATGACACAGCACTTGGTGAGTGGAGCCAGTGATGGGGCTACGCGGCGCTATCATCTCACATGAAACCGTCTTCAACGGCCAAACAACTCCCCCTCCCTTAAGATTTCTATGAATGCGAGCTGTGATCCGAAAAGGGAAATAAATATTTGAAGATGATCTGCACCACTAGCACACAGGACTTGGGCCAAAGGACAGGGAGCAGAAATTGAATAAATTATGATTCGATTCCCTCTCGTAGAATTGAAGTGGTTACATGTTTTAACCTGAAAAAACAGATTTTTACGGATGAAATCAAGTTATATTTTATTGGTCCCGTTCATCAATTCATTTCAGCCGTTCTAAGGATCAACATCGGATCGCCTCCCTGCTTCTCAACAAACGGATCTGTGGTGGAAAACATTTTTTTGTTTGCTCTTTGACAGGCAATGACGTTCAACCAGGTGATTCAGACGGGGCCCGACGAGGAGGGAGGGGATGACAAGGCTGTGACAGCCATGGGCATCCTCAACACCATCGACACGTTGCTGAGTGTGGTGGAGGACCACAAAGAGGTTAGCAGCATGGCCACAAAGTGGGAGGCCCACACACGCACGCACGCACGCGTACACGCGCTCCTTCCTGGTCCATCACTCAGCACGGCCCCACTGCTTCTGTAAAAGCAGCTCTGGTCTGCAGCGGGGCTCCTGCCAACACACTCGAGCCACCCACCAACTCCTGGGAACACGCTCTGTTCTCACCATGTTCAGAATGACTCAGAGGCTGAGGTAGATGCTAGAAATAGTGCCGGGGCATGCTGCCACCGTGTCTGCTGATACGCGGGGCTGCTGCTGCTGCTTGGAGCCAAAGGACCATTAGATTTAGCTAAGCACAGAGGATTTCTGATTATGTAAAGCTGGGTATTTTGAGGGGGGAAAAATACTTGCTTTGCTTTTCAGCAGAGGAAATTATTGCTTTTAGTCCATAAATTTAGTTAAGTAAATTAAATCTCTTCTAAAAAATAATCAGGGAAATACACAACGCTATTTAACGACCTCAGCTTGCATTTGTGCACAGCAGCCAAAATCGCACAATTAACATTTTAAAGCCTCATTGCCTTTAACCTTTGTTGTTGCAGATCACTCAGCAGCTGGAGGGCATCTGTCTGCAGGTGATTGGCACCGTGCTGCAGCAACATGTTCTGGGTGAGCAGAACCGGTCTTTCCTGAGCCACCACATTCCCCATGCGTGTTGCATTTAAGCCTTCTGTCTGCCGGCCGTAGAGATGACCCGTTGACTGTAAACAAACCTGCTCACCTCCGGTGACTCACCTTGATTTCCTGTGCTGGTATTCAGAGTTCTACGAGGAGATCCTGTCCTTGGCCGGCAGCCTCACCTGCCAGCAGGTGTCGCCACAGATGTGGCAGCTTCTTCCACTTGTGTACGAAGTCTTCCAGCAAGATGGCTTTGATTATTTCACAGGTACGGCCACTTGAGGAAGTATTCTGGCTCCGGCCCAGCGTGCTTTTGCAGAAATTTCATCTGTATGACCAATTTCTGTTTTCAGATATGATGCCTCTCCTTCACAACTACGTCACAGTTGATACAGACACCCTCCTCTCCGACACCAAATACCTGGAGATCATTTATAGCATGTGCAAGAAGGTAAATGGTAGAAACTACAACTCCTCTTTTCATTGGAGTAGGAGTGATTTCAATAAGCATTGTTTGAGGTGGCTCACCCTGAGTTGCTACTGGCCGCAGGTCCTGACAGGCGATCCCGGAGAGGACCCCGAGAGCCACGCAGCCAAGTTGCTGGAGGTCATCATCCTGCAGTGCAAGGGTCGCGGCATCGACCAGGTCAGGCCCCTATTAAGAACGCGTGTAATCCTCCCAAAGACGCCTGGGTGTGGTTCAAGCGTGGCGGCGTGCTGCTGTTGCAGGTGGTGCCCCTGTTCGTGGCGGCCGCGCTGGAGCGCCTGACGCGGGAGGTGAAGACCAGCGAGCTGAGGACCATGTGCCTGCAGGTGGCCATCGCCGCGCTCTACTACAGCCCCCCCCTGCTCCTCAACACTTTAGAGAACCTCCGCTTCCCCAACAACACTGAGCCCATCACTAACCACTTCATCACCCAGTGGCTGAAAGATGTCGACTGCTTCCTCGGGTAAGGCTTGGATCTCAACAAGCGCCATCTGGAACACCTGAATTTTCTCTTCACATCAATTGGCCTACTGCTACATCCTGCAGTGTTTGCACTAATGACCAAAATACAACAGGGAATCGACCCCAAAAAAATGTTTTCGTTTGAAATTCATCGTCCTACCATGTTATCTTGCAGTTTCTCATTTTTATGAAATCGTTCGAGGCGCTACGTGGTTGCGCCGTCAAGCAAGAGGATCTGAAAACGTTTTTAATCAAATTATAACACAGTGTTCCAAGCAATCTCCTTGCAAATGATGTTCTGCATGTTGACTTCCGAATACGCACGCGACGTGACGCAAGGTTACGAATAAATATTCAGATATAGTATACTTGATTCCACGTGACAGAATAGTACCAATCGGGCTCGCTACTTTTGGTCCGGGCTAAGAACTTTTCAGAGTTGGTAGTCCTGCTGGCTAATACCAAATTCCCACAAATTATTTTTATTCTCGCTTATGTTGGTGTGATCAGACCTAACTACCTGATCTGGCCCTTTCCACAGCCTCCATGACAGGAAGATGTGCATTCTGGGACTCTGCGCTCTCATCGACCTGGACCACAGGCCTCAGGCTGTCAACCAGGTGGCCAACCAGCTTCTCCCCGCAGCCATCCTCCTGTTCACGGGCCTCAAAAGAGCGTACGCCTGTCGAGCAGAGCACGAGAACGAGGACGACGATGACGACGAAGATGGGGAGGACGAGGAAGACAACGGTACGTCATTTTCGCCATCACATCGGCCGTCCTGAGTGGCTTCCCGGCGGGGTAAAGTCAGCCATGAGCTTAAATCCCTGTGGTGTGTGTGTGTGTGTGCAGCCGAGCTGGGCAGTGACGAGGACGACATCGACGAGGAGGGTCAGGAATACCTGGAGATGCTCGCCAAGCAGGCGGGAGAGGACGGGGATGATGAAGACTGGGAGGAAGACGACGCCGAGGAGACGGCACTGGAGGGCTACACTACAGCTGTAGACGATGAAGATAATTTAGTGGACGAGTATCAGATCTTCAAAGCCATACTGCAGAGTAAGACGTCGGCCCGATGACGGCCCTGTTGAGCACCGTCTCTGACATGAAAATGAGGCGGAACTGATCCCGAATTCTGTGTTTCAGACATTCAGACCCGAGACCCTGCATGGTACCAGGCATTAACGCAAAGCCTCGACGAAGAACAGGGAAAACACCTTCAGGACATCGGCACACTTGCAGACCAGAGGCGGGCGGCACACGGTGAGCGCCGGCTACAATGACTTAAACGCTGACGTCGCACCAGTCTGCCAATAAAAGCGATTTTTCTCCTTTTTTGTGCTTCTTGCTTTTTGCTCATATTAAAGTCTGGCTCAAACTTCCTGAAAGATGAACACAGAATGTGGCATTGGTTATAAACCAATTGCAGTGTATGTTTCACATTTTTGTCCAATCAATCTATTATACTTTTTCATTGTCCAGCAGTTCATTTCTATCTTCAGTTCATTTTTTTCTTTCTAAACATAATAAAAAATAAAACGCCAAAGCATAAAATGTTTAAAGGGACAGTAGCTGAACTTTTCTGCTTTTCTGGAGTTATATCAATTTAAACAAATAAACCATCCGCTCCACATTGTCTCTGTTACCTGATATTAAAATCCCCTTTTGTCTTTGTTTACATTAGTTCCCCCATCTTAAGAAGTTTCAAATCATTTTAAGTTTATTGTGGTTTTAAGCTTCTGTGGATTGAGGAATAAGAAATAACATATTAGACATGTGAACTGTAAGACTGCAGTAAATGTTGGCGGCTGTTTACTTGTTGTTTTTAAAGCACTATTGCTTGTCATGTGATTTCAGAATCCAAGATGATCGAGAAACACGGCGGGTACAAGTTCACAGCTCCAGTAGTGCCATCTACTTTCAACTTTGGAGGCACTGCTCCAGGAATGAATTGAGTCATCTTGTTCTACTTTTTATTACTCTGTGACTGATTGTAGTGAAGTGAAAAAAAAAAAGCTTGTGTTGTTCCCTTAAGTAGTGGTTCCAGAACTGGTTCTTCTCAGTCATTCTTCAATCTGTCAATTGGGGAAAAAGCACCGGAAGATGTGGGAAAGCAACCAAAATGCAACCAGTGACTCGGGAAAACAAACCAAGAACTTGAGCACGATGCGAGAGAAGAAGCTCAGAACAACGCTGTCGTCCGGAACCCGAGCGGTGGGGACACCACGACAGCCACTCTTTTGTCTTTCTTCCCGCGCAAAACAAATTTGGGGGATTAACAGAATTGATAATGGGACTAAGTATTTCGTTATCACTGTTGTGGCCAATCGGCCGTGATAATACCATACCTCTGGTAGTGATGAAATCTGTTACTTTCTGCATAAACAAACACTCGCGTTTATGTACATACAAGCCAAGGTTATTGAGTTTTCAAGTAGCCTTGAAAAACCACCAGAGGCATTTGTAAGGTATCAACAGCTGTATTCATATGTAGCATATTGGATAATTCTTAGCACTATGTGATGCCTGATCTCTGTAAATTAATGACTAGCACTTTCATATTGTTCAGGTCTCCTAGCCTTCTGTATCAGACTGCAAATTTTTTAAATTGAAGACTATTTAAGATGAAAACAGCTGTAACTTTGTTACTTTGCAAGTGACTCCTGTCACGGCTGGTTATTCACGCATCTGGTTACAGAGCAGATCAGTGGGGCAATTCAAACATTAATTTCAGGAAAAGGATGCTCTCGGTGTTCAGTATGGCTACAAGACAAGTGTTTGTGAGCACTGAAAGTGCAGTTGGATGCGTCATTGAAGCATGTACAATTGGACTTATCGTGAAGGTCTCAAGCTTTTGGTTGGTGTATGGATGAACCATCTATATATACAACGACATTAAAAAAAAACTAAGGGGATTTAAGATCATGAGTCTTTCCTTTACATTGGATTTCAAAGCGATTCATAAAAACCAACATGAACATGTTTTCTGTCATTGCATCTGTGGAACGAATGAAGGGTGGAGTTTTTTTCTTCATACGTAGGTGACTGGGGCTAGTTTTATTTTTAAATTTTAAGACGAGGCTTGCAAAAATACCTGTTTCTGTCTGTTTTTCTATTTAAAGAAGTTGTGTGGAATTGATTAACTTAAGGTAGGATAGATGGTTAAAGCCCTTTGGTTTCAAGCAAGATCGTGTCTTCAGATCACAAAAACACAAAGGAAATACCAGGAGATCACAACAAGGAGGCATAAAGCTGGGAATACACAACACAGCAACATTTCTAGCTTTCCAAAGTCAGTGTTTTTTGTGTTGGGTTCAATAACATGGACAATATTCTGCGGTCATTTATGGAGGAAGAATATGAAAATTGTACCTCAAGCCTCATTTCCACTGTTGAGCACGGTGGAGGAAGAATCATGGAGGCAGTCATCCAAGAAATGTTTGAAAAGCAATGGATTTTCAAGCACACCACAGGGTGTTAATGATATACATATAAGTGGTGGAAAGAGGGGTTTGAACATTAAAAAAAATTGATTTACAAAACTAAATCCAGGTACTGTAAATGGTTGTAAAACAAGAAGTCCTCAATGAATCTGACAAAAAAAATTTTTTTTTTCCAATTCATGCCTGGACGTTTTTCAGCAGTTACAGGGCAAGGGTTCGTTGTCATTTGGCCTCATCTGTATGAAATTTCACAAAGGTCTGAAAGTGAGTGGTCAAAGATACATTTAAAATGTCCCTTCACCTCACCGGCGTTTTAAGGTTTCAATAGTGACTGATATAAAGCTTATTTCAAATTCCATGTTCTCCATCACTGTGTTCATCGGGGTGTTTGAAAAAGACGAAGTATCAAAGGTCACGTGACGCTACCAGCACCACTTCTCCATCTGCGCCTCCCGTCTCACCGTCCTCCAAACAGTCTTTAGAGCCCCCACAAAGACGGACAGACGGACACAAACTGCCTCTGCTGCCAGCAAGGGACAAAATGTGGCTTCGAGAGGAGCTTTTAAAAGCCATATGGCACGCATTCACCGCCCTGGACGTGGACCACCGTGGAAAAGTTTCCAAATCTCAGCTCAAGGTGCGTTTAAGTTCTGTTTTCTTTTCCTGTGACACCTTCAGTTCCCCAGCAGGGCAAACGTCAGCAGCATTTCACGCTGCCTCTCATCCCTACACATATTTCCTCGTTTCTCTGAGATGTGGCTCTTTTTGTAAGATTTCGCGTTACACTCTGAAAAAGTAGGTGCAAACGGCGTGTTGCATTTACGGGCATTTCACATTTGAAATTACATAATACGTCACATTAATTGACGACGGTGTGACAGCTTTAGACATTTTAGACTCCCCCATCACTCGTGAAACTGCATTTGGGTGTTTTTGTTTTTTGGATATTTAAGGCCACCTCATACATGAGGATACATAATCAAAAATTTTAGGAAAATATTTGTCTCCTGTCATTTCAGTTAGGTCAACAGAAATAATTGTTAAAAGCCTCCCTTGGTTGCCTGATGGTTATCAATAAAGAAAACTGGCACCAGTGATAGAAAAAGATAAGACTGCATTTGGTGTTTTTGCTTTAGAGTATCTTCCCATGAGACTTGGACTGGAGTTTTATACCACAGCTTTGCATTTCACAAACTGCTGTGAGCTTTTCTTTGCTTTGCTGTTATATGATGTGAAAATTATTCGAAACCATCTTAAGATGAGTCTCAAACACAAAACAGAACAGTGTATAAACAGAGCGCCGTCTTTCCCTTTTTTCTCATGAGATTTAATCTGGACTGCTGGTTATTTGAGTAACTCAGCTGAAGCTAACCACATGGGAAAAAAGTTTAGAGAGAAATGTCAGTCATGAGCTGAACTACCGCTTGGCTGATGATGCGTGTGTGTTTCAAACACGTTCTTTCTGAAAGCACACAGACTGGACCCCACTCCACCCAAAACTTGACCTTGTGTTTGTTATATATTTTTTGTGTTGCTCATGTGTTGTGTCTTCTATTTGTGGTCCCGTTGACTCATTGTGGACGTTTAGGTGCTGTCTTACAACCTATGCACAGTGATGAGGATTCCTCATGACCCCGTCTCCTTTGAGGAACATTTCAAAGATGATAATAAGGGGCCTCTTTCCACTGAGGGCTACATGCCTTACCTCAACAGATATATTCTCGACAAGGTGAGGTTGAAGAGTTTTGGTCGAGATTCCTTTAGATCGTTGTAATATTTGAAATTGGTGGGGGATTTTTGTTGTTTTTTTCACAATGATTTATTTCCCTTGTTACCACTCATAAAACCAGTTTTGGAACAAACTGACTTGGTAAAAATTAGGAGGACAATATTGGACAAACATTGAGAATAAAGGCTGAGATTTTCTGAACATGGAAGAAGAAATGTCATAAAATTCTGAGTTTATGAAAGTCTTTCCATTTATTTGCTCTAATGTTAATTGACATTTTACAAAATTGTACAAAATGGGATCTCTGTTCTCTGACTTTCATTAAAAATGACATTTTTAAAAAGTTGTGCAATAAATATGAAAAAGTAGCATTTGAACAGGAACTGTGGGCTCCAAAAACTGTATAACTTTATGTCTCAGTCCATCATGGTGATCATTTATGTGTGAAAGACATGCTAAAGTTAAGAGTGATAATTGATGTTATTTGAATGAAGATTTCAGTTTCAGTTTTGGATTATTTGAATGTGAAATTACAGTAAAATTGTCTAGATTCATTAAAATCAACTTGAATTTCAATGTCAATTTCTAACTCAAACTGAATCAAATCATATTCAAGAAAACTCTTTTCATAACATTTTTTAAAGGATTTGATGTAATTTAGCTCAGTTTTCTGAGAAAATAAGCCCCTTTCAGATAAAGCTTGTCTTCTGGGAATTTCCTTGATGCTTTGTTCACGCAAAAACCAAGCATTCATTTCCACGAAGAAATACCGCACCAATGTAAAAAAAACACTGAAATGAATCTTTCTAAGTATATTGTGATATTTTTTTCTGATTACCGGTATGTAATTTCTGACAATGCACTGATAAACTGGGATAATAGGTTTTTCTTTAATGCTTTTTTTTGCGTTTTTAGGTGTTGGATTTCCACTGATATGCTGTTATTACCCCACTCTGTCAGTCTGTTTTAGAGGATGAACATTTTCCTGATGCTTGTCCACATTATGTAGGGCCTAAATACAAATGTGCATTCAATTAATAATTTTAAAAAATGCTGTTTTAATAATCCTCTCCCCAGGGTTGTTTGGACCTCCAAAAGACATGCTTGCAAATATAAAACAGAGAGTAAGCCAATGCTCTTAAAAAAAAAGAGAGGACTGTAGAGTACCAAAACTTCTGTATATGCTGTGTCTCAGTCTTTGCTGGGAAATTAAAGATAGTCAATTACAGAATAAGCAATAATAGTGAAACTCACCAACATACGACACACGACATTGTGTAATCCTCTCAGAGAGGAAATGGGTCACAAATCCTAGTATAACCAAAGAAAAAGTGTGTTTTATGTCAATTGGAGTTGTTGAAGTTGTTTTGAAGCTGTCATAGAAAAACATCTGTGAAGGTTTTTATAAAAGTGGCTCCCTCACAGGTTTATAAACTGCCAGAGCTTCTCTTTTAGCACTTAGAGACTTAGATAGATAGATAAATAGAAAGACTTTATTTAGCTGGGAAAGCTGGGAAATTGCATCCAAGCTGAGACTTCTTTGCTCTCCATCCTGTTGTGGGCTCTGACTTGAATTAAAATGAGGCCTTTAATGACTTTATGTTTGCACCTCACATCCTGCGGATTCGAGGTTCTAAAAGGGGACAAACAGCAATCCCCTGCTTAGCATTTGTAAACACAGAGCTCTCTGGTGCTGCTGAGCGGATTCCCTTTGACTCTCACTGAATGCTGCATTTTTGTTCACAGGTGAGGGAGGACTTTGACTTGACAGAGTTTTTCAGGATGTGCTGGACACTGAGCTACAAGAAGAATCTTTACACTCAGCGTCTGTTCATCTCGGACAATGACGCTTTCAAAGTCTGGTGCATTTTTAACTTTCTGTCAGAAGACAAGTACCCATTAGTCATCGTCTTTGAAGAGGTGAGGAAGATTCTGTATTCTGTTAATTCTTTCCCGTGCATGAAAGGGTCAGGGAACAGTTGAAAGAAAATACTATGATAGGTAAAGAAAATATTTTTAAAAATTGAACATTTAAAAATTTAATTGAAAAATTGAAAAACAGCTCAGGGTCATGAGGGGGCAGGAGCCGATCCCAACGGCAGTTGGTCAAGAGGTTGAGGGCTTCCCCCAAATTTTGCTAGTCCATTACGAGGCCACCACATCGCTCGGTCTTGTCATTTTCAGATTTAGGTTTACTTCCCTGAAATGGTTATGTAACATTTCTTCCTATCATTTTAGAATAAATCTCTCTGTGGTGGAAATAAGCCATGGCTGACTGTGAACCAACAAACTGTGATCAATAGAAATTGTGAATGGACTTAATTTATGAGAGGTTTTTCCAGTCTTGTTGATTCACACACAGCCAGGTCATTGAAGTGTTATCACTGATGGAAGGCCCAAGAATATGGCTTTACTTGGTTTTGGTCTCACTGTGTTAGTCCCACATTTGAAGTTAAAATAACTATTTAAGAGTTATAAATGAGGAGACACTGGTCACCAGTGTACCCCCCGGTTTTGAGAACTCAAAACTTCGTTTCTGATCATCCTATCAGGTGGAGTATTTCCTGCGAAAGCTGACGGAGGCCATGGGGATCGGATGGAGCGAGGATAAGTTTGTGGATTACAAGCTGCAGCAGCACAGGAAGGGCTGCCTGAACGTCTGGGAGCTGATAGAACTGGTGGGAACAAATTACTTCAGCAAAGTAGTGGACCGCCAAACTCTGTCCATGGGCATCAACGAGGTCTTCATAGAGCTCATTCTGGATATCCTGAAGCAGGTTAGAGAAGACGTTCATTCCCCCAAACCTCCTCCTAAGGAGTTTATGTTTACATCCACATTGTCTCGTGAAGGGTTACATGATAAAAAAGGGCCACAAGAGGAAGAATTGGACCGAGCGCTGGTTTGTCCTTCGGCCCACATCGCTGTCCTACTATGTGGGCGAGGATCTCACAGAGCAGAGGGGAGACATCGTTCTGGACCAAATCTGCTGTGTTGAGGTATGCAGACGGCCTCACCCTTTTTTAATATCAAGTCAAATTAAATCCTGAAGGAGCGTCTTTTTCCCCCTGTTCTCTATTTTTTCCCTTATAGTCTCTGCTAGATAAAGATGGGAAGAAATGCCTTTTTATTATCAAGTGCTCGGATAAAAGCTTTGAGATAAGTGCGCCGGACAAAAAGAAGAGGCAGGAATGGATTCAAGGTACGGATTCAACATTCTCTGCAGCTTTCCATTCCCCCATTCTTTAGGAGTCTCACTGTTATTGAGTGTCAGCTAGCGATTGCCTTCTCGTTCCATTTTGTGGCAGCTATCCAGACGTGCATCCAGATGCTGCGGTTGGGGCTGTCGTCTCCTCACCGCGAGGCCCGCCTGAGGCGCCGGGAGCTCCGGCAGAAGCAGCAGGTGGAGGAGATGGACCTGGCCGAGAGGATGAAGATTCTCCAGGTGGCCAATGAGAACAAACAGAGGGAGCTGGAGGACATGAAGATGGTGCGTGCTGAATGTGTCTTCAACTGAAACTGCTCTCACTGCTCAGCCTAACGGAACAGAAACACTATATGGGGGAATGTAAACTGCACAGTAGACAGTGTAGATCTGTGGATTTCCATAAACTCATAGCAGACATTGTACAGATCAGTTGTTGTGCCATTTTAAGCTGTTTCTGAAAAGATAAATATGAAGTGTGTGTGTGTGTGTGTGTGTGTGTGAGTGCAAAACAGTTATCAGTAGAAGAGTTTTTTTCCGCAATTTATTTTCTGATTTTGTGGTTATGAGTGACAGACAGTTCAGCAGAAACACCCACAGCAATAAGGGAAGTAAGGCATTCTATGCAAATGACAGTTCATAAGTCAGAAGACACCTGCCTCTAATGCACACCAGCCTAAATGTTTCAGGGCTGCAACAGATTATTGTTCACTTCTCACTTCTCTTTTCAGCCTGCCAGGTGTCTTTTTTCAAATGTCAAAATGCACGTTCAGATGAGTAAGTTATATGATACAATTTTGCTAAATTCTCTTTTTGGATACTGTGAAGTAAAACCCAGAACTGGACGCTGAAAGTATTCCCCTGAAGCCTCCACAGACTCCCCTTTAACCAAACCCAAGTTTCTTTACAAAGTCTTGTTTGTCCTCATTGTGGCCTCCATTCAAGCCGACCAATAGCAGCTCTTTCCTCTTTTGTGCTTCTCAGAAAATGGAAGAGGCGGCGGCCAAAGCAGCACTAGAAGAGCTCAGGAGGCAGAAAACTCAGTCAAGCCTACAGGATCGCTACAGGCTGGACATGGAGAGAGAAAAAATGGTAACTGGTGTCAGCCACTTCCCTGCTAATGTGGTCACACATTAGCAACACACAGTCAGGTCATACGTGCAAAAAAAACTCAACGTAAGTCCCTTTTAGTTTCTAGTTCAGTCATTCCTTCTGTGATCCTTTCGGGGTCAACGATGGCTAGAAAAACAATACTTCTTATGATTTTGAGTCACTTTGAGATGAACAAATCAGTTATAACTTCAATTATTGAATTAAAAAAATGGAAAAAATCTTTTCTCAAGGCAAATAACATGTAAGAAGAAGTCAGAAATCTGGATACAGGTGCAGGTGCAAATATTGATGATCTGGATCTCGCTCAGGTGCGCCAGCAGATGGAGGAGCAGATGGCTCAGAAGTCCAGTGAGCTGGACCAGTATCTGCAGCGTGTCCGAGAGCTGGAGGACATGTACCGCCGGCTCGAGGAGGCCTTAGAAGACGAGAGGCAGGCCAAGCAGGACGAGGAGACCATGCGAAAGCTGCAGTCCAGGTTTCAGAACAACAGAGACGCACACATGGGAACAGATACTGGCCCCGTCCGAGATCATACAAACATGAGGGACAAAATTGTCCTCTGTCATAAGCTGTCAGTATTGAGCTCTGACACCACCAGAGAGATGATATTTGCCATACTGTTGTGGTTAGGTTATGTTGAATGGTGCCTTTCCTCAGTATGTGTGTGTACAACTGTTCAGCCAGCTGAACCGAACCTAACTGGGATGCTCGGATATGGTCGGCTATGGGTTGATGAAAATAAAACATTTCCCACTCAGGTAGTCCACGGGACAACACAGACTCATATAACTGTACATAAATAAAAAGTGTGTTTTAACAGACTAACAAACTATAACCAATCCCTTCTTTTTGAAGAACTCAGGGCTCTCATGCACCGGTTGTCAGATTGCAAACTCCTCTGTGTGCCTCTGGACAGGCTGCTGGAGGAGGAAGCAGCAAAGAGGGCTGAGCTGGAGCAGATCCACCAGCAGCAGCAGAAGGCGCTGTTCCAGACAGAGACCGAGAAACAGGAGCTGATGGCTGAGCGGCTGGCCAAGGAGAGAGACCTACAGGCTGCCACGCTGCAGCTGGAGAGGCTGGAGAAGGAGCGGCAGGGGGCAGTGGAGCAGTACGAGGTCAGGAAACATGTGTGGGGATTTACAACGATCCATAGACCCCAAAACGTTTACAGAAACTATCATTTTAAGACAGCTGGAATTTTCCCTTAGCATTTAATCCAACCCCACACATTCCTGCCTATTTGAACAGCTGATGTAATATTTTTTAACACATTAAATCCTCTATATTTTCTTGATTCTTTGTTCCTCACCCAACAACTAAAACTTGCTCTGGCATGATTGGTTAATACCAATCAGGCTACAAAATCAGACCACAATTGGTGAAACATAAGGACCCATACCCTCATCTGCACTGGTCTGCACCGCCCCTGATTCCATTGTATTTTGCCTGAAGGAGCCAGACCCAACAATCCATCGCTCCTGAGCCTTTAAACACAGGCAGTTCTTTCACAACTTAAAAAAAACAACTAAAGTAACTATGCTTGCTTGTTAAACTATTTCAACACTCACCTATGAGTCATAGATGGATAAAAATGGTTTCAATAATTCCGTCCACCCATCTCCTATACCTGCTTATACAAAATAGGGGGGGGGGCGGGAACCTATCCCAGCAGTCACTGGGTGAGTGGTGGTGGACACTGAGGACAGGTCACTAGTAAATCAAAGGGAGGGCTTTGTAGCCCTTTTTCAGCCCCAGAATTAGTCACTGTTGTCTCATATCCTGTGGATATGAAAAAAAGACTTTATTTCTTTCTTTCTCTCTTTCTGGTGTACAGGAGACGTCGAAGAAACTCAGGCGAGCAGCTAACAAGACGAAGACGTGGAAGGACAAGGTGGACAAACAAGAGGGGCTGATGCGTCTCATCCAGCCAGGTGGGACGAATTATTGTAATGTTCTTGGTTTGAGATTGTGAAGTTGGTGAGCTAAACTCTCTGATTCAGGACATTACAGCAAACTAAATTATTCTTCTTAATGGTAGTTAGAAGTTTTAAAACATACCACCGTCAGTCACGGCCAGTTAAACCTTCTGTCTAAATGGACATGTGAAAACCAAATGGTTTGTTTAAGTCTTACGGGGCTTACTCGCCTCTCTTTGGGTCTATTTTCAGGTCATAAAGGACCTCAGGTGATCAATAACTGGGGTCTGGCATCTGTCACTGACATTGAGCTGGAGCTGAGGAAGAAGTTATGGCAGGAGATGAAGAACCAGGAAACTCACACTCAGTGAACCTCATGGATGGACGATCAGTCAGAATTCATTATAACCATAACTCTTCATTCAATAGAATAGTACAAATAGCTTTGATGCTTGTTATTAAAATGAAGTGGCAGGCGGTAAATGTAGAGCTCTGAGCAGTGAATATGCAGTGTTACTGGTCTCTGCTTCTAAATGTGCTCCAAATACGAACTTATTTTGTTATCAACCAATAATCATATTTTATCACCTTTGTTTGTAACAAAAATATAATTAAGACATTTTGAAAAAGAAGCGTAGAAACTCGTAAGGCATCAGGGAAACTTCATGCACTGTTAAAGGCCATTAAACCGTGACCTTTAATTCAGGTTGTATAATTAACTACACAGTACTTATCAGTAGTTTAATTTCATCCATGAGTGAACGACATCTGTTGTAATAAACATGATTTGAAATAAAACTTCTTTTTCATAAAAGTTGGAGGAGTGCCCTTTTGGACTTACCACACCTGACAGTTATCAACTAATAGAGGAGGGCGGAGGCAGAGTGCTCATCCATCTAATATGATGCAATGCTTTAAGTGTCCACCAGGTGTCGCCACACGAACAGGATCCCCTCATTTCAACAGAGCTTGAAAACCATGTCAGAGGTGTTGTTGTTGTTTCCAGAGCCTCAGTGGGTCTTGTCCACTCTTACTTGAAAGCTGCAAAACATTATAAATTCCCTCCTTATGAGGAGAACCAAAATTCTGGACAGATAGCTGGTGGTTTTGATGTCAGTATCAAACTTAGAGTGAGATCAAAAGAAAGATTTTCCAGAATTTCCTAAATTTGACTAAGTTTTTACATTGTTTGATAGATAGATAGATAGATAGATAGATAGATAGATAGATAGATAGAT
>CAJRST010000001.1:17466310-17514126 GCA_907169785.1 Menidia menidia | reverse complement strand
ATAGATAGATAGATAGATAGATAGATAGATAGATAGATAGATAGATACTTTTTGAATATTGAGAGGGGAAAATAAAAAAAGTTACAAGGAAACAAAAATGTTTCTTGGAAAATTGTTTCCTTGTATTCAGAGCCTTCATTAAGTTTATGGTTAAAAACCCTAAATGATCCTTCAGATTAGGCTGTTTCTTTTGGAGGTGTCGCTCCTTGGCAGAAATATTCCAGCTCACCAGGGCTTTTAAAAACTTTTTATGGTCTTAGTCTTTCAGCCCAGAGGGTGGTAGTAATGGACTACATTTATTTCGGAAACTTATTTGAGTGACTTCTGACTAATTGTACATACAAGTCGTTTAACACAGCAGACTTTTTGTTTGTTTGTTTTGATTTTTGGTCCACAAAAATTGATGAAAAAATAATTAGTGGGCTTTTTAAAAATTAATATTGAGGTCCCTACAGTAATGTCCCACTCTAACTTCACCCAAAGTGTAGTCATTGAAGGATAAAAAAGGAAGAGGGTTTTGAAACTGTCTTATCTAAAAAATTATGTTTTTTTAAAGATAATTAAAAAAAATATATCAATACCAAAAGTTATAGCCTTAATGTGAACGATTTGAAACCTAACATGTTGAAAGCAGTCCAGTCCATAATGAAAATGGAAAAATATATATATACTGTATATATATATATTTTTGTCACCATAACCTAAATTGCAATATTTTGGACTGAGGGAGGAAGTCAATTTTACCATCTCACACAGCCATTGGGGGAAGGTGATAAGGAACAAAAGAGGTAATGTTAAGAGATTATGTAAATATCTGATTGTAATGGCAGAAAAGCAGCATCCATCACAGGCTGAAATGTTGTGCTGCAAGAGTGTTGGAGGACCTCCAGTTAAGTCAAGAAAATGTGTCATTGGACTGTTTAAAAGTCATCATAAAATAATTAAAAGAGAAAAGCATCAATCGTTCTCTACATTGCTGAAAACATTAAGCCATGAGGACATTTTGCGAAGGGAAAGTTCAGCCACTGGAATCAGTCAGTCACTTGGACTGATCAATAGTTCATCTAAGGTAATTCATCACAGTGGGAAAGCTGTAAAAAAGTTATATTCACAAATGCAACTTTCAACTTTTCTGTGCCGAGAGGCTTTATGTTACCTTGTCCAGCAGCAGCTTTGATTTTGGAACCATTACACAATAGAAATGAACTATAGTCATCAAGCCATCATTTTCTGTTCTCGCCTTTTCCAAGTAGAATTGCAGGGGGGCTGGAGCCCATCCCAGCTGTCACACAACGGTACATCCTGTGCCGGTCAGCAGTCTATCAGAGGGCCACGCTGACACAAATGGGACAGACAACCATGGATGCTCACATTCATTCTTTGTGTATTCAAGTACCCAGGAAGGGTTTGCATGAAGCAGAAAAATGAACATCTAAAACTCTTTATGCATTATTATCCTAAATGCCAGAACACTTTTGCAGTGTTCCCAGAAGGCATGGCAATGGTACAACATAGTCAAAGCATTACTGCCCCAACTTTTTAGGAATGTGAGACCCGAAAATGCAAAAAAAGCTGTATATTAACAGATACAGAGATGGATTCTGGGATGAAAAAGTAAAATAAAACATCAAACTTTTTGTCAATATTGAAACTTGGAACAGTTCAGGCATTCGCTGAAGTTCAAATGTGACAGTGAAAAGTTCGAAGGCTTCTGAATGAGATTGTAAGGGGTGTTTCTATCGTCATGCTGACTAACGACAACAGAAACAGTACAATGACTTTATTCCTGAATGACTCTGACGGATTAAATGTGGAAAGTGAGACTGGATGTGTCAGTGTGACGCATCGGCGTTGACCTGGTGAAGCAGATTGTGTGTCAACCGCAGGCCTACTTCGAGGCGCGCAGTGGGATAAGTTTTGGGTTTAAGGAGCGTGAGCAAGTACTAGAAAGCTGTGTGTTGTTGCCAGATACTGCAAATCAATCTCAAAGGTGTGCTGCAGGCCCGCAGCCGTCGGACAATATGACTTCATTGTTTCAGTCATCGCAAAACAAGATGAATAACACTTGATGCGCGAGAACATCAGTGGTGAGGTTCAAGTGTCAAAACAAATCAGGTTCTACAACAAAGGGGCCTGTGTTCTCACACGTAGGCCTCGCCTTTGTCTTCCCCACCCTCCCGTGGCGGTTGGAACCAGGTAAATGGGCGAATCTGTTGGATGCGGGCGCTTTTTTTTGCCTGCACAATGAGCGTCCTCGCTTTTTTCCCGGATCCATCCCTCCTCTATCCGCCCGTTCTCTACCACAGAAGCTGGGAGAAAAAGGAGAGAGAGGTCACGTCGAGTTCAGGTTCAAGTTTACGGCGCTGGAGATAAGAACCTGCATCCGGGCAACTGAAGTGACATCTGCGGTCAGCCGCCGGTACCATCGGATATGGAGACAAATCGCCAAAATGCATGAGCTAATGCTGTGACTTGGAATGCGATTTGCTGTGATAAAAAAGGGAATTTACCAGCCTCTTTGTTTGTGCGGTTCACAGCGCAGCATTTAATGCATGAAATGACCCATCGCAGGCACATCATAAAGAGTCTCATATTAGGCAGATTTGGTTTGTGGTCATCTCGGTGTTGAATCGAGTCCCATTGCGTGAAAAACAGATTTGCTGTTCACATTTCTTTCGGAGATATTTATATCTCAGAATCTGAGAAAAATGTGACGCCTTTTTCTTTTTCACTTCCACTCCATAGACAGTTCTCAGAATTGGGAGTCTCTCATCTCCGTGGCTAAATTGCACAAGCCCTCCGCATTCCAAGTATAAGAATATCTCTAGCTGTCTCACCCTTGCCCCATGTGTCCGAAAAGTATCCTAATGCCCATGTCCAATTCATCTGATTCCTGTCTAAAACATCCTCATCATAACTGGAACATTTTATGGGATAGTGTGCTGGTGAAAAAATGTCTAGCAGATGCCTGTTTTTTTCCCCCCCCTGGGTTAGATGACTTCCAATAGGGACCTTGAAGCTTTTCACATAGCTGAAAGCGCCCCGGTCTCAGCTGCAGAGGCAAACTGCAGGTCACTTACACCCACAGATGGAAAAACATCAAGACCTCGGAAAACTAGCAAAGACCAGTCAGAGCCAGCCTTCATCTGAATTCTTCAAGAGGGCAAATGAAACGTTTCGATGTGCGCTCATCCTTTTCCCGGTCGATTTGTGTGCCGCCGAGAGATGACATCACCCTGATTTCTAGATGAAGATTCGTTGAAGCGTATCAAGCCGGTGAGCAGGTGCCTGCAGACCGGCCCCCGGCAGCTTTGATCCACACGGCCCCGCACTGCTGAGACACCCAGGAAACGAAGAGTTCTCCATAGCTCACATTCACGGCAGCCACAGGGATAATAGGATGTGGAGGGCCAGCGTGGAATAAATCATCATCATGTGTCACTGGGGTATTTCGGGGGGTCTGCATAAAGGCCACTCAGCTATTTTTCAACTGGCTTCATCAGACAAAAAAACATTTTACCACAGCTGGGCCTGCACTCAGGCTCCAAAACCAGCAGATACGTGCAATCCGGAATTTATAGGCTGCTTTTGATTTGTATTTTTTTATGTGAAAGCAAAGCGCCTGCAGTCGAGTAAGACTAATCACTGAACTCTGCGGAAAAACGCAGCCAAGCTACACAAGATCACTGTTACACAGAAATGCACTTAAAACCCCGCGGTCCTCCGGGATCGTGGAAGCTTTCATCGGTAATTTGTCATCAGAGGAAATAAATCACTCGCAGGAGCAGCAACAGGCCGAAACTCACGTAGGTGTTACGTAAAAGTGCAACTCTTTCATCCTTGAAAGCGTTTTTAAAGCATATTAGAGTGAGTTTGGATTGATTGGAATGCAGCTACGTGAAATCAATAAGTGGTTGTGGAGAAAACACCGCTTCCATCTCTTGGGGGGGACGTGATTCCCAACATGCCATTCCACACGATCCTGCTGGATAACTTCCGCTGCATCCCCCCCTCCATCAGCTCAGGGCTCTAATCTCCATCCCCAAAGCGAATAGGCTAAATAAGGAGGGGAGGGCCAGAGCCTCTGGCCAGATGTTGGACGGTGGCGGTCCTGCACCTGCTGCCGGCACGGGCCAGCTGCGGGACGGAACTGTGGGACAAACACCCACCACAGCCCTCCCCTGACCCCAGCTTCCTCCCAGGGAAAGCTTTTGAAGGAGTCCTCCCTTCGCTCCGCCAGCCGGGCGCCAACCGAGGGCTGAGGCTCCTGCCCGGTGCTGTCACACCATTCGTCCTGACTCGTTGGCCCGGGGCAGAGTGTCCGGTTACCTCTCATCGAGAGAAAAAAAACCTCTATCAAACACCAAGTGCTCATCAGAGGCCGGAAAAGCGTGGCAGTCAGAAAACGGTTTAAGCTTTCCTCCCGTATCCTGTGACACATCGAATGACAACAGACAGCAGCCATGTGCACTTTTGACTCAGATCACGATGTTCATCGTGTTATTGAATAGTATCCACACCTTTCTTGCCATAGCCGAAGGCTGGGTAGGGCTGAGGATGAGGGGAGCAGGTTAGTGTTGCAGCTTTTTTGGACGTAAAACCAAAACCAATGCACCACACAGGAGGACTAAATGTAAACCTGATTCCTCTGGCAAAAGGAAGAGAAGATAAGCCAAATCCAGGTAACTTATGATCCCTGAACAGCCAAAGTGAAACAGCCTCATCCAGTCTGCACCCAATTGGTGCTTTTTCTTATTTTTATTTTTCCTCTCGAGGAGCCTGTATAAGATCAGTTAGTACGTTAATAGTTTAACTTTTTAAATTAGTCTACAAATATTCACGGTTTAGTATCTCCAAAAAACGGGTTGTTTCTCCGGGATTTAACATTTCAGGTAATGTATCACGTCACATCTTGTCTGTCAGGTTTTGTTTTGTGGTCTTTAAAAGCCTGAAAAGCTTCAAACCTTCAGTCCAATACATTTCAAGGTTGATTCTGTGTATCATCTGTGTTCTCGAAACACCCCCATTCAGAAAAGCTGATAATAAATGGTTGTTAAGTAAAAGGTTGTTAACAGCCCGTTTTCCTGCTGCTGAGTCTAATCTGCTTGGCGACCACTGCCAGCTTGTTAGGACTGTTTCTATTTGCGTTTTCCAAAATGCGAGGGAAGTCTTTTTAGTGAAATGAGACAGGAGTGAACCCAAAGGCTGCACAGTACTGAGAAAACATCCCTGAAAATGAAAGCATCTGAAGCTCTTTTTTTATTGGAATTCAAAAATGGAAAAAGTAAAAGAGTCATACCAAGCAATGGTTGCTTAGCTACACAACAGCCTTCTTTAAAAATGCTAAATCTTATTGATTCAAACAAATAAGAAGGTCACGCCTCTGTGGACAAGACACTGAGACATTTTAAGAAAAGAAACTGAATTTCAGGTTCGGCTTGGTGTCTAAATTTAGACACAACAAAGATGCACGAACACAACAAATGTGCCCAATCATCCAAGAGAGTATGAAAAGATGCACGAAAATCTGATTGCAGCTTGTATTGGTGTTAGAGAAATCGACGTTTTCAATGTCTGACTTTTTTCAGGCCTCTTTTGAGGAGTGCGAGATTTGCCCAAGGCCTCTTTTAATCTGTTTTTTTTAATCAAACGCAGATCTGATACTGAGGGATCCACAGTTGAATTCCGAATGAAAAAGTGACGCTGGGCTGGATGTTATATAGCTGAGCGTGGAATCCCATCCGGTATCTGTGCAAACGTAGTTCCGGTGCCGCTGGGCTGAGCCAGTGAATGGCCGGGCAACACTCGGCCCATCACGGGACGGAAAAACATGACCACTCACTGTCCTTCGCAGGTCCATCTCAAAATCACCACTCATCCACACATAGATGTTTTTGGACAGAGGAGGAAACAGAGAACACGCACATGCGCTCGGGGAGTGCGTGGAAACTCCACACAGAAGGGCCCCTCGCAGCTCCGAAATTTCCCCAGCCAATTGTTTCACTTGTTGTGGTTGGTCTTTGATGCTGGAATGATCTACGCTCACGCTCTGACCCTTCAGGGCCGTGCTCACATGAATCTGAGCGGAGTTCAGTGGCGTGATGTTTGTGGGAACCAGTGCACAGGTCTAACATCACTCAGGTTGGGCACGTTCTCTCCTCTGCTGGCCTGGACGATGGCCAGTGTGGCGCAGTGGAGGCGGTGGCCGCCAGCCAGCAAATGAGCGGCCTCAAACCAAAACCTGAGCACACACGCCCAGAAATACCCGACAAATCAGAGCGGATGGAACAGGAGGAGTGGCCAAAATGGCAAAGAAACGGAGAATATGAAACATGTGTGAATTATTTGCATAACCAGCTGTGGTCACTGAGCGAGATGGTAAACAAACAAATGACAGTTCTGTAATCAAATCAAATTTGTCCCCCCCATAATAATGAAGTCGGAATTAATCCAGGATCTCACTTTGAGGTTCAGGATAATGGAATTGAACAGAATATTAGGCATATTTAGATCTCTTAAACTAAAGGCGCAGGGAATGGTTCGTTAACATCATCATGCATGTAGCTAAACATTTTTGTGACCAGAGGAGTCATTTAAAACACAGACAGAGGCTCCATACTTTAAAATAATGGGGTGATGTTGCATTAGGAAAAAAATAAATAATCCCCTGCAGTAATTCGTCATTCAGAGGCAGATTTATGGGTAGATCTGGTGGAATAAAGTGTCTGGTGTTTTATTTTAGTTGCCATTTCGCCGGGCTGCCAGCTGGCTTACATTCAGGCCAGTTCTGGCTACAAATGATCTTTGACTGAGACCCAGCTCTGGCAGGGCCGACCGGCTCTTCACACCCAGACTGGGGTCTGGGCTGTAGTTTTTATGGCGGTGACGGTGACCCCGCGCTGCTGCTGGAGCTGCAGTTTCAGCACCTGAACTTGGACCAGTTGAACCGCTCGTGGAATTTCCAGTACAGGGTCCACTTTTCCTTACAAAAGTATTTACATTTGGTTGGCGTTTGTTGCAGCATTAAAGCTTTGAATGCACAACAATTGCACTGGTGAACCCAACAGCAGAACTTCAGCTACACTGAATTTCTTTTAAGTCAATTCTTGTATTTATCTATGAGGTTCTCCCATCTGAGTTGTATCCATTTCTCTTTAAGAAACTGCTCCATCTCCAGAGAAATCTTGAAATCACAACAAAGACTCTCCTGTTCTCTAATAAATATGGGCCTAGATTCAAGGCTGTCCCACGAAGTGGTAGCTTTTGAGCAGCTTTCAGGCTGAAAAACACAGCATGCTGCTGGCAATAGTGAGCATCCCAGCCCAGTCGGTCCTCTGCTGTTTGCTCTTATGGCGAACAAGCTCAGATTTCAGTTTGACATGTTTTTATGAGTATGTGTGGAGTCCCAAACTGGGCCTTTTTCTTTTTTTAAAGGCAAACTAAAAATGTGCTTTTGTTGGGTGACTCCACAAGATTCTGGTTGAGTTCCCTGTTTAAATCGGAGCTCCGCAGATTCTTTACAAATTGGATCTCTCTGTTCCATCTCAGATTGATGCTCTTTTGACGGGTTGTTTTGGTCTTCTGCACTCACTTTCCAGGGATGCTGCAGTCTATTATTAAAGAGCCAGTTTGATGGTGCTTCGAGGAATTCAGGCTTTAGTTTGGGAGCTTTTATTTTCCAACAAGATTGCATAATGTTTATATGTACTTTCTCACATTATTTCCGAATGACCTGACCGGAGAACTCGGGTTCATTGTGCCGCACAATGCCACAGTAATTGTATGGATCTGTAGAGATCGTGTGACGCATAATTATCACTTCTCAAAGTAAGTTACAAAAACTGATCCCTTCTTTTACTCGAGTGACGTATGAGAACCCTTTCCCCGTCAGTGACAATTAAAAAGAAAGAAAGAAAGAAAATGCATCATTTAAACACAAGCTTTCAAGTAGGTTTGATTTATTTCCAAAACTTAAGTGTCACCACGTACAAAGATACAGTAACAAAAAAATGACAATGACATCTTTGAATTGCTTTTGTGCTTTTTTTTGTTTTTTGTTGTTGTATAAAAGCAGTTTAGGCAGCACAGACAACACATGAGATCAGGATCGGAAAACCACATGAGATGTGCTTTAAAAGCCCTTAAAAGACACACAGCCCGTCGGGACAATCTCAACAACAACAACAACAACAACAAAAAATCTCGGTTTCACTTTCAGGACGTTTCACCACGAAAAGGGAACAGGCCACTCAGGTATTTGCACCAGTAACAACACAGAAAAAGATAATAGAAAAAAAAAAGAGTCACATTAGAATCAAAGTTAGAAAAGCTCAGCACATAGAGTATCATAAACGGAAACATCACAAAGGTATTTACAGAGAAAGAAGGAACCAACACACTTGCACAGTTACACTTTTAATAAAAAAGAATAATTTACATGACATGAGATGCCTGTGTTAAGCTGAAGTCAATACACATTTAACAAAGTAGTGACAACATTACATATTTAAATAAAAACATGTCTTTTGAGCTCATTGTGCAAATTCTTTTTCCATCTAATCTGCCATGAGGACACGCCACTCGGGCACTTTAAGCCTGGATGTCTGCATCTGTTAAAAAATCTGTATCTGATAAGGAGTGCATACTTTAGCGCTAAGTGCAAACAAACTGCGTTTTAATGTTGTGCCTTAAGATTCTCTGAGTTTTTGGCGGTTCGTATGCATTTGGAAGCAGCAATAACCTTTCATCGTAGTAAAAATATCTGATAGAAAATCTTTAACAAGCTATTTGTCTTTATTTTCTTAAGTTGAACCCACAGTTTTTAAATGGCCAGTGATATTGCTTTGATCTATTTACAGCTTAAGTAGGATAACATTTCCTTAGTAGTGCAGTCCCCTAAAAACTTCATCTTCTTTTCACTCGGACCCTGCCAGTGGGAGCCGACAGCTGAGGCTGACGCGGTCCACCTGCAGGACGACGGCCCCACATCCGGAGAGGTGGACGGACAGAGCCCGTCCTCCACCGTCAGGCACTTTATTCTCCTTGGTCCACAAATGAAAGGAAAAATCGGAAAGCTGAACTGAGCTGATGACCGGTTTCTGTTCTGGGCCGCCCCTGGTGCGGCGGCGGTGTGCCATTGAGCCTCAGCGGTCAGGCCTCGGACACGCAGCTCTGGATCTTATCCATCCACACCTGAGCGCTGGGAGCGTCGGACGCACAGAAGTTGTAAACTCTCCTGCTGGTTTTCAGCTGCAAGGGCATCAGGTAAAAACACATTAAAAGCAAAAAAAAAGAAGACACAAAACCTACATTTTCTATCCAAAGCTCGAGCACATTTATTGTGTTTTTGTCACAAAAACACAAAATAATTTAAAGAAGAAGCTGCTCCCAGCAGGAAAATGACAAAACCTGGCATCCAGGGATGTTTTACAGGGACTTTGAGATTTTGATGTTTTACTTTGAGCTTTCAAACTGGAGAACGTGATTGGAGAGGAGCTACACGGGTGTGTTATTTTTGCAGACCTCTTCATAGAACTGAGCTGACAAATGATTGCGGATCAAAAAGGTGGAAATGGAGAGTAGAGAAAGCCGAGGCTCTCCTTTACTGTTTTTAACAAACATCAGGCAACTAGATGAATGTGCTATCGGAGTCACCCAAAAACCGGCTGATCTCATCTTGGGCCACATATCATCCAATTTGGGACGTCTTTTAATGTAGTTAAAAATTATTCTCAGCATAACTGGAAACCTTGTGACTGTGATTATGTCATGATTGAGTCATAATTATCAACATCATTGCAACAAATATGAAAGGGCTTTTCATATGATTCTATGATGAAACGCTGCTGACCATTGTGAGACCGATTCACTTTGACAGGAACAGGGCACCCGGTCAACTTACTGATGGGTGAAATCAGAAGTTTTCTTTGACTCGGACTTAAGCAGGAAGCGCTTTAAATTCATTTCCCCGGTGGCGTACTCACATCAAAGAAAGCCTTCTCGCTGATGTGCTTGGGGGCTCCTATAGTGGGCGCAGCGGCCATCACAGACTCCACCTCGGCCAGGTCGATGTGGCCTCTGCAGTTTGTGTCCTCGCCGGTGTCGTAGTACCTCAGCTGCGGAAGGAAGGGCGTTACACTGCTTTTGTCTCTCAGGACCAAGGTCAGCGGTCAGTGAGCAGGTAGGAGGGGCAGCCCGCTCACCTGGTGCTTTGTGACGTCCAAAACGAACCAGCGGGGTTTCCAGCCTTTCAGCAGCGCCCCACGTTTGTACAGGATCCCCTCATAAGACCTGGAGAAAAAACACACAAAACCAGATCTCAGGGCTCAGATGTTTGGATGCTGCTCTCTGGATGGACCCGGTTACAAAATAGTGACCACTGGACCAACGTGTCTTATTCTGAGGGTTATTTTTCCAGCTCATGATCAACGTATGTTGCAGAGAAGATTTAAGGGGAAAAAAAACTAAAACGGGACAGCACGTGGCCCCAGCGGCCGGCTTTTACATAATGGACCACCTCCAGTTCCGTCTGAACATTGTGTTCTCACTATGTAACAGGACGGGAACGGTCTCCAAATGTCTCCTTTCAGCTTTCTCAAAGCTGTGGAGCTCGTTTTCCTGTAAAAATTAAATCTGCTGCACATAACAGCCTCGATTAACTTCTCCTCTGCATGAAGGTGTGACGTTTCTGGTTAAATGCCACAGCCAGGGGGATATCTTACATGGGTAGATGATTAGTGGTTTATCATAAAGATACAGTTAAATATTGAAATACCGTTAATAACTGAAAGACTTCTGATCGCTCACGTCATCCCTGAAAACTTTTTGTCTGTCCGACCTTCATTTGGAATTTGAAAAATCAGGATCACGTGCAAAACGTTAGAAATAACATACAAAAAAGTCAATTTTAACGACCATTTCTTGAGATCTGATGACAATATCCACACACTGGAGCCAAGAGTTTGTACTTGAACCTGGCTGTAATCGTAAGATCCCACACCCCGAGTTTAACAGAACACAGACCAAGCTCACAAACATGACACGCAGCATTCCACAGTGCTGAGTCACCTCCCAAAACCGGACCGCCCCCCCCCCCACGCCGGCCAGTGAGTGAATCAGATGTGTACTTGTTATTAGTTCCGGGGCTCAGGAGGCTGACGACCCACCTGTTCTCCTCGCTCTTTGGGGTGAACTGGTTGTAGAGGGTAGCTGCGCGGCGGCTGATCCCGTTGGCGGTGGCGGCGCTGTGGTCCTCGCCCAGCCCGCTGTCTGGCAGGTGCAGCATGGAGCGCCGCTGGAAGGCCTGCAGGCTGGACGTGGGAATGAGGCCTGAGATGGACATGGACTGCTGATGGAGCTGGGACAGAAGACAGGACAGAACATCAGGGTGAAGGCAAACCTGCACATATAATAAAACAATTTAAAAAAGAGTAAAAGGAGTATATGTTTAGGAAACATTTATATTCATCCTCCCCTAAAACACACATTTCCTTCCTGCTTGAGGTCTTCCTGTATGCTGAGCCGGACTCTCTCCAGAGTGGTCTGCCATTTCTCTGGGGCCTGATTCAGCTCGCCCTCCAGCCTCTCTATGTCCTGCGGCATCAGAGCCCCACCCCAAAAACAGAAAAGAAATGTAAAAGGTGACACGCGATCCAAAAGAACAACACAGATTCGATTTGAGGTCACATTCTCTTACGGCGAGGAGCTTGGTGATGGCGTCCGGCTGGGCGTGGCTCACGCTGCTGTAACACGGCCAGACGATCCTCCTCTTGCTGTTGGCCGGAGTGTCCGTCTCCTCGGAGCTGTCCGACCTCACAGCCATCATCCTCCAGTCGTAGCACGGCCCAGTGGACAGGGTCTCGTCTGTGAAGAGCTCCCATTTGCTCAGGACAGGGATGCTGATGGACGGCTTCAGGACTACCTGCAAAGCAGGAAGCGGGAGGGTTTAAACGGTGAGAGTCCATCGACAACAAAGTGGAAACTTGTCCATACAAAGTCTGCATTTAGGAGGGAAATGTTCAGTAAGCTGCTACATGCAGCTGCAGTGGCACATCCATGGAGACCTCTCTCTGATATGAACTGCATCACAAAGCACTGCATTAACTCTAGAGTGTAGTAAATAAAAACACATTAACATGGCTTACACTGATGGTCTAAAACAATCTATGCCCTGCTCTTGGTAAAAATGCTGTACAATATATGTACAATTATATTATCATTAGAAGACATCTGAACATCTTCTGCACAGAGAGGCCCAAAAGTCTCATCAAGTTCAACTTTTCCCAGTGAAACAGGAGACAGAAATCCTTAAGAACAGCAGAGGATTGATTCACACGACAATTAATTTTTTTCTAAAGATGGTAAAACTGCTAAAAGTAGGTGTTGTCTGGTCAATGTGATCCTTTTGATAAAGAAAGTGTGACTCTGAAGCCGTGCAACCTAGATTTTCCTCCCATCAACTGTAGAAACATACGGCACGTAATCACTTTTTATTTTTATTTAAAGCACTCTTATTGGATCATTCAGGAGCCATGGACGTGCAGGACTGTCCCCTTCATACTGAAATAGCTCCTCTGAGTGGCAGCGGCCTTAATTAGCTGTGAGGGACAGACAGGCGACAGAGAAAGCTCACCTCGTTCTCTGAGGGGCTGTACAGATAGTTGAAGAAGATCGGACTCCTCCGGTGCATTCTGCTGATGCACTCCCAGATACAGATGCCTTTCCGGGCCTGCTTATCACCTTTATCCTCAAACAGCAACCCTGCAGAAACACAGGAGGGGGACGCTCTTAAACACACGGGCCAGCTCAGCTCACAGAGTGCTGCAGCGAGAACCAAAAGCAGAGATCCAACAAGAGGGTCCTGGTTCTGGTTCTGGGAAGCAGTGTGAACATCTTTCTACACATCTCTTATATGTGCTGTATTAACTCACCACTGGTGCATCACAATCAAATCTAAGTCAAAAGATCCCATAAGAGCAACTTTTCAAATGAAGATGCTCACATGCAATTGTGCTAATTCTTATTAACACCATATTATTGATATGAAAAGTTAATAAGAATGCCTGTTTATTTATATAAATATGTTTTTTGAGAAAGCTGCTTCATTCGTTTCTGTTTACAATTTCAGTTGTGTTAAACGGTGCTTAAATGGCTTCTCCTGTTTAAGTGTGAAGGGTGCTTTTCTCAGGATAAGGAGGAAATAAACAAATACCCCTCCTTGGCTGAAAACTGCAAAAGCCACTGACCGTGCTCAAAACGCTCAAAGTCAGAGTCCAGCAGGAAGTTCTTGAAGCGGTTGGAAATGTGATGATAGGCCAGGAACTTTAGATAATACTGATTAAACTCAAACTCCAGAGGATGTTGTTCCAGGATCTGCAAGGACAAGTAAAGATGGATTTAGACAGTTAGAGGCCAAGAAGGAAAGTCTGTGTCTGTGCTTTGTGGCTTCACATCTCTCTTGTGTATAAATTAGAAACAGGAAAGAGCGTCTCCTGTCCCCACAAGGGCAGAGGTCAGTAATATCATCACTGCCAGACACAATCTGGACCGAGCCAGCATGAAGGCTGCTCCATTGTTCCCGTCCAGTGGTGTGATGTGCAGAATACTTGTGGCCACCTGGGTCTGCTGGCAAAAACAACAGCTGTTTTGGAGATGAGGCACTTCTATTTTGAGCTCTTATCCGAATCTCTTCAACCCAGTACCCCCCCCCCCCCCCCCCCCCCCCCTTTTTTTTTTTTTTTAATAACTCTCCAGACCCCCCCAGGACCGCCGCCAACAGTCTTAGCTGCCAAGCCTACAGTTTCAAAAGACAAATGCAGAAACTATGTGTTGATGTAAGTTCATGGGAGTGGGTCTGTGAGACCACGGGGGACACACAAAAAAAATAAATAAAATAAATCCAAAGCATTCTCTTAAGTTAGCATTTCAAAACGGAAACAGTCTTCTGCTCCTCAGCTGTGCGGGCTTCATTCTTAACCCCCCCCCCTGAAATCCTGAAGCACACCCAAGCCTTCCTTGAGACTCCCCCCCGCCAAACTGCAATTTTCCACATGCGGCTCAAACACGCAGTGAAAGCGAAGAGATGCTGAAACACGCGAGCGCAGCTCTGTGCTGAGTTCAGCGAGCATCTGGGCAGCAGCCTCCCAGAAAAACTGCCACATGCTGTTAGCATCAGACGTCCAGAGCCGAGAGGCGCTGCACAGCGCTGAGGCATAGCTAGTGAGAGCCGGAGCTCACCTTTGTCACTCGCTCGCCTCGTTCTCTGTTCATGAGCTCACCATGAAGTCATGGAGTGAGAGCAGAGAGGAGTCCCCTGGAGGGGGGTGGGGGGGGGTCTGATTAGTCCGCCGGGAGTCAAACTCACCTGGTGCACGCAGTCCAGGAACTGCAGGAAGATGGGTGTGAAGCCGCCGGCCTGGCTGCTGGGGCTCAGGTTGCTCCTCTGGCTGAACTTGTGGCCAAAAGAGAGCCATTCCTTCTCCAGGAGCACCTGAAACCCCTCCAGGGTCCGGTAGAAGGGATCACTCAGCAGCTGCACCAGAGACGCCACCTGCAGGGAGACGAGAGGTGAAGGGACCAGAACGAGAGCCGGCCCACAGCCGCAGAGGAACGGGCGACCCGAGCCCCTTGCCGGACAACGTCCGACAACAGGGAGAGCTCGTTCGGCTCTTGGGCACCGTGGTGTTCACGGCCCTGGCACGACCTGCTCTTTCACAACTCTAACTCGCACACCTGCACCAAATAAAAAGAGCTACATTCTATGGAGGTGATTTTACTGAGACTTCGAAGTGAACTATGATATTTTTATGATGAGGCCAGTTTTAAAATCATGGTAATGACACAGGTCTCATAACAGTATAAAATACAATGTATAGAGCGGACTTGGCACTGCTCTTAGATAAACAAACCGTACATTTGACATTTGGTTTTGTGTTTCCCTCTGAACAGAAAGGGTCGACAGGCAGAGAGGGCCCGTGATCACGGCACCGGCAAAGCAAAGTGGCAGCTGTCTTAGCCACAGCAGTACAAAGTTTGTCATGTGTGTCATTGCAGGACATAATTTGGCTTTTTAACCCCCCCCCAAAACCCTGAGCAGAATCTACAGCCGACCCTCTGCCTGACAAAACCTGCTCATTTGCGATCAATATGACTGATACAATATTGCAACAAAGTCTTGAAGCACGCTCTGCAAAATATCGGTGCAGAGGCACTTGTCTGTACATGCAGAGTGGTTGGCCTGCTTCCCTGCCCGCGTCTCCCCCCAACGCAGCTAATGAGCCCTGACGCGCGTGGAATGAACGGGAAAAACTGTTCATGGCTACCCCGAGAGGTTAACAAGAACATCCAGCCCTGAGTGGTAGAGAAAGCCCCCGGAGCTCCTGAACATATAAAAAGGAAGGTGAGAGGTGAGGGGAGTGGGTATGAGCCGGGCAGGGGATGAAAAGAGAAGCCGAAAAAAGCGCAGGTAGAAAAAGAAAGAAAAGAAAAAGACTGTTTGCATCCTGTCTGCTGGGAGGCGAAGGTCCATGAACCCGGGCAGAAGCATATGGAGCCCATTTGCCTGTGAGGGCTGATCGGGACTTAGCCTGTTGGAGCCGGTGGCCCACGGAGAGAGATGCTGCGGGCCGAACACGTGCCCCACATAAGGGATCTGCAAATTGTGCTTTTAAACAGCAGCCCAGAGCGTTCCAGAGCCTGTAAACACTGGAGGGGGATGTGCTTGCAGCACAAACATGTGCCGGTTAAGCGTGGAAAACACAAGCTCAGAAAGAAAACACGCAGCGAAATGCTTAGATACTGACAATTGATTAGGATTGGAGGAGACTTTTTGTTTACATACCTACAAAATCAGAGCCGTGAACTTTCAAGATTACAAATGAGCACAACTGGCTGACGTAAGTCCTCAGGACTTCAGGCCTTTTATCAGAGCTGCCTATCAGGCCAGCAGTGACAATTGATTAGAAGATGAGCAGGAAAAGCAGATTTATGACCCACACATGGCCTACCGGGACACGCTGCGTTAAGATGCTCGTTTCTGCTTTCAATCTCAATAAAGTGCTCTGGAACAATGAAGCGTGACACGTCGGGATTCTTCTGTACAGTTGTAAAAATGAACTGTCTGAGCGGCCTCCGAGTGAAGAGCTGTTTATCTGAGGTTACACGGCACTGACAGCTCGCAGGATTTTCTATCCCTCTTACTACTAGAAACCAAAAGATTAGAATCGGTTTGTTTTTTGCACTTGAATGATGAAAACAGAGAGTGTGCTGCATATTTTGATATATGTGCCAATACATGCACAAGAAAAGGTAAGAAGCTTCTGTTAAGCTGTGTGCACATTCAGGTCAGCCGCTGCTCTTGTTTTGGCTTTTGAAAGGCATCCACACGGTTTTAACCTTAATGGTTTGAGCTTTCAATAATGGACAGTATAGAAACATTATCGTGTGAGTTTTGCATGATGCACCAGTATTCACATCGACCAATAGTCGAATTAATTGGTATACTATGATGCATAAGCCTTGGATGAGACCAACAGGCCATCTAGCTGTACATCTGTCGGGCTAGCTAAAGATCTTGCCTTCATTACACAAAATCCACCCTCTTTAAACCAAAATTGGACCATGTTTCTAAGTTTGTATTTCACCTAACTGCATAAGTGCAATTACAGAATGATGTTATCATCTTTGATAGCGTTGGCCCTGTGGGCTGTATCTGAACATCTGCATCAAGACTCCAGATGGATGACAATCAGAAGGATCTGAAGTGGCTGAGACTTCATGAAGATAAAATGTATACGTAAATGTATAAGATGAGCAGTAACAAAACAGGCACAAGCGTCAGCCCTTTAAGAGGAACTAAGATTTTAAATGGGACATTCTCTATGAAGGACACTGAAAAACATACTGGTAGCTTAAATAAATAAACAAAAAAACAACAACAAAACAAAACAAAAAAACTTATAGCAATGTGCTTTGACTAAAATCTGGGGAATTGTGCAACAAACTAAGTGTTATATATGTTCCATTTGGGATCAATAAAGTGTTCTTTCATTTCATTCCTCTGAATGTGGACAGAGAGTTTTAAAATACCAGAAAAACATTTCCTGGTAAGACGTGAACTATCCAAAAAAAGGATTTCGATGGGATCCAGCAGGTTTGGCTCTTAAAGCTTCTCCCACCACCACCAACCGGCATCTTTATGTTCTTTTAATATCACGCAGTCCTTTCAGATTTTTTTTCAAATCCACAAACTAAACGCTAGTAGAAAAATAAGCTGATGGAAACACACGCTGCCTGGCGTTACTCCGTCTCTGGATACTGTGTTCAGCTTCCTCCTCACATCTGTCTGTCTAACTCATGAAGGTATTTAGGCATTTTTCTCACTTGTGTGGTAATATCCCAGCCGTCCTCCAGGCTGAGCAGAACGGATGAGCCGCTGTCCAGAAGCTCCACCACAAAAAGCGCCAGCTGCAGGATCTTGTGAAGCTGAGGGAGGTCAACATATGTGCATGTGAACAAATGTACACCCCGACAGCAACACACTCACAATTAATCCATTCTGAAGCTATGACCATATTTGGTCTGCCGGTAAAATACCGGTTGAGCAAACATCATTTCCCACAGATGCTATTTTTTTCCCGCAGCGTGTACCCAATATATGGCTGCACGGGGTCAATCAGATAGCCAGGATGCTGTTAGCCCATCACTGAGTTTGTGCTTCCCTTGGGAAATTGGCTTCAGAGTGGATTTATTCGCATAATTTATCCATGATGTGGATCTGCTACACAGGATGAGCAGAAGGAGTGGACTGCTGGGTCATTCTCACACAATCTTTAGTCAGACTCTGGGGAGTTTTTTTCTGCACGAACCCCAGCAGTGTAATGTGCGCGTGTGTGTGTGTGTGTGTGTGTGTGTGTGTTAGGTCACCTGAAGGATCCACTCAGAGTCTTCCAAGGCTTTGAGGAAAGAATCCTCTGAGTCAGACGAGGTGGCGCTGGGGGCGCAGGCCCTCAGCAGCTTTTTGAAGGCAGCTTTCACCTGCCGCGTGTCTGCAAAGTCCACCGGCACCAGTTCACAGTTCAGAGAGGAGTCCAACCGGAGGCCCTGCAGGCATTCAGGAAACATCATCATCCACAAGTACAATCCAATACAAAAAAGGACAGAAGATGTTGCTGTTTCTTCCTCTTTGTTAGAGTGTGAATGGTTTTAAAGGTATTGGTTGTATTTCACTGCCCACTTTTTCTCATTGAAGGGCAGAAATGATCAAAAACACTCGAGTATAATGTTAAACACACTTCTCGTGCTTTAGGGCACTTTTTGCCGTTTGAATGTGGCATTTCATGACTCTTTGGAGTATTGTGAGTCCTTAAATGGCAAGTTATAAGATTCATAACATGTAACATATGAATACTGGAGTCTGATGTTGACCAAAAAACAACAACAACTCTGTAAACACTTAGAAAGCCTTTGGCTTTTTATTGCACTGTCAAAGTGTGTACAGGCACTCAGACTCTGCAGGGGACACAGGTTCCAGCTGGCTCCAGCCTGAAACAAAGCACTGAGCAAGATTTCAGATCATCTTAAATAGGTTCTTTACCAAAAATAACTTCTTATAGGAAGGCACTAAATTGGGCTGCAAATAATTTGCGGACAAGAGGAATATCCTTCAGACTGCGTCCAGCGTGACTCCCCTGTCCTCTTACGAGTAGGCTGTGGACCTCCAATTACAAAAGATAAACCCATCAAAACACATTACGGAAGAGTCTTTTATCATATTATTTCAGTGGGTTTATCCATTTTGAAAAAAATACACTGAAGTTCAATTGGACCTTCAACCATTCAAGGTTTTTCTAGTTAAGCTTCAGGTTATGCAAGTACAAAAACTGTATCACAAATGTAGAACTGTGTGAAACTGTGAAAAGGGGGTTTGATTTCAAAGGTGTCGACTCAGAAAGCTAGATGTTTTCCACACCACCTGTACCTCCCGAAGTCGCCACTGCAGATCAATGAAACTGCCGAAAAGTTTTCGTCATCCTCACCCTTAGATGTGACTTTTCCCCAAAGACGTAAAGGGCCGCCTGATGCTTGAGGAGCTGAGCCTGCAGGCTGCTGCTGCCCGCAGGGGGCGCCAGATCCTTCCCCGCTAACCTGGCACCCACGTCAGATGTTGACGAGTGCTGGCTGAGTCTGCTGCCTGAGCGCATGCTGGCCCAAATGCCTGCAGACACACATTAGCAAACAAAAGTTACTCGGACATGTGCGCGTGTGGGAGCTGGCTTGTTTGAATGTCTCTGATGTTCACATGCTGTCAAATAAACTAAGACTGAATGATGAACAACACGACATGCAGACTACATTCGCATGCACAGCAAGTTCAAGAAGGATTATGCAAACACCTTCATTCCTTCCATCCACCAACAAAGGAGTTGCCTCTGAGGATCCGGTGCATTGAGATATTAGAAGCAGAAGTGCTTGGAATTTGCCGCAAGTCAACAAGTCTAGAAACCGTTTTTATCTGGAAACAGATTGCTATGGCTTCCAAACATTGTGCATCACCATCAGGAAGGATGTGTTTTTTCTTAGTAATCACTTTCAGGCCTTTTGTATTCCATTTATATGGCTATCAAACGGCAACAAGTGTCAGCCTCTCTAACGAGGCCAAAATTAATATCACTACATTCAAATCCTGGGCCTTCGTAATCTGAGTTTACGCTGAACTTAACAAGCTTGAAGTGTCTTAATCGAGGATATGATCAGTTACCCAACTGTTTCTACCTGAGGCTTCACTTGATGACAAGATTAAAACGACAGTAGATGTGACTCAGAGATAGAGGAGAAAATCAAACACCTCTATCACACAAACAAAACCAAAGAATTTAAACAACTTCTTCGGCACCAGCCTCTCTGGGTCCCTGCCAAGTCATCTTCCCTCTGCTGCGGGATCCCAGTGGACTTTATTCAGCGTGAGCCGCAATTTGTGTGCCATGATAAACAGTTTCCTCCTTTAGTCTGGACCCAGCTCTTAACTGACCACAGTTGGTCCTGCCGAGCCAACGCATCAACAAAAGAGGAGACCACATTATAGCAAGCTCTGGTTTGGGAAAAACCACAGCTCCCAGAGGAGCACCCAAAAAGTCAGCCATGATTAGGTTCTACGCCCCACAAGATCCGTGTGAGGGGTTTGCAGCACGGTGAATGGACTGTGTAAACCGGTTAGTGAGCATTTGTGTGGGTTAGAGGAAGCAGAAAACCTGAGGCCGGACAGTTGTGTTAGAGAGGGAAGAAACACTAAAAGCGGGCAGGCAGGGGAAAGGGACAGTTTCACTATACCTGGATGGTGGATTCTTTCCTTAGTGGCAGGTTTTTGGTTTGAGTGAGTGAATAGTTTATCTTTGTACTCAAGCACTGTGTGGTTGTTTGGTACAGGAGAGAGGATGGGGGTAAAATTAATGTCAACATCATATCGAACACCATCACAACCTACCATACTTCACAGTTCAGAAAAACAGACATGCTTATGAGGAGATTCAGTTGATGGTCAGGGTTTGGGCTGGTCCATACGGAGTAGGAATGAGGGACCACTGCATTTTAAGTGAGGAAAATGACTCACAAATGAGCATGCATGAATATGACTGTTCCTGGTTACAACTGCTGATGGTAAGGATAAAATTTAGGTTTTAGACAGATGTGACGGATCCTGGATTAGTTGCATCAAGCTAAGGTTAACTTGTATAATCAGTTTTCTCCTTTGGTGCTTGACCAAGCGTACGTATCCCAGTGGACTTTGCAAAGTTTATTCAATTCAGAATGAGCAGTTCGCTTGGTTCTTAGGAGCAGAAATAAAAATATTGTGAATGGGATCTGGAGAGACTAAGGCAAAATAAACTAAAAGAATAGTAAACTTTGTCCTCACAGAGCCAGCCAAAGTCAACCCTGTACCATCTCTATTTATCCCACAAAAATATATGAACAATAATGAAACCTTAAAAAAAAAGGAATGAGGTATTTTTCAGATGAAAAACTGAAAATGATATTCCAAAGCATTGACAGCATTTTAAACGTATCCATTATTTTTCTATCCAGCACGTCAGACTAAACAGAACAGCTGGGTTAAGAAACAGGGAGTAAAAAACAAAACAAAACTTTGCTGATGTGTCATGCTTTTCAGTGAATTCATGCTGAGTCAGTCTGAACAATTCTTTTGCCTTTGACCTTCATCTGAGGCGTTGACTAACAGCCCTGATATGCACAGACTCTGAAACAAAACACTAAGTACCGAGATTTTTTGTTTCAAGAGTTCGCATTCCAACATAAACAGTCACAATGATGTGTCAACTTAACAGTACATTAAGTTTTCATATAAAGTCAACATAGCAGAAATGCTAATACGCCAGGAAAACTACAGTTCACAAGCAGCCATGACACATAAATCCTTCACGTTCACATTACTCAAAGCCACGTTTTTTAAAGTTGGCCAAGCCTCCTCCAGCTCCTCCCCGAGCAAACCGTGGCTGCAGCAGCCTGGTGAGTTCAGGTCTGAAGACCACGCTCAAATGAGCATCAATGTGTTGTTTGAACTTCAGTTTGAACTGATTTTTTTTCTTTTTACCCTTTTAACTTCCTATCTCTTAAAATATTTTGCATTGGTCATGGAGAGTTGAATTTTCTAAACAGATAACAGGTTTTTGTTTCCTAACAAACCTTCAGAAAAATATGTGAAACTTCAGCAAGTCAAACTGTGATGTGAACATTTTTGTTACCTTTACTTAAATGTTTCAGGTGAAGCATAAAACACTCAAATCTGTTTAGAGATGTCAGCAGAGGCGCAGAAAACACTCACCTCCTCTGGTAAAGCTGCTTGAAAATGGGAGGTCTAAATGAACGGGAGCCATCTTTGGTATCCTCGAGGTCCTCCTCTCACTGCCTGCAGAACAAACATGAACACAGGACACGGCACATTGAAACTGTGTTTGTTGGCATCATTTTCCGAGCAGAGGTAGATGACAACAAGCAAAAAAACGAATCTTCCAGCTCAAGCAGAGCAACATATGGGACGATTACAAAAAAAAGGATAAAAAAATACTTCAAGGAGAACGGATCTACACGATGGCACTCACTGAATGGAAACACGGTTCAGCTCAAGCCCTAGAAACCAGCCACTCAAGAGCTGAGAGCTGCCCTGTCATACCCTAACAGTCTCCTTGTGCACCTCAGTCATTAAAACTGACACATCTTTATCTCCACCCGCATCAAAAAGGACGAAGATGATGATCGTTTGGACCAGGAATTACTGAAATGGTGTGTTGACGTTGAGAGAAGCGAAACTGGGGATTAAATGACACGGCTAGCTGTACCATGTGTTTGTTTGAGTTTGTTTGTTTGTTTGTTTGTTTGTGTGAGCAGCCTGCTCACGGTTGAGCATAGTACATCGAGAATACTGGAAGAGGCAGGTTAAGTCAGAGGAGATGGATAGATGGGGCAGAGACCCAAGGCTGTCCTGTGATTCTTAAATAACCTTTCATTGTAGAGGTTTCCTCCTAAATGCGACTGCATATTGAATACAATAGCCATTCTGCAGTCCCTCTCTCTGTCTCTTATACGCACACATGTACGCATACACGTACGCACAGACACAAACACAAACACACAAAGATAAGTAGGTGACACGGCCCGCTGACCAGTGCAAACACAGAAAGGAAGACAGTGATTACCTGGGGATAGAAAAAGAAACGGGGCTGGGATGAATAAAAATAGCTTTGAGGAGTGCAAATGTGCACTTTTTATCTTTATCAGAAAAACATGAACTCTTCATGGCCCTTTGTCCATTAGCAAACATACAAAGTTTTTTTTTTTTTTTTTCCCCCACAGCCCAGTCAAGGACATCCCATAGCAGATTTGGGTCAGGTAAGGGCACTGGAGGCTGGCAGACGGGTTTGGTTCAAAAGATGAAATGCACAGATTTTCAAACTATGACGTGCTGTGACATGAAAGGTTTTGTCATTATCGGTTTAGTTTTTATACATTAACTGATGTGATATGGGTCATCCACCAGCTATTGGTTTCTTTCATATCCAAAAGGAAGCAGAACTCCGTAAAATTAATCTTCCCCGTGACGCGGAAAGAACTTAAGAGTAATAGTTAAGCTCAGCCAACCCTAGAGAAAAAAAGTAAGGTGTGTGAGCAGTCTGAGACTCATATCAGGTAAACAAAGACTTTTGCTCTGTTTGGTTTTAAGAGCCCTTTCTCATGCCCCTCAGTTTGACTAACAGGCATCAGTGTGAACTGATAACATTATTGGCTGTACTCTATTTATATGCTCCAGATTCAGCTTCTGTAAAGGCAGGGTCATTGGTTTGGCTGTGTGGGAAAGTCTCATTGCTTTTATCCGGTTCATAAGAGGTTGACGAGTTACAACCAAAAGCCTTTTATTTAATGCCAAGCAACACGAAAAAAGGATGATTTATTTTTCCTCTTAACAGACATTTGCCACAACATCAGCTCCACCAAAAAGCTGCTGGCTCACATCATTAGCAGTTTTTCCCCCCCAAGTATACCTTTTTTAAGTTTAAAAAGAATCAGTTTAGCCAATATAGTAAGTTGATATACGAAGCATAAACAGAGAGAAAAATACATCAGTTAAGGTGCTCCTTATGTGGTCTGTTTAAGTCTACAGCCTGTTCTAACATGAGCCATGGTGGCAAGACACCTGCAGAGGTTCAGTCCATGTGATTCCTAAGTGTTTGAATAGGAGCCAAGGGAGCTTTTCTTGGTTCTTGAAGAAGCTTCACTACTCGGGTTAGTCAGCTTTAGGGATGAGAGGCAAAAAAACTTCCAGAAATTTTTTCCAGACCCAAAAAGAATTTCAAAAGAGTTTAACAAACCAACTTAATCATTTTGTACCTGGTGAGAGGCCAATGAGGGAGCGGTTGGACAGGGTGTTGTTCCCGTTCATTTTGAAATAGACGGGGATGGAGTCAAGGATAGCTTGCAGATACTTCTCCTGTTCAAGGCTGCTGGACGAATCTGAAGAGGAGACGGGAGCTAAAGGCGAAAACAGAGGAAATGATATCATCAATAGAGGTAAGTGTTTTATAGGGATGTTTTATGGTATCACGGCAGAGATTCGGTGCAGCTCAGAATGTTAGCCTACTTGTTGAGGAAGGGTTCTGGGACTTGAACAGCCCCACTACACTCTTGCTGTGGAAGCCTCCAGAGCGCAGCAGCACGGTTTTGGTCCGGGGGTGCTTCCAACACAGGACGGGCAGGCGGTTGTGCCGGTAGCAGCGCGCTACTTTGTGTAAACTGCTGTCCTGTACACCCTGAGGAATGACCAGCAGTCCTGGGTAGCTGAGGGGGCAAAGCAGAAGCCTCGTAAGCAGAAACGACTGAGAAAGAATGACTGTGGTTTCTGAAAAGCTGCGAAAAAAAGAGCTTGTTCAGATGAGCAGGGTTGTAGGTTTCTGAGGCTTTGCTTGCTGCGGATGAAAATGAAAGAGTTAGCCAGAGAAGGCTGCTTACCTGCGGCAGAGCGAGTAGAGCCTGTTCGCAGCCGTCACCCTGAACTGCTCCCCTGACTTCGACCGAGACGAGCTGGCGGTGATGGTCCCCAGCCCCAGACGCTGGTAGTCCCGGAAGCAGGACTGCTCCACCAGCTGCTCCATGGTGGACTTTTCAGACGCTCGCAGAGTGCTGCTGGGGGGCGGCTCCCCGTCATCGGATACTTGGGCAGACGCAAACCAAAAACTGAAATTACCATGGGAGTAGCTTATACCCGGTATGTCTCCTGCTCTAAATGCCGACACCGGCGCATTTTACCGTCCCCCTCTCTTACTCGAAACGTCGTCGTCTTCGTTCCAGGTCATCCTGCTGCCCCTGTCGCTCTTCTTCAGCGTGCTCTGGCTGCCACGGCCCATGGTGATCTTCCCGGCCCTCTTGGCCCCTTTAACGATGGTTTTTGACAGCGTTCTGTGAGGACGACAGAGCGGACGTTGTCTCCACAGTCAAGGGAAGGTCATTTCCAGACGTTTTCCTTCTTTTTGCAGCAGCCTGACAAACCTGAAGCCAGTGTTCCTCTCTTTTTGCTTTGGGAGGATGAGCTGAGGAGCTGTCTGTCCTGCCGCGAACGCAAAGGAGGTGAAGATGGACTGAGGATAACGGATTCTTTGGAGGTGCTTCCTGAAGATCTCCACCGTCTCCGAGCTGACCTCCTCGTCAAAAGCTACTTTGATCAACTGCAAGAGACATCCACCGATCTGATTGTGTAACAGCGCAAGCAGCTAATCTGACTTCTTATGATCAACTCTGAAGACACACGACATCTCATCGGGACAAAGCCATCCATTTTTATCTGCTAGATATATCAGTCTGCGTAGTTTTCTTATGCTTTGTTGCAAGCTAAAATGAGAGAGACACCAAAGTACCATCATTCCTAGATCATGCCTTCTACGACACAGGTCCTAGCATGATTCCTACATGTAATTCCTCGTGTAATTTTTTTCTGTGCCCACCTGAAAAGATGCAGAGCGGAGCTGCAGGCCTTCCTGCATGTTCTGCTGCAGCTGGTTCTGGATGCTGATCTTCTTCTCTTTGGTCAGTGTGGACACGGGGAAAGCTCTGATGACCGCCTGCTCCCCCACTGCGCAAATTCAGCAAAAAGTCACATTATTGACAAGGTACCTGCAGAGCCTGTCCTAACGGCTCTTTTTCTATGCTCATGTGAATGAAAAGCGTCATGAGTATCTCAACGCAGAAAATCTAAAAGCCTCTTTTTCTTTTTCTGAGACTTTAAAGGCATTAAAGGCATTGTCTCTGCAGCTCAGTATATATCCTACCCAGTGGATCATGCGGAATGCCTTTGAAGATGATGCGGTATGTGGTGAGAAACAGGGCCCCCTCTGCTGGGAGGATGTGAGGTCCCCCAAGGAGGCCCCCTGTGGCCTCTTCTCTGCCATCAGGGTCCAGGAGAACCCGCAGCCCCTCTGACACCAGCTCCTCTCCAGGAAGCAATGCTGGCCGCAGAATCTTGGGCTGATGAGAGAACAGGATAGCTGAACTTTACACAAGCACAAATATACCTGTATGCAAGCACGTCCACCCTTAAACGAGGCATATTTAACTGACAACAAGGCAACGAAAGCAGCGGAAAAACATTTGCGTCAGAGCATCTGATCAAGGAAACGAATTCATCATCATAATGTCAAATCAGAGCAACACATGGCTCTGCTGGAGAAACATAAAACCTTATGTGCACACCATCAGAAACACGAGACTTGAAAACGCACCGGCCGTCACGTCGAATCGTAAAATTCAAAGTGTCCAACAAAAACAAACAACTTTCTAGTTTCTGCCTGCAGTGATTTTCCATCTCAGCCCTCGCAGCAGAGCTGAATCTGCTCCGCGTGTACGGATCAGTGAACTGAGCAATGGATGCTTTTCACTCTATGCTTCCAACATCTGGACACTGACCGACGAGATGCATTCTTCACCTTTAGAATAAAGTTGGGCTGATTCTGTGCAGACCTCTGTGATGATAATTAAAGCTCTCGGTTACGGTGAAACAACTCCGTGAGAGGCGTGTGCACCCCGCGGCCACGGCCTCTGCATCAGGCTTCAAACCGGCAAATATGTGATCGCTCACGCACCCGCTTCAGAACTTTTAATATGTAACCATTCAAACGTCTGAGCACGCAGACACTTATTAAAACGTGTGTGGAAATCTGAGCGCTGGCTCAGAGGAAAATGGCACAGTGATGTGAGAGGTTTCTGTTTGAATGGACCTTCACAGAAAAAAGTTAATGTTTCCTCATCTCCATATGGAAAGAGGTACATGCTGAGCGTGCTTTTGTGTGTCGTTAATGGAAATGATAATTGACCATGTGCCCATATGAGCAACCTTTTGTGCATCCGCATCCATTGTTGCTCCACAAACACTCAGTTGTTCCACTGTCGCAAATATGAACTGGAGGGAATGTTATATCATTCACGGTATTCCTCATTAAGGCCATAGCCGAGCTGAGGGAGTTGAGGTCTGGCTCTAGAATAATAACTGCCTCTTGAGTCCGTCCTTGAATGAACAGCGAGACGGAGCAGAGTCCCTATGCACCTCATTACTGCGGCGAGCTCAGCTACTTAATAGTGCGATTACTGCCATTTCTTTTACTTTTAGGACTTGTCCTGAATCCAAAGTCAGTCCAGCTCCTTGTTAGCATTTTTGTCATTTTGTCTCACATAAACATGTGAGCAGCAGGCATGAGTTCCAGGCTGCTCTCTAAGTAGCACGGGCACGGCTTTGGTCTATGTGCACGAGTATGCCTCGCCAACGGTCGGAAGACGTGGCACAGCAGGATCCAAAAGACTGAAAGCACTGGATAGGACACTGCCTGCTCACAGCAGCAGCAGGCCATGTTGAATTCAATAAGTGGATGTAACCACTTTAACCAGGAATTTATAACTACTTTCTGTTTAGCTCTCTGCAGTGTTAAAATAAACATTTTAGAATAAAACAATCACTTATAAATATACCCGTGTATAAATATTTACCTTTTTTTTATTTCTCAACCTTAAAAGCAACAGGTGAGCGAGCTTAGTTATATCAAAAGTGTAATTTAGTTCAGGTTTTCAAAGGCTGATCTAGTTTAAACCGCCTAAGAACAGAAACAGATCAGAAAATAATTTTCAACATTAAATAGCAGCAAAACTAATGAATGACCAGGATGGAAAACAGTGCCATTGGTCACAGACTAAAAAGCTGTTGAGAGTCCAAAGGGACGTCTTCTGTTGTTGGCAGCTGTATGATAAGGAGATTTAAGATCGATGTTCCATGTTAGCTGACAGTGGAAACTTAACCACAGAGTTGTTTGCCAACAACCGTGCAAATCAGAAGAAGGAAATCATTACTCAGTTTCCGAATCTGTGTAATTAGTTATCAACAGAGTACACTCTGCCAATAACAATGGCGAGTCAGCCAAGTACACATCAGACACCAAGAGGATTATTACTGCAGACGCGACAGACGATGGTCTGGACCACTTATTGAGAAACAGCCTCCATCAGACATGACAGCACTGTGTTCGGTGCTCTGATGTCCTCAGAAACGGCAGCTCCAAACTGGAGTAAGGTGTAGCCGGGCTGTCTTAACTATGTGGGCCGACAGCGGCGCCCGCCGCAGCGATAACAAGGTATCTCTGGAACACAGAGCCCGCAGAAGACAACACGTCCGTTAGAGTTATTCAGGCGACTAGACCCATCTACACTCTGAGCAAAGGTAACCAGATCACCTCTGAAGCCTCTGCTGGCATTATTTGCACTTCTTTCCAGTTTTTCAAACCCAGGCACAATAATGTGCATGAGAAATACCCAATTTTCCTGAAGCATAAAGGCCTGACTTGCTATTGTCCCTGACTCAGATGCTTCAGAAAAACATTTGTGTAAGGTTCCAAAATGATTTTTAAAAAACCCAATTGAAATACATTTGAGGTTAAACCTTAAGTGTGTCAGCTCAGAGTGGAACAGCACTCACCTTCTGGATGGGAGGCAACCTCCTGCTCTCTCTGTGCACTGCCTCTAAAGCCTCCATCTGCATTGCTACAATGCCTGAGGGACAGAATCTGGGGTCAGATACCAGGTATACACGGGCAACATTTGTATGTGCATACTGGAGCTGTTTGACATGTCAGGAGTTAATAGGCTCACTACTCCCTGTGGATGCTGGCTGCTGCTAAAAATACACACATCTAAGGAACACGGTATAATACAGGGGGACACCGGGCAGTGCCGCTGTACCTGGGATCATGCTGTGTAGGCTCTTGATGTGCTCCTGGGTGACTCCGCTCTCTGTGCACACTTTGTCGATGAAGCGGGCCACAAACCTCACTATGGAGTTTGCCACGTCACTGCTCTCAGAGTCCTCGAACCCACTCTCAGTGTCAAAGCTCTCAGCCACACTCCCGGCGATGCTGTTGACACACACGTGTGACACAGTGAAATGGAGAAAGGTCAAACCTGAGCGGTCAGGAGGAGGGAAGCTCTGTGCTGACAGACACAGATCTGAGGATGCAGAGTGACAACGAGCAGAGCAATGAGGCCGATGGTCAGTGTGGCACGAGCAGGGAGCACGTGGGCAGATATCAGTAGCTGAAACTCATTAAACCAAGAAGGGCGTTTCATGTGGTGAAACCCTGGCTTTTGGATGAACAAAAGCAGGGTGACGAAATCACCTCCTTTAGGAGAGAAAACAAACAAGTCTGGGGAGGAACTGAAGGAGGTGGGAGGGGGAATGAGGAGAAAAACTTTCCACTTATATTGTTGGCTGCCACATTTTTGTCATCACATTTGAAAAACTGAAACAAAACCCAGAATAAACCAGAAACATTGTGTTCTTGTGGCTGAAAGTGAAATATGGATAAAATGTTTCCTCGGTTTCAAACGCCATCGATTAGACTGAGTCCAAATTTGTGTTCGTCTGATTATTAGGAAAACATTTTGACATTCTGAGCAGGAATATTTCATCTAAATATCTTATTTGAAGGCAAAGATGGACATGTGGGTTGTTACCATGTTAAAATTACTCTACAGAAACTGCAAAACAAGGGGAAAAAAAGTACGATGTTGCTCTTTAAAGACGCTCTGAGGGTTTCGAACATCTCACTGGAGGTCAGCTAGCCATGCTCTGTTCTGTTCAGAGATGATGTGAGCCCACAGGATGAACGTGGGCCGGAAACAGGCAAAAAGCAGCAGCATGTTTGGCTAGAAAGGAAGGTATCATGTGGACAGTGAGCGACGCCACATCCACCCACACAGAAATCACCTATTAAGAGAGATTCACATAATCCCAAATCACAAAACCTTAGCTCCAGGTTTCCTTCAGGTCATGCTGATTGTTCTACCTTACAAACTCTGAACAAGTCCATCCATCCACCTCAGCTTTATCAGACAGAGAAGATATGGGTAAAATATGTTAGAGGGCAAAGCTGAGCGCTGCCCTGCCCCTGACCTGTTGGTCACTATGCTGTTGCTGCCGCTCTCCCAGTCCGCCACGGGCGTGCTGCGCAGCAGCTTGTTCTTGCTGGTGTCCAGGGGAACCAGCAGGTAAACCATGAGGCTGGCGTAGTGGATGGCCTGGCTGAACACGGTGCTCTCCTCGTTCTTCACCAGCTCCTGCTGCTTCTCTTTGCTCAGGCTGGGCCAGGTGCGCAGCTGTTCTGCCGCCAGATCCATGGCAGTCTGATGCTCGTCCCTGCCCGCTGGCGGGCCCACGTCCTGCACAGGTCAAGGCAAAAGGTTTAGCCTCGTTACCGGACCATTACTCTTCATCTCACTTCACATATGGAAAATATGGAATGCTCGCAGGGTAAGACAGATTTGAATAACCCCATTCGTGGTTGATGAGGAGATACCTTAAGCCTGGCTGTGATGCTGCCCTTTTCTTCGGGTGCATTAAGATAAAGAGCTCGAATCTGACCCTGGACCTCGCTGTAGAAAGTGGCTTCCCAGAACTGCTGATTGGTCCAAATAGGATGGTCCTGTATGCAGGTGTAGGCAAACTGGTTCACTCCTGCAGCCAATCTCTGAAAAACAAAACTTCTGAGTCAGAACTGCACCTCCAGAAAAAATAACTACTTGTAGCCAAGATATAAACCACAAACTTTGAAAAACAACATGAAAATGGGGCTTGTAAGTGACTTAAACAAAAGACAAAAAAAAAGGGATGTGAAGGAATTTATTATGTTGTTTAAGTAAACTCTCACAGCAAGATACTGAGCAGATGTTTAATGGAACCTCTTTGAGCTTGGTTTTTATGCTTAACAACCGAAGTAGACCTTAGATACACAGTTCTACTGGGGTCATATTATGGAAAAATAACTTTTATTGTGCTTGAGAGCACATGTTTCAGTGTCTGAAGTCATTAACATCTCAAAATCTAAGAAAAAACCCACCCTGGAACTTTGTTTTGGGCCCCATAAATTAAAACGATAACAGTGAGCCTTCCCGATTTAAAAGGGAAACTTCCCTCCCTCTGTGTCTCTACCAACAGCAAATGTTACTTCAGAGGATGGTGAATATGCTGCAACGTGGTGACGGGGAGCTGAAATGCTCTCAGCTGCTTTTTGCTTTGAAAGGAATACATGCAACACTTAAACAGCATAGTCAACTTAACCGAGAAAGTACATGAAACACCACAGCTATAGTAGCATTTTGTTTAAAGTGTTATATCCTGACAGTGACATAAGACTTGTGTCTATCGTCCTTTCTTTTTTTTCTTTTTACCAGTCCAGAGTTGGAAATCTCCTGCTGGTTGTTCAATCACAACGCAGGAAAGGAGCGACGGTGAAGTTTGAGGAGCTACAGAATGAGTTTTCAATGGTGTTTAATATTGGCCATCGGCCGTTATGTTCTGCGGTTGAACAACAAGGGCCAGTTCAACACGTAAACTGTGAGGAAAAAAAAAAGAGCGCTCAGTAAGCCAACAACTGACCGCGGTCCAACGGCAGGGAAGAGGAACAGCGACTTAAGCAATTTTCAATGAATCTGGAGAATGGCCTGGATTGTCAAGCTATTTCACTGTTGCTCTCCAATAAAGTGCTTCAAGGGGTCATAGTGCATCCCTTCTCTTGAGAAGCGGAGAGGGTGAGTGGTGTAGCGGAGTCGCTGCTAAAATGATCAACAGGAATATAAGCGGAAATGCATATATAATGCAGGCTAGAATAAGTCGCCTTTAGTTTTAGTGGAGTTCAGACAGTGACCAACTGTAGAAGTATTGGATTATCATCTTTGCCGCTTCAGCCCTGTTGGCATGATGGCTGTTTAGATCTATTCCTCATTACATACTGGCTTTAAAAGTGTTTCAGTTTGTTAAAGGTCAAGCAGAAGGACAAACTGACCCAAACAAAAAGAAAAGTAACAGTGCTGGTTTAAAAAGAAATTAATCATTCATGTTGAGTCATAACTTTTTAAATAGATAACTCCTTTTGGAGGAACTTGCCCCCCACCCCCTGCTCCTTGCTGCATGTGTTTGGAAACAGAGCTGTTGTTTTTCATTAGTGCTCTGAAGAGTAAGTCAGCTGTTGCCTGCAAAAACAGCCACTGAGGGGAACATACAGTCCTAAGCTAAAGGCATTAAGGCTGCTCCATGTGGCAATGTTGAAAACATATAGCTGGGCATGCTGGGAAATGCTGCAGAAACAAAATAACAAGACCTCAATAGAAGCACGGTGTAAAAATAAATGATCGGCCGCAAAAACCAAACTTTGACCCACCGGCCATCTCCCAGCATAGGCCCAGGGCCACAAGAGAGGCTCAGGCCTGTTATTAGATTAGCTTCTGATTTCTCTCCCCCGAGTCTGACTCAATCTGGTGGTTTCCATTATCACTTCAAGGATTGCCTTTGAACAATGCAAACTGTGGGGGCTACAGTAATTACACCCGACCAAAACCGCTCCGTTCCCTCTGTGATGGGCCAGACGCCAAGAGACAAGCGAGCTTGGAGCTAGTACCCACACAGCAGCACACACACAACTCTGGATCAGTGTCCTGCTCTTGGCTGGAAGGTGTTAACGGTTAAGCTTTATTCCCCTATTTTTTTCATGACTTATTAAGGTGTGAAATGGGAGTTTGTGAGATCCTGCTGGCTAATGACAGAGCTCAACACAAAAGATGTTCAAGTTAGGTCATATAAGGGAAAGAATGGGAGACAATAGTCTGAGTCACTTTAAGGTATGAGCAACTCTTAAGGCTGCATTTAACGATTTAAGCAAATTACCTTACAATGTGGTTCACCATCTAGTCAAGCAAAAATTAGGACTGATGCAAAGGACAGAGAAAAAAAAACAAATAAAAACCCTGAAATGTAGGCACTGTTATTTGAGTTGTCACAAAGATGACAAAAATCAGCTAATCTCACTTTTTCTGGAGACCTACAAAATCACAAAGTTTTACAAGTCCTTTGCGGGCTTAGGTGGCTCTCCCTGCATACATGATGCACCTGAGAGTTGTCTCTGACGTACTCATCAGTGTGTTAATAGTTTGATTAAACAACATATTCCACCAATTCTAAATGACACCTTATCTAAAACGTAGTGAACCAAACCCCTAAGAGTCCATTTCAACAAGTACTGCACACAAGTTCCTCTGATTGCTGCCCACACGCAGCGTGCCAAAGCAAAGCCTCCCAGTTCATCATCAGCCAACCCCGAGATGAAAGAAATCAACACTTGTTCATTGTAACAGTAATTCCCAGAAAAACTGGTTAACCTCACAGCCATCAGAGGGACCAAAGGGAGGGGAGAAGGCCAGAGGATCAATGGCAGACAGATACAGATTGCAGAGTGGGTAAAAATGCCTTTTGGATGGCAGAAAGCAACCAAAGCTGGCACTGGTCAGTTCAGCAGACTCCACACGCGAGAGAAAGGGGTCCCTGTTAAAGTCTGCAGCGAGTGAGTGATGAGGTCGAATAAAACACGGTCATAAATTAAAAGTGACAATTATGAGAAGAAATGCAGCTCTCTGGATACTACTTTCATACTTTTCTGTCTCGTAGCAGATGTTATGCGGGTGCGTGTCCATGTTTGCATTGGGGGGGTTGCGAGCGTGTTATTTATCAATGCCGTCTATATTTAGCCTTGTGTACTTTTTAGACTTTTCAGATATGTTCAGGTCATTTTGACCGAGGTCATTTGTTCCTTGCATGATGATGCGCAAAGCCTGTAAAGGCATGCACAAGACAGATGTGCAAGGAGGAGGACAAGGAAGGGCAGAGGAGAAGAGAGGATGGGGAGGAGGAAAGGAAGGTAGGCAGCAGAGATGAAGGGGAAAAAGGGAGTGCACCACAATCGGACCCATCTGGCTGCGTGACCAGCAAAAGAGGAGGAATGCAAGGTTGAGGGAGACGGGGTGAAAAACAAGATGAAAAACAACAAGGAGATACGGAGAGGAGAAAATGCTACGTATGGGTCAGAGGAATGAGGCTATCGGAGCTTGGGATCTTCTTATGAACTCTGGGCCGAGATTCAGACGCACACGACGTGGCTTCAGCCTCCGAATGGCCAAGAGGCGTCCCACGTGCCCCCAGTGTCTCCCAGGGACTAAGAGCCGCGGCATATTGTCAACACTGCAAATGTGTGGCTGAAAAGAGACACTTGTGGAGGAGCGCTTTATTTGCGCTGTCACCAGCCCCGGGACGGTGACACGTTTCACATGTTTTGGAGGAATTCAGAGCGTTCAATTCATCTCCACTCCATCTCCAAAACTGCACGATGAAACAGCCTGTATTCAGACGAAGTATTTATAGTATTCAGTCCCATAAAATAAACAGAGGGAAACTTGCTGGGAGTCAAACTAATAAACAACCCATGGTGTCATCTATAGGACATCAGCATGCAAAAAACAAATGAACGCATAACATAAATGTTCCCAAACAGAGTAAACACAGATACGACAAGTTGGATCTGGAGTTTTTTTGTTTTGTTACATACACAAAGGTCACCAAGTACGTCACCACCCCCTGTGAGGACATGGTGCAGAGCGGATTGGCAGACGGAGCTGAAAAAAAATGCGCAAGCCGTGGCCGAAAGAATGATAACAGCCCAGCATTTCATCCAGAAATTTGGTTGTGATTTTCATCAGCCGCTTTTCCAAGTCTGTGTCATCCCCAACTACAGCGGTATATTCAAATGTGAGAATGGACATCATGGAACGCCACAAAGGGCAGAATAACAGCAGACCCAGACGCCAACGACATCTCCTGATAAACTCGCCCCTCCGCAGATAGGGAATGCCAGCGGAGCCGGTTCTCACGTAAAACTTAACCCCTTACAAAGGGCCACGGCACAAAAGGTGCGTGCTACTTAGACCAAACAATACTTCTCCAGATCGAATGACACTGTGATTGCGTAACTCTTGAGTAAAAGATATTGTCCAAACATTCCTTCAGCAGATTGTTTCGGCAAAACACTAATTCGGGAGACCCATGAAATGGGAAAACAAAACAACTGGACATGGAATCTGGGTTAATAGAATAGGCTGTTTAGAGTCTGTACGTGGGTAGAAATAAAACCACACAATGTCTCTACCCCGCAGAATCTGGGAGCAGACGTTTGCTGTAGAAGGAGTTTCCCACGTCCCCTGACCTGCAGACTGGCGGTCCATGGTGACGGTGCCACTGGGAGCGTGAGCCTGCCAAAGTCTGGCCCTCGATACCAAACAGGAACTTGACCGACGTCTGACTCTTTGACTTCATCTTAAAGTACTACCTGAACCGAGGCGGGACATTTCTTTCACACGGTTTGAAGAATAACAAACAAACATAATCAAAAACTGTTTTTTTTCCTTTGACACTGGGAGAGAGACACTGTTCGTCAGAATCAGAAATACTTTAATAATCCCAGAGGGAAATTATTATTATTATTATCGTCTTATCCCATTGATTATTCTTTTTCCTCACTATTTTCTGGTAAGAGAAGTTTTTAAATGATGAATGTCATCAATATCAAAACTGCATTCAAGTTAAGGCCACTTTTACTGGAGCTAAGTCAACTAAACAACATCCAAAATCTCAATGGCTGTTTCTTTTAATGTTAAAGTATTTTTTAACACAGTTGTTTGGTCAAAATTTAAGGCCACAATCCAAAAGTGGCTTTAACTTGGTTAATAATTCCAATTAGATGGCATCGATCCTTGTAAAATTTTAGTTTAGTTTTAGTTTTTAGGTATAGATCTGGAATTATTTACATTCTTAAGTTTGAAAATATCCAGGACATGTAAGGTCACATTCCTGCTTATGAGTCTGGTTCATGATGAATTTCCACAGACACTTATGTGGATTTGTGCAGGAAGTGAGCAGGTCATTAGACTCCTTCAAAAGATCCAAGGATTGCTCAGAGAAATGGGGACTGCCAAGCTCCCAAAGGACAAATACCATCCAGGGCTTTCCCCTTTTTGCATTCGCACTACCCATAAAAACTGTGTGAAGACGCTAGGGTTTTCATAGACTAATCAAAAACAAATTGTCACAGCTTAGTCACAAACAGGCTTAACTTTGAGGTCTGATTTATATATTTTATTTAACTGGGGCTAATATCAAGAACTGTTGGACTTAATCATCAAAAAGTTACAGACCAAAGGAGTTCCCAGAAGGCTTGAAAAGTACCTACTCAGATCGGGTGTATGGACCACAGTCTGCTGCCGATGCAGTGGTAAAGCCACAGAAAGCAAAGGGGACTGTCTTTAATATATAATTACCAGAAAATAATGTTTCAGCAATCCAAAATGACCTAATGATTTGAACCACAGTACAGGCCACATGCTGAATGTCACATCCCTTTTCTAAATGTGTTTTTGTATCAGATCCTTCTACTTACAAAGTGGACCAAAAGCATTATCCTGCTATTTCTGTCAAAGCTCCTCAAAAGAAGAACTATTCTGCATTCTTCAGGAAGTTGCACACTGTCAGACACATAGATATTCATTCATAGATTTTTTGTCATTTTGCTACCATATGTGTTTTAATAGAAGACCTTAAGCTTTAATTGAAGACGTCTATTGTAGAATGACACCTAATCTTTGCGGTAATAGCTGCAAAGGATTCCACATGTTGAAATTTCATTGATATGTGTGTGTGGAGATGCTCAACAGCCCCTCAAAAGAGGTGGAGATATAAGTGAAGGAAGCCATCATGAGACTGAAACAGCTCAGGCACATGTGATCTCAGTAACACAAAAAGACAAACCAGGAGTCTCCTGACTGTAAATAAAAACCATCCATCTGCGTTCAAGATTAGAGAGAGAAAGTAAAGATGTGAAAAAGGGAGAACAGCTCTGAAACAAAAGTCTTTGGACAGAATAAACACACAAACGTACTGTCCCGGAAAACGTTTTCTGGAATGCTGTGGAGAGGGTGAAGGAAAGTTTGGTGTTCAAAGGTTGATCTGTCAAACCTGAGGCAGGGTGACTAGATGGATAAAGATGACTGCTTATGAAACTGGGTGACTGGTGTTTATGTGATGGCTGACAGAAGCAGCAGGACGAATGCTGGAGGGTTTGGGAAAGAAGAAAAAGCCTTGGAAAAAGAAGGCTATATCCATTGGAGAGCTGTAGTAAACACTTCCTCACATGCTTTTAAGACATAAGCTTATTTAAGATTAACAGCTGAGATATGTTTGGCCTTTACATCTTTAACTGTCAGTTATAACACTTCATGCATTTATGTAAGACTTGGTTGCTTTCTCAACTTGTTGCTTTAATTAAGTTCTACCCTCATGTTTGATGTAATTCTTTGTCTCAATTGTGAAAATCCATTGATTAAAAATATGTGACAAAGGGCACGAAAGATCAATAGCAAGATGTCTGGATCAGGCATGCCTCTGAATCCCCACCCCGCATGACAGCTGCCGCCATGCTTCATGACCAAGCTTTGTTTTTCTTACATTTGTGCATCAATGCCTGATCCTTGCTCCATTACAGAGGAGATTACAGATACTTTGGCAGATTCCTGCCTGACCTTATTTCACTTTTCACCCTTTGGGTGAAGCAGCGCTTAAGCTTGTTGCCAGATTCAATCATTTGTGAATAACAAGAAATGAAAAAAAAGGAAAAAAAAGAAGCTGTTTATCTAAATATATTTCCCTCTGACTGGCCGTCGGAGCCAGAGAATAAATCATCGATAATCTCACTGAAACAGAGGGAAATCAGTGTGGTATGTAGAAATTGTGATTTACAAAGACACTTATGAAACAGAAACCGCTTTGTAGTGGGGTGTAATTGTTGGAAGGTTGGAAAAGCACTTAGCTTAAAGACATTGGAGGCTCAGAAGAAAAATGAGGAAAACTCCACATAAGGCTCATCTTGAAGGGCTCCATCAACCAGGGGCATTTGAGCTGAGATGAGTCATGCAGTGCTGGACAGCGAGCCAGGCCACAGTCCTGCCCATCAGGGTATGGCAGTGGTATCTAACAAAAGGCCAGTGTGGACAGTTTTGTCTGTCCCTATAGCAACAAGAAAAGCTGCCAGGGCATACTTGCTGTGAACACTGCAGCTACCCCTTGCTGATTATATGATTCGGACACCAAAGGCCGCGACCTGCTCTTCACACTTCACTGCTGGGCTTTAACATGGTGTGCAGAGTATGTGCATGCTCCGGGATCACTAAAGGTCAAAGGTGAAGGAGGCCTTCCCGTAGCTATTCCTTGCCCACAATAGCGCTGTCTTAATTTAAGCCAAGTCATGACTGGATTTTACTTTAGGCTAACGCTGACACCTGAGAGCTGACAACACAAGGCCTTTTCTGACATAAGAGGCGCTATGACACTTCTGCACAGGTAATGTCGCAGCATGAACGTGTGGTTCACTCTGTTTGAGTGTTGCCTCTGAGGCCACTTTGCACAAGTGTTGGTGGACATATCTCAGCCGTGATACAACTGACGAACAAAGCACATGCAGTCAAAGGGAATTTAATCTTATCTTGGATCCTCGTTTACAACAAATCCTCTTACCCTGTAAAAGGCTGTCGACAGGGGTAGTAGTGCAGCAGCCACCGTGAACTCCTCAGAGCTGGAGCAGTCCTGTAGGGGGAACAATGAGGGAGAAGTGAGGTGCAGGGTAGAACACAGCAGGACAAAGTTAAAAACTGCGGAGCAGGTAGGAGTAGGTGTGTTGCATGGACTGCGGGCAAAGGAGATTCAGTCTCTGTAACTGGAGGACTGTTCAGTTACTGCGTGACCGACTTCACTTCAAAAGGTTAGATTTCAGAAGAAACCTGTCCATCGAAGCAAAAGAGCTAGCTTGGAACAAATTAGCAAAGTAGAGATGTGACGTGGGGAGAATGTTGGGGGGCAAAGAATCTATCTCCACCAAATGCGTTACATAAAGTCTGGGCGATGTTCAAAAAGAGGCCTGCCATAACCACTAACTCGGCCTCCTCCAAGTCCATTATTAGGACATATGCTTTCAATAACCTTATATAATCCCTGCCTTGACACAATTGTCAGAATGCCTCAGTCTTCAATTTATTGACAATTTCAAGGGTTTCTTTTTTTTTTTTGCTATACAAGTCTAATTCAAGAAAATGACAAGATAAATTGCAGAGTATCCAGTCGTTTCAGCCATAAAATTCCATGTCCATGAATCAAGTGGCCAAAACTCACCCAAGAAATCTATCTTGATCTTTCTGAATCAGAGTAGTTAGGAATATTACCTTTGACATTTACACAGCATGTCATGGCAATTTTGTAAAACCACGGGTCAAAGAGGTGGTGCAGCATGGTGCATTCAAGACATAGGTACAGGCATTAGGATGAATAGTGCATTAAGAGGCTTAAAGCAGGGTTTTTTTAGGGGGCCAAAGTAAAATTTTCTTAGAGAGATAACAGAGGGCAATGAGAGCAGGGGGAGAAGTGAAAAATGCACAAGTTGGACTCAAAAGTACTTCACTTGCAGGAAATTGGTACTTATCTCTGGTAAGCTGTGTTGGGATTTATTTGCTGAACTCCATGAATGAGAATGGCCAGAGGAAGCTTGATTTAAGACCCCATACAAACAACAGCACAGACTCTGACCCGCTGCACCTCGTAACCTGCAGAGCGACCCCAGAGCGGCAGGATGTGTGCATCTTTGTGCCTTTTCATTTAAAACCCTCTGAGAATGCACACACGAAGAAGCCTTTGCCTGCGCGGCCTCGTTTTCTTCTGAAACTATGCGACATACTATCAGTGTCCTTCATTTTTGGCAAGAGAGATAGGTGGAGGAATGCTGCACTTTCTGATAGGGGTCTGAAACAGGGGGGCCTCTGTTACCACTATTCCTAAAAGCACACACACACGCACAGAGACAAGAATGTACAGATGGGAGAAAATGCAGAACACATGAAAGCTTGGCCCCCCGTCGACTGAGCAACATAGTTTCTGTTCTATTTTTCGTGTTACTCGTGTTTTCCTTTTTCAGTTATTTGGTCTGCGGTAAAATGTTCCAGCTTACTGGAGCGGCACCAGAGCTTTGTTTACCAGCATCCATAACAATGGCGCAGGTCACAAGAGTTCGTGGAGCGCAGTTAAAAAGAACAACAAGTGGAAATGCACAGGCAGAAAAGTGCGAATGTTTGACAAACCGCCGTCGTTCACACAAAAAGGGGGAAACTCGACGAAACAGAAACTCAGGCCAACAGCTTTAGCTTTACAAAGGCCATCAAAGTGGTTTATAAGAGGAGGACCTGATGAGCTTTGTTCAAAGGCTTGTTCAACACGTCATATCTTGCAAAAAGAAGACATAATCAGCTTTAGTCAAGCAACACTTATCACCTCCAAACCTCCACCTTAATCTTCTACGAGCTGACAGAGAGGCTGAGTGACAGCTCAAGAGCTTTTGAGGTCAGCTAACAAAGCCAAAAGATAGCAGTAAAATCCAGAGCAGGTCTGAGATTACACTGAATGACAAGTGAAAGCTGAGATGCCTAAATCAATGCGTATTTAGACTCAGTCATTCATATAAGGGTGAATAGATCCACGTGGTGCAGGTTGGGAAATGCACGTCAACTTTTCGGGATTCCATGAGAGGAGGACGGAGGGGGTTATCACACCTCGGTTTGAGAGGACACCCTGCTGTCTTCATTTCCTTATTCCCGAAGGTGCTGCGGTTAAAATGGTAACAGTGACTAACACAGCTATTCTGTTTCCGACACGTAGACGGCGAATTAGAAAATGAAGAGGAAAACAAAAACGCTGCGGTGACACTGTGGGAGAAACGCTGCAGGATGTGAAGAAACAGCAACTTCCTGCTGCTTCCATAGGATGTCAACACTTTCCAGGAAATATCTGGGATGAGCCGACATCCATGTCATGCTTTCACAGGGCTTTTTTTTGGTAATACCGTAGTGATCGAGTTAACTGCATCTCCAATCGCTAAATAAAATTGGAACAAACTGCACGACCCTCTTTGATGCCCAGTTGAACAACAAACATGGCGAAACACAGATTTTTACCTGGTAATACTCGTGGAAATCCAAGAAAAGCATTTATCTGAACATGGGAATGACACCAAACACAGACTCCCAGTGACTTTGTTACATAAGGGCAGTCAATCAAGGCCACTAAGACAGAAATGGGCCATGTTCTCATAGCAAAAGACTAATTTATGATCTAAATATTGTAAAAATAATATAATTCAGTAAATAGTCAGGATGCTTGTGGCGCAGAAGGCAGTGTTCAGGCTACAGAGGATGGATACAGACTGTGCTGACAGGCGCTCCAGTTCCCCGTCTCAGACTTGAGCCGTCTGCAGTTCATTCAGACTGCTCCTCTTAAGAATCTGGAACATCTGTGTGCACCGTGCGCTCTGTTCCTCTTCAGACGTCCGAGCTCGGGATCGTATAGAACTCATGGGCTTTATGCCGTTGTGTCCCCTTACCATGCACCTCCCGCCTTTATCCTCCCAATGGTAAACTGCAATTCAGAGCGTGTTTTTGAGCACCACAATGAGGCCCTGGGCCATGAGAGAGCAGAGCGCAGAGGGCTCATAATCCTATCTGACAGGAAATGGTTGGGATGCCAAGACATATCCACAGCAGGGCTCATTCCCCCACATGGCTTGCACAATTGCTCATTTCTAAAAGCTGGGGCATTGACCAGCGTATGCACACACACACACGCAAACAAATTAATGTGCAATTAACATTTTAACGACAATCACTGCTATGCATGATTCATGACAAGGAGCACAGATCAGACCCTGATTAAAACCTTTTTAAACAGGAAAAGTGAGTCACATGAGCTCACCCTAGACAATGTATCAACGCGATTTTAGGAATGACAAAAGCACAATCTAAGGACCACATAAGAGGCACTGACAAAGTAAGGCTTCACCTGATTCCAGCGTTCCAACCTTTGGCCTTTTGTACCGTATAGATATTACAACCTGCTGCTCTTCCTATGGCTGTTCGGTCATCCTAAAAAGGGAAATGCTGACTGATTGTAACCAGACAACAAGACTGTTAGCCCAGGGGTCGACAACCAAACGATAAATGTTGTAATTGGCCTCCTAATGCTGATGTCACTGCAGATCAATGTGTTCCGAATGCCAGAAATTATAACAAGGACACATGCTGTCATTACACAAAAGGCATGCTACATTTTTTGCAGCATAGATCACTTTGGCTTTGTTAAACCCTAAAGGATCTGTAATAAAACACACAGGAAAAAAGAGAAAAAAACATGGCTAAAATCCATTTTGTAATATAATTTTGAGGTTCTTATGTAGCTGGGCGTTTAGACAAAAAGGCAAGGCAGTAATTACCAGCCTCATAATTGACTATTTATACTCTTTTCACAGATCATCTGAGACTAATCCCTCACAACTGAGCTGACAGAAAGAAATGGAAGCCATGAACAAGTGCCTGGTATCTACACAAACTCGATGACAATACACACACGCAAACAAAAATAAATCCCTCTGAGAAAAGGCTGTCTTGTCCCTTGTTATTAACAAAAAACCAACTCCACATAAAATCTCTTCTTCATGTGTGAAATTATCACTTTTTTTTCTCCACATGTTGCTTTGGATAGCTGGCGCTCCAGCAGCATGCCAGAGGAAATCAGGGGAGGCAAATAGTTATTTAGAACATACTTGGAAATGCTTGGTTTTAAATAGAATTACACAGGGATAACATAGATTCTCGTCTTGTTTTGCAGAAATTCACAGAGAGGAAATTCAATCTTTACAAACATTGTCAGGATTAGACAGAAGGTGGGTTCAGCTAGTATATAAGATTAAACTGTAGGTGAGCCGCAGATTACATTTTTCCACATGTGCTGGCAGTTAAGACGACCTAAGTCTTTCTATTGAGAAAGACTTGTCTTTAAAATCAAAGCCTTCAGGTGATGCAGTGTCTGCTGCTCAGGCTGTGAGATATCTGTGTGGTTTAGAAAGGCCTTTTGAAACTTTGCATCACTTAAAGCTCAACTAAGACTTTGCGGTATCAACTAAAACTGCTAATGAGTTTTTTTTAAATATTCACCGAATGCACCACCACCGATAAACTGAAGCAAAAAATCACCCCTGAGGTGACATCTCTGCATCTGCAAATATAGACAGTCACCGTGTGACGACTTCTGAGCTTTTTCTTTAGCCGCGTTCACTGAAAAGACGTGAATTTTTAAACTGATTACGACTCTTCAGAAGAAGAAATGTCATACAAACTGACTCGTTCTTGGCGGTGGCAGACGACAGAATTAAGTGGTTTTCCGTTATTTGTGGGGAAAGAGGAATGACTGGAATCTAAAACTGCTCCATAAAAGCTGCGCTCTGAGAGGACAGCTTAAAATTATTAAAATCCCCGGAATGAGCTGATTCAGGGTAGTAAAACAAGAGGAACTACCAATAAAGACCCGGCTGCTCTGGGTGAGTAAAGGTTCATTGAGTCTTTATGAGCTGCGCAGTAACATTACTAACTTATTTAGACAAGCAGCACAAGCACGGGGGGATGGAGGGGGATGAGGGGGTCTGTGTCCAAACTTCCCCTCGTTTACCATACAGTCGAGCATACAGAACCCAGCTAAACCTCAGAAGAGATTATGTAGAATACTACAAACTTGTCACGGGGTAAACTTACAGTAGACAATGGTAGCTGCACATTACAAAGATAAAATGTAAATTAAAACTTCATTACCGCCCTGGACCAGGAGCTCATAAAGAACGCTACTGCTAGAGGGTGCCAACGCACGCAAGTCTTTACGTATGTAGAAACAAAAAATACACTACAAACATCTCACCTGTAAAATCAATAGTGATGTTTTAAGTTAAGCTGTCATTAAATGTTTTGGTGACTGTGTGTGAATAGTGAATTACTATTTAGTTATTGCGCTTTTGTAGGTGGATACAGTGAAATAGTTTAGAACTGTGCACTAATTCGTTGGATAAAGCTCTAAGCATGTCAGGTGAAAAAGGAAAAAGGGGATCATACAATATTCTTAACCAATGACAGCCAACTTGGCAAATTGTTAGTATTTATCCAGCTGCCATTTGCTCATGCAATGCCTAACTGAAAAGTTACGAAATACTGCCAAAGTCAGGCAGAGTTTAAAAAGTAGCCTCCTGCCCTGATTCATTTTTAAGTCTTTTATGGAGAACATTGCATTCAATTTTATGACAAACCAAAGTCAGTGGAGGAGGGGAGCAACCAGACATGTACAACTATACATAATAAATAACTCTCTTACTACATGAATGACTTATTAAGTCTTAAACTAAAGATATGGAACACCCTGACCTGTACAGTATACAGTTCAAGTGCAGTAAGCTGTAGACTGTGGTGCGCAGCTGGCCTTTTACCTGAAGGGCACAATTCATCATACGAATGACGTAGTCAAACTGCTGGTGGTCAAGTATGGCGCGGTTCTGCTGGACGTGCAGACTCAGTTCATCGGTCAGACACTGGCGAGCCGCCTTTCCTTTCAGTGCACGCAGTGCAGCAGGCAGCGTCTGTTAAGAAAAGGGTGTGCAACGGTGAAGTACCCGACCTTCCTCAGTGCAAGCAACCTGAGTTTTTAGTTTTTTAGAATGCAGAAACTAATTTTTCCAGAAAATGAGAAAACATTAATCGACTACTTTAGTGGACAGGATCTGTGTTGACCCGCTGTGTGGCAGTTACTGCTCAACTGACAATTTGGCATTCAAGGATTTACAGGCTCACCTTGGAGTGTGGAGACGGTCTGCTATGCATTCTTGCATTATGTGCAGTGTACAGGCCTGGATTATATAACTCTATATGAAGCCGGAGGGATATATAAAGTCAATGGCAACTATCCCGTTTAGAAAATGGTATACAGAATAGAGTATTAACCGTTGACCCCAACTAGATTGGGTCTTCGTGAAGAAGAAAGTAAGGACAGATTTTTGTACAGTATAGATTCATGCAATCGGCTGAGCTGAGGAACGATTCAGAGAGACTATGAATAATGACCCTTCTAATCTGGCATTTGAGTACCAGCTGGGAAATATTACGTTAGGGGAGATTTGCAGCTCCGTAACGCCTTGCTGGTCTGGTGCAGCTCAGAGGAAGGATACCTCTGGTAAATGAGCTTGTTTAATGGTTGATTAGCGCCTCTGATGAAAGAAAGTGTGCATCACCTTTTCCGTCTCCAGGGTCTTGTTGTCAAAGATTAAGGAAATGCAGCTCCTCACGACCTCCAGCCTACGAGCGCTGTTAAACACAGAGCCACTCTTCCCCATAAAGGCAACTGGAAAACAAAACAAAAAACAGAAGACATGTTTCATACGCGGGAAAGACCCTACAGAAAGCTCCTCCAGCAGATGTTTGCGTGATCCCATGTCGTGGAAAGAGTGGGGTTTAAAGTGGGTCATACCGACAGGTGGTCCGGCAGGTACAACACACTTCTTCTCGGGCCGTGTGGAAGGAGGGGCGCTGCTGTGTTTTGCTAAACCATCCTGCAGCAGCTTCTCCACCTTTTCATCGTCCAGCAGGGGGAAGGGTACCTGATGCACTCGCAGGTGGGACCCTTCAGACGGTCGAGGCACTTTCTGGAAAGCCATGTGGGGGTTCGGGTTCTCCTAAAGCCCAGGGAAAATACACAAAACTTTACTGATGAACGGACACCGGAGTGTGTGTGCAGAGCTAAGATGAAGTGTACAGTGAAACAATAGCCTGTCCAAGAAAAGATGGAATTACAATGACTTCCACGATGCCTTACATTTCTGTACATCTGCTCTGAGAGTTCCCTGATGTGCTTCTGTAGCTTGGCAGTACAAAGCTCCTCTTCTTTAAAGCTGTCAGAGTCTAAGGCCACCAGCTGCAAAGAGGAAAACAATGTAATTTCCAGCAGAAATGCAGTGAACACCTCAGATCACAATTTGTACTATAATTGAACAACTTATCAAGTAGAATTCGACCTTGTTGTGTAATATAAAGATGATAAAAGTCTTAACATTTTGAGAAAGAATATAATTAATTTACAGTTGAATGCTTTAGTGATCTAAGTTTACACACTGTGATGCTGTGCTGAGCCATCTCAGTTTGGTCTGAGTATGTTAGGAAAAGGAGCAGGAAACTTTCGCAGATCTACTTCTTGTCGAAAGCCATAGCTCTAACAGGCTAATTAAGGCCTATAATCTTGGTAAACTGATCTACTCAGTTGGACTTGTCCACTTTTTCAAAATCATTTTACCCGCTAAACTTAATTGCAATGCTGAAAAGAAGGCTAAATGCTTTCATTTTGGTTGATCTGCAGAGAATTTTTGCCCAGGGATTGAAAAAGAAACTTTTGTGTGACAGTGTAACTGATTTTTATTGTCATAACACATGCTGACCTCAATTTAAAAGATCCAGCAAAACATCAAATATGGTTTCCGAGCTTACATAAATATCCGTTTCCACCTTTTCATTTTTTTATTCCTAAAATGTGCTGCAGTACCTCATCAAAGAGATCACAGGCGCGGTAAGGTGGACCTCTCTCTGAGACGAAGCCAGCGAAGGCCATGCCATCCAAGACCTTGGTCAGGAAGTCGTTCTCAATGATGCCTCGCTGGCCCAGGAAGGCAGTCTGGAAGATGAAGAATTAGAGCAGTTGCAAGCCCACACAGATGGGAGCCATGGGAGTCTTTTCGCTGAGATGGATTTATTGCAGACCCAAAAACAAACGTAATAATCACAGCAGTTTTTAAAATGTGAATGCACATTCTTAAAAAGGAAAAAAACATCCCAGCGAGTGAGCCTTTAATTGTTTTAAACATGGGTAAGTTATTCAGCATGTTCAAACAGAGAATTAAATCCTGTTTTAAAGAAATGCAAATTAGTTTAATTTGCTTGCACAACTATTTGTGCTTGCGGGAAAAGGGGATAAAACGCATTTCGCCCAAGTCTTCCCCACTCAGGGACACCAGACAAATAAACTCAAGCTTTTGTTTATAATGTGATCCATGTGGGGTACTGTGAGGATGATGTGCTGATGGGTTACCACGGAGACACCACAGGCATGGACAAACAAAAAGGCCACACAAAACAAAAATGTAAACGTAGTACGTTTCACATGGCACATTGCCCAGGATAGCATCAACGAAGAGACTCCTGACACATTTTATACAACATGCACCCACAAACATTATACATTTCTGACAAGTTTATCTGCCCGGGTTTAATTGTAATTCCACCCAGATTGCTCTCAAAAAAACATTCTTGGCAGATTAAAGACACATCGCTTAATTAAGGAGATACGGTGAAGGTGATATATCTGACAGTTACGTTTTTGTACAATTTTACTTTTGGAAATTCCACAATGTCATTTTCATACCTTGTGAAAGTGAATAACGGGTTCGGAATGGATTCGGATGAGCTGCAGGCAAGACCTGTAGCCCTGGAAGAGTTGTGCAAACAGCCTGAGAAAGACCGCCCTCACCTCCTTGTCCTGGCATGCACACACAAGCGCACACACACAAACACACAAATAAAGCATCTTTAGTCATCAAACAGTTATTCCGCCAATGCAGTCTGATAGGTTAAGTATGCAACAGACATGTTATTTGTCTTTAAGGTAATGGGTTACCGTCAGTTCGTGCCCTCATTCCAGCACTGACCTTTTTCTGATAACAAACTATTTCTGGGTAGTGCAGCCTCCCTCCTTTATTGGGAAGAGGAGGTCATGACTCCTTTAAATGACACATCATGAGGTCCACGAATGAAGGAGAACATGACGATGCTCACTCACCAACAGCTTGAGGTTGGATGGTGCCATGCGAGGTGGAGGGAAGGCATTGTCTGCTATCTCCAAATCAGGGTTCAAAACCTGAGAAAAGACAAATTGACCTCCGTGTGATTTATTTGCTTTCATTTGA
>CAJRST010000001.1:17449463-17466300 GCA_907169785.1 Menidia menidia | reverse complement strand
TCGTAAAAAGAAAATGGTTGCTTTTGAATGTGTGTGCTGGAGTTTACCAGCGAAAGAGCCTTCTGCGTTTGGTGTAACAGAGGCTCCGGTAGCAGGGACAGGTGGATGCACTCAGGAATCTTTATTGTCCCTCCGTCCAGGTCAGCAATAATGACATCCAACTGATCAGGAAACGCCACAAAAACAGACACATCACGCGGTTTTAACTTCAGCTGTGAGGTCTAAGTTCGCATCAAACTGAGAAGTGAAAACATCCTACATATAAATAGCTTGTGAAAACTGGCCAAGTTAAAGGGAAGACCAAGTCTTTAAGGTTATCGAAATACACACTAGCAGAAAACAGTATAAGGTAATGGTTAACAAGTGGTTGAAGCGATTGTTCATGAGCACTCACCAAGTCCTGGATTTCACTCTGAAACATGGAGTGCACGCCAATGATGAAGGGAGTGGGGGAGCTCAGCACCTCCAGCAGCCGGGAAGGCAGAATAGGGATGTAGGGGTAACTGAGGATGGAGGACATAACAAAGGACTATCTTTAAAATGTCCAAATTCACAAAGAGAACAAGTACGAAAGGGGAATTAAATTATTACTATAAAATGGAAAATCAAATGTGTAAACTAATATTAGGCGATAAGAGGGAATTCAAAGTTCACAGGACATTCACAAATTTTGCAATTAAACTAATTTACAAGTTTTGGAAATTTTACATTTTTATCATCATCATCTACCAGAAACTTGGCTTGTGTTACTTGAACCAAAGCCCTGAAAACATTTCTCTATCATCCGGAATGTTATGTCTACATAACACTCTTCTAATACTACCTTAAATACAAAAATAATCAGAACCAATAGTGTATTGACCATCTCTCTTATGAGTGAACGGATGTTTTGAAACCTGAAACTTCAGATAAGGTATTCAAGTCTGTGCAGATAACGGTGTACAGCTAAATGTACAATTACAGATGGTCAGAAATTGCTGTTGGCAGACCACCACAACACAGGGAGAAGGGATTTGTCTGTCAACCTTATATCTTTGAGCAGTTTTGGCAGCGAAACACTGGCTGACCCAATTGCACCATAATCAAGATGATGGATCATTTTTTATATTTTGCACCCTCCATATCCCCCCTGTGTTCTTTCTGATAAAATTATACATAAGATCGTCTGTCTGTGGCCCGACTTGACACTTACACAATATCCCCCAAGACATAGACACATGTTGTTAAATTTTGGCATGTGATAAAGCCAGGATGGATGGAGCCAGTAACAATCAGATTAGAGGACAACCAGATCTTAACACGAGAGGCAAATGATTGTGGAAAAAGACCTGTTGTGTCACTGCATGTTGATGTCGTCTGTCTCATTCTAAGTTCCCTCTGTCAGTGTTTAAACTGACCTGATTTTCAGTAGAAAAATGTCATAGTATCGGGAACTGTAACATCTAAAACCCTCTGTAAGGTTTCTTTCACAAGACTGAGATTGATTAATACACTGGTTGCAGGAAGAGAAAAACCAGACTAAATGGTGGTGATTACTGTACAACTTATATGATTTTTTACGAAAAGCAAATTATGGAAAATGGTGACTAAGTTTGATTTGACCAAAAATACAAGCTTAAATTTGTTCTCTTTAGTGAAGCGATTTCAAAAAATGATTTAAGGAACAGGAAGAGTTAATCATCATTGAGACCACATGACGTGGATATGACAGTTAGAACGTTGATGGAGAGTCAACTGTGACCTGTGTGGAACTAGGGGCTCAAACACATACTCACCTGTATTTAAGAGGAAACATGAGGGCTTCCAGGGCACGACATGCCTCTCCGAGCCTCTGGTAGCTGGTGGAATGGAATAAAACCTTGTGTTCTGTCAGAACCCCACAAAACAGGCTCAGAACATTTTGGATTCCTGAAAACACAACAGCAGAAAGCAAAACTGATGAGCTATTTGCTGGAATGTGACATCCAGGGTGTTCCAGGTCATTCATCATCCATTCATGGACATTTGTAAAGAATTTCCAACAGCAGACCACATTCTGAGAGAGATTATAAATATCCAGAACCGACGTCTGCCACTACTGCAATCACAGAAATTTTGTTTGTCGAACCAATAAAAACAGCAGAAGAAGTGATCTGCAGTACAGAGTGAGATTTCAAGAGCTATATAAAGAGTTCTTGTTATTGTAAGGAGCAGAAGAAGCTATTTGAAAACTGCCTTTATGACCGTTTACAGCAGCCTTCACCTTTTATTGTCAATTAGATGACTATGGTCTTTGGTGTGTAAATACTCTAACATATTTCTGTCATCAGTGCTAAGCGTGGGGGAGCAGCTAAGCGACTTACTTAACTGTTCCTAAATTACTTTTTCTCTTTGAAACACCGTAAGATTTCCTAGCTCATGTTTTGCTGTCGCTTAGGTGTTGCTATGCTAAACTAAAGATTCAACCAGGGGAAAAAAACAAAACAAAAGAGGTACATGCTTGATCTAAACAGCTAGAGGAAATAAGTTAGACACCTTGCTAATCATCTGCAAGGTGTTTAGGGCTATTTCAACCTTTGGGCTCACCAAAAAAAGAAATACATCTCCATGGCTAAAAGAAAGAGTTTTAAGTTGAAATTATGAACAGGAGCCTTTGGCAAATATCATTGGTGAAAAACAAAGGAAATGACACACTCTCAATACAGCATAAATAATATTTCAAATACCAACGTTACAATCAGGAAGAATTCTAAGTTTACAGTTCCTGTTATTGTTTCCTATCAAGCCACTGACAGAGCGATTCATCACACGTTGGAGTGATAAGGAAAGAGGAACACTGGCAGATATCCGCGCTGCTGGGGGCGCTGGGTCTGGATGTTTGGCTCCCTGAATGGAGCGCGGCGGTGATAAACAGGAAACGCGAGCCTCAATAACAATTTTTTTGTTTGTTTTTTAAACATTTTTTTAATTGAATAGGCTTGTCTGACCAGACAAGTGGACCCACAGGATGTCACTTTGGTGGCATCCTTTGACAAGAATGATTTCACTCCTGACCAATGTGCTGAGGCCCAGGTTTCAGGAGCACACCTCAGGTTCAGTCGATTACTTATCTTATGGAAACAGCACCACATTTCCTAGCTGTAAATAATTAGTGACGGCAACAGCTCCAAAGGCAGCAAACAACAAACAAACGGAGCTGCTGATGGCCGCGTCCTGGGGGATTGTTTTCCTGTTCAGAGTGACATGTTTTAACGTGCATTCCTCGCTGGTGACTCTGTGACCTGAGGACCTGAGGAGTGATGCAGTGACCCGCCTGCTATGCACGGCCACCCTTATATGGACATATGGGTGACCTAACTAGTGGCAATCAGACACTTGTTCCCTATGCGTACGTGTAACCCATCAGCTGACTTCTAAGTAGATCCTGTCTGTCATCAGCAAAGCAGACTGTGCTGGTGCGAACTGGACTCCTGTTCCTTGCTTATACAACGTTAACCCTTGGTGATATGTGTGAAAAACAGCATAATAAAAGTGAATGTGAAAATGTAAAAGAAAATTCAACGATTTTAGACATATAACTATTCTTCTAAAGTTTGAGCAGAAAACCAAACAGAGACCTTATTGTAATGAAATGGTTTGCACGGCTTAACCTGAAAACAGCTGGTAGTATGTAGGTGCTGCAGTAGCCTCAATATAATGTTTCTGCGGCCAATTGAAACAATTTATATGCTTACAAAAAAAAGAAACTATTAAAAAAAAAGAAAAAAATGGATATCCTAAATATCTCAGGCATTTCTCTGATCACAATGTACTCTAAATACATTGGAGCTTGCTGGAGGCTCTGAATACTGTGCTGATTAATGGAAGCAGCTTTACAAGGACTGCGAGGTCATGGATGGATATTACGTCCACGTTGCTTTGTGTATCCAGATTGTTTAGAAAATGCATAACCTGCATGTAACCCTGATCAGACCGATCGTGCAAGTACCCCCCCACATGAATGCGCTCTATTATGTCTAAACAAAAAGAGGATGGTGTTAATACAGTCAGGAAACAGAAACCACATCCATCTGAGGCACATTCTTCTGTTTAAATGAGGCTAAAGGTGGGCCAACTTTCCATTAGAAATGTAAGGTGAATTATATTTCAGTTTAATCTTAGCTCACAGATGAATTCTGAACTAAAAATAAAATGGTCCTGAAGGGTGACCTAAAATATGAAGCGACCTGCTCAGTTTATTATTCCTGCCAAACAACCAAACAATCAGGGGCTAAGGGGAGTGATAGATATTCTCTCCATACACGGCAAAACGGCCCCACAAACGAGTCGCTGTGAGTATTAAATACATGTAACTAAGCATGTATCACCTGTACAAATTCTGAACCATCGACCCAGAGCAACTTCACTGCCACGTCACCCAAAAACTGCTTCAAATCTTCATCATGTGCCCATTCCTGTCCATGCAAATGACGAAGACACTAATGGGCTGCAGCGGAAAACGCATAAGCCTGTCACAATAGCAGTGTGTAGAATTAATATAAGCTCTGAATGGCTCACCGCAAGTCTGCTGACTCTAAAGGTCAGTAAAGGCAGCACTGACTTTACTGCCATGTGATCAACAAAGTACAGTGTGAATACACAGAATAAGCTGCTTTATTAAATCAACTAAAACAGTCTCAACTCATATGCATTAAGAATCCGCAAATGTGTGATTGAGAGCACTTGGCGACCTGAAGCAAGAAGCTGCCTTAACTTTAGATCAATCAATGCAGCGGCAAGACTGATGCGTGTCAGTCGTTACTGGTCGGTGCGTGGCACCCACCTAGCTGCTGGAACAGCAGGGCAACGCTCTTGAAGGTGACGGGCAGGGTGTCATTTAGAGGTGTTTGGATTAGTTGTCGATCTCCTGCTCCCAGGCTAAACAGCTTCTGCGAAGAAAAGGTCAGACAGTGGTCATGGTAAACTTCCACCACCGTTGGATTTACAAGGTCAAGCAAAAAAACCCTCAGCCTTTTCCCCCCCCCCCCCGAGTTCCAGCCGAGTGCACTAAACACTGCTACACTACCCAGGAGGCAGCAACCAGCTCAACTCAATAAAACAGTCTAAATACCAATGGCATTTAATCATTTTCATAGTGCACCTCCACTGATTCCACTCTGGTGATTCAATCTTGACGGATACAATCAGACTTACCTGAGATCCCCCAGCAACGGGAACTTGGAATGTAAAGAGGTTGGCCACCAGACCCTCCAAAGGATAAGCCAGGCTATCGATGTACACTGTGTAGATCAGACCCAAGCATCCCTGCAAGGAGAGCATGCAAGACTCAACTAAGACAAGGCGAGTGGTTAGCTGCTCTGAGAATGCTGCAGGGATCAATTCCGTTTGTCTGGACAGTTACATTTAGATAAGGTTTGCAGCGTTTACAGCAGCAGATAAGGGAGTACCACGGCCAGCATGAGTGTGCCAAACGCCTGTGTGTACTGAAAAGATGAGCGGTTATTAGTCGGATGTGTCGACATGACTCATCTGATGTGAATTCTTACGCTTAAGCTTAGCAGACTTATGTTACAGGCGGTACAACGCAGATCCAATTAATCTGAGGATTGCAAGATAAAACCACGATTTGACCAAAAAATTCAGGGAATTTCTTCTGAACAGACAGAATAATATTTTTAATCAAGATTTAATCATGTGGCGTCTTATTACCCGGAATATTTCAGGATGATCCAGCCTGGAGACGAGAATGAGACTTTTTGGTGCAAACACTTGAGCTGGCTGGATCAGGCCATCCTCTTCTGTCTCCTCATCTTCATCCCCATCAGCCTCAATACTCTTTGATCCCTGAAACATTAAGAATTTCTTTATTCTTCTTTTTCTTTTAATCTCAGACAGAAGAGTTCAACACAGTGCCGAGGACTCTGACCCTTGCACTGAATTGTGGAGCATGCTGGTTTTACTGAGCAGGACTGAGCCCCTGGTTTAGCTTGTGAATACATTGTTCGTCTCAAACTCATCCACTGTCCAGGACTTATGTGGCATGTGTTCCAGATCACGTGCACGTCTGACTTTGTACAACCGAGCACCCTTTCGTTGGGGATCCTGTTTCTAGGCCGAAAGAGTAATTTGATGTATCGATTTGTGTGAAGATGCATGGATGAGCAGGTCTATTATCAAGTTTCAGTTGAAAAGTGTGTCCCAATACACACTCAAAATTAGAGGAAACTGAAAATCTTCTGCATTGTCATCACATACAAATAGCTCTGATAAAAATCCTCTAGCTGACAGTCTTTCAAAAGTCATTCAAATCTGAATGTAAAAACATAAACATAAAAAAGGATACCCCGTTGCCAATCCCACTTGGACCACTAAGTCAAATTCTTCAGCATGACGACGATTAAATCAAAACTCCATAAAAGATCATACAAAAGAATTCTAGTTGGCATTGTATCCACAAATGCAATACATAAACAATTTGCTATAGTTTATGTTAGTATAATTTATAGAACACGGACAATAAAAAACATGAAAAACACAACTGCAAAAACACTCGCAATGCTTTGCATCTGTTAGCAAGATCAATGATTTACAGTTTCAGTCTGGTTCCATTTGCGTCTTTTGTGGATCCTTTGGCAGCATTGAAACCCAGAAACACCAGCCTCTGCGCTCATTCCTAACTAAAGCTCTTAGCGCAATCTAGTATATTTCCCCAGGCAGAAAAAACATGCCAAGAGTGCTTAAGTATCTCAGGACCAAGGAGCAAGGGATCAAAATAACCCAATCAGATGCCGGTCACATTTCTTCGTTATTCTTAGAATTTGGTTCAATTATTAAAGAAAACACATTCCTGCGCCGCCTGTCTGGACGATCCCTGGGATCCTTCAGAGCAGATAAGGAAGCCCGTTCAGAAAGTAAAGTCTGTCAAAACACCCTCACGTTTCGAAAGGATCTTCAGTGCTATAAAGTGAGTATTGGAATGTGCGCTGGTCTGCTGGAACATGATGTCTGGACGAGGTCAAACAGAGCCTGATCTAATGATTAACATAAGCCCGAGTAAAGGTGAGGTGGAGCTGGGGATGGGGAGTCACTTAATTCCCAAAGTTTATGAGTTCAGTCTTCACGATACAACATCTAAAGTCCACGTGTCTGGGTCAAACATGTTCTTACTGTACACAAACGGGTCAGTTATCCACTACACTCAAGCGCCACCTGGACGTCTGGAAAAGGAGAATTCGAAGGTACATTTCAGCTTTAAAAAAGTTAATTTTAACAATTAGGCCAGCATAAGCTCTTCAGGAAATAGCATCTCAGACAGGAGTCCCTTTTCAGTGGAGTAATATTCAGGTTGGTCTGCTGGCTCTTTGGACATGGACCCAGCATCAACTAACATTTACTCCCCTCCCCCTCCCCATCATGTCCAGGATTACCGTTAAGCATTCCTTCTCAAAATCGTTTGAATACGAGTGCCTCTGACGCTTTTCATTAGAATAATCTGAGAGTTTCTGTAAACAGAACAGTGTTTGTGTGACCATTATGAGCACAACAAGCTGAAATAAAAATACAACGTGGAAGCAATGCTTTACTACAGAGCTGATCCTGAAAGCCCCTCAAAAGTGACAGAAGTACAAAAGAACGCTGACACGTTTCCCCCTGAGAGACCCCCACTCATGTGTAACCTGAAGATGCTTTTCACTGTGATGTGACCGACGACTGTTGTCCACATGTGTTGGGATGTGAAGTCACAGTGGGCATGGCGACAGCAGTCGTTTAAGGCCTCAAGCAGAGGCCAACACAGTGAAGCAATTACTTTGGTATGCTGTACGTCTTTGTTGGAGAGAAAGATTAAAGCAATCGCTCTTGAGCACAAAATCATTAGGACAAATGTGTTGTAGTCAATACTAAATGGAGGACTAGAGCATTTGTGCCTTGATTGATAATTCATAGTCGAACACAATGGTGGTGGTGGAGACCACAGGCAAATCTAGCTCTGTAGAAGCAACATGGAAGTCAATTCACAATTTATTGGACTGGAACCATTCAGATTCAGATTCAGATTTTTGTTTTGAAATTCCTGGAATTTCGAAAGGCATCAGGCCAGCATTCTTGAAAGCCGAAGACGCTTTAGAAAAGCTTAAAAAAATATACAATAAAACAATAATTGGAGTACTATTACGTAGCCTAACTGACCAAACTCAATCGCTCCTATGCAGTAACATCTGAATGTGTCCGAGCAGGCACTTCAGTCTTACCTGCAGATTGACTTCAGCCTCGTAGAAAGTGAGGCAGGAGCAGTAGTGTCGGTCTGAATCGATGTCAGTCAGAACAACAGTGAAGAAAGTGGGTGGCTTTCTTTCCCTGGACAGCCTCCACCCTCCTGGCTGGCAGAACTGAAAAGATATTAGAACAAAACCTGCATAACTGAGGACAACACATGTTCAGATACACACAGCATGCTTTAATCTGAGGAGAAGATGCACCTTTGCCTCCCCCCACATGCACAGGACCTCCAGTAACATCCACCGGCCATTCGGCATGATTAGAATGAAGCTTCTCAATGTTATTAACAGTCTCAATGCTTATGGAAATACATTCACTGACATAACTTGAATGGAAAAGGAGGAGTCTTAAAATAAGACAACACAAAAATACTCCTTTCTTCCATCATTTTTAATGGATATGTCATTGATAAAATAAACAAAAACCATCATAGGGGATTGACCTCTTCATTTGTCATTTTCATATGTTCTAATAGCTAAAGACTCAAAGTAAACATGGCTGGATTTTGGATACAAGCAGATAGTTAAGCATTCAAGCATTTCCGAAAATTTCCGGGAACAACATTTTGTTTATATTCCTTAAGACTTTGTTTACTGAGGGTTTAAGAATCACACAAATCAATCATTTTGCGTTGCATGACAATGCTGAGCCATTTGGGAAAAGAATCCCACTAAAAATGTGGGCACTGAAAATCAGAAACACTGTTGTCATAACAAAGAGCTTTTTAAAGCGATTAGGCTCTCCAAGCAACAGTCTGAGTAAATTTCAACCCTGACACAAACCATCTGCAGTTTGAGGGGGTAAAAAAAAAAACACAAAAAATACATTTTTCTAATATGGTACTTTTCAGTTTATTAATAAAACGAGTTCTTAGATGGAAAAAACAGGTTGCATTTGTTTCCTTGCACTAGCATGAATCCTGAACCTGAGAGATGAGGGGAGTCAGAGTTCGGGCAGGTATCTGCTCAGTAAGTCACGCGTGTCTGATCTCTGTTTTTGCTAGAGCTCCAACTGGCCCTGGAAATGACTCTGACAATGAAATGGACAGCTCCTCGGGGGCGTCACGGGGGAGGCAAAGGGGAGACCGGGTGAAGACAGGGTGAACGATGGTAAAACAGACTGATGAATGGGTAGACAGAGCAGCGAGGTGTCTCAACGGGGAGTGGGGAGGTGGGAGGGAGCCGCAGAGGAGAATGAGAGCAGGAAAAAGGAGATTCAGAGAGGATGTGAGGAAAGACGGGGGATGAGAGGCAGGGGGTTTGGGTTTTTTTTCCAGACTGGAGGTTGAAACCAGGATGCCACCGTCTCCCCGCAGATACAATGGCCCACAGGAAATCTGCTAAACCTGCATTGTAGCGAGTTGTGTGCGTGTGCATGTGCATGTGCATGTGCACCGAGGCCAGACAGGATCCAAGGACAAGTGGGGATAACAGTGAGCTTGTCCTAAACTATTACAACTATGTCATTCATTGTTGTCATAAAAAAGACCAACACATTTGCGACCACATAGCCAAGAAGATCACAGGAGATACAACATCCTGTGTGTGTATATATGCTATAGCTGTAAGTGTGTATCCATAAGAGTACATAGAAGTGAAAGAGGGATGATGACAATGATGTAGTATAGAAGAATAACAGAGAGAAAATGTGTATTTACTGATGCATACAATATTAGTTATGATAATGATATTAATAATTGGGCTGCAGAGACACTCCAAGGCCAGAAGAGGATAAAAATCCCTCCAATTCTGTCATGACAAAGACCTCCAACATCATTATGAAAACAACGAGTGGCTGTTCATCCAAAATGAATGATTTAATCAGTGACCTGAAAACCAACCCAAAGCAGAATTTTTGGCAGCTTTCTGATATGGAGCATCCAGATGTGTGCTAATACCAAGCCAAAAACATATCAAAAAAGATCAGCGACAACCAACTGCTCTCCATCAGTCTGGTACGAGTCTTTAAATGTTTTAATACGTACATTTACAAAAAAAACAGTAAAAACAGTTAATCACTTTAGGAGTGAAAATCCTGATCTGTTCTCAGTGAGTAGCTCAAGTTTTTCCCTCTAGCTCTGCAGGCCTCGGGGAGCTAGCTCACAATTTTAAAGCTTAGATTTGAAACTTTTTGAAGAAACAATGAGACACGTGACTTCAAAAGAGACCAACATGGAGATGTCTTCTAATAACGCACAGCACCGCAGTTGGTGCTAAACAAACATCTCACACAAAGCACGGTGGTGGCGGGGTGATGATTTGGGATTATTTGCTGCCGCAGGACTATGCTGACCGTCCAAACATTTAGTCAGCCACGAGCTGCTCCGCATACCAAAGTGTTTTACAGTCAAGTGTAAGGCCATCTGTCTGACACCTCCAGCTTGACACACTGGGAGCACACCGGTCAAAGATTTGTGTGGTACTGATGGTGCCGTGTCCTGACAAATAAAACCTTTAAAATGTGAGAGACGGTTGACTGCTCACGTATGGTGTCATTTCTTTTCTCTTGAGAAACGCAATCCCCTCTGTGAAGAGTTTGACTCACAGAGGCTGCGCCCTCTACAATCGCCCACTGCCTGACATCCACATCCACTGTTAAAACGATGTAAAGGTTAGCACGTAGGAAACCTAGCCTTTAAATGATACACTCAACACACACACACACACACCCACACATACACAGCAAAGAGAAAGGACATCTCCTGTTCCCAAATTAGACCCGAGTCAAATGACAAAGGAACTCTGGGACAGGCTTTATTTACGTCACGGCAGCCTAAACCGCCGGCCTCCAGCTACACCCTGCATCATGTGCTGCCCTGCATGTCTGACTGCCCACCGGCCCAGCCTGTGACACCGGATATGCAGCCCGACCCACTAAGCACAAGGAGGAGAAGGACCCATCGACAGGGAAAAGAGGCAGTAAGAGGGCTTTGTCTCGACAGGTCTGGCTGACATTCTTGTAGTGTGACTAGACGTTAATGCCTGCTCAGGCCAGTGCGAGCTGGCTTTAACCGGGGCAGCCGCCATTAACAGCCATGACTAAGGACAAAGGCACAAAGTAAACTGTTGAGTCTCTCGCGTACCGAGGGGTCAGCTTGGTCTTTTTGGCGCTGTGCACGACTGGGAAAAGCCTCACGGTGTTTTTGACATGGCCGCAACACGTGAGAGTGGTGTACTTTGGAAAATGCAAACAGACTTTGAAGGATCATAAAACTTCTAAAGAGTTCCCGTTACTACAAATAAGATTACTGCAACAAATCCTTTTAAAGGGAGTCTTACTTCATAGCTCAGCCGAGTTGGTAAATCCAACTGAAATCAGGCCATGTTCCCGACCAGCAAGACTGCATGTAAACATTTAGATTAAACGGAAAATTTACATTTGAACAAAAACACGTCAGAAAGTGCCTATTTAGAATGCTAATAATGATTTTCCAAAAAAGCCATCTAAAACCTTTGAGCAGGTGTTTCTGAGAGGCCCGAGGAGCCTGCACACGGGGCCTCGGCGGTGAGGGGCTGCCGTGGCACCGCGCTCCGGAAAACCTGGGAACAGATGTGCGCCACAGCGTGTTCTTTAATCATCATCCTTCCCCTGCCTCGTTCTTTTCCCATTCATGCGGAAGAGCTGCATAGCAGGAAGACGACACAATGACGGAAAGTGAAGTGCAAGGTGTCGAGGGGGGGGTGAGAAGGTCAGCGGTGTGCTGCCTCCATAACAATCCAGCCTTTATCAGCTCTGCAGGATGAGCGGCCGGACAAAGCGAGCAGGCCGAGCGCTTGGCCATGCAGACACCGGAGAGCTGGCTCCCTCCGCTGAAGGTCATTATGATGATTATATGAGAGCAAAGTGTCAACAACATGACTCTAAATGCACTTCTATCCAAACATTATTCGGTGGCTGCAGTGACTGAATTTACAGCACTGTGGCTTAGATCAAGCACATTCAGATCTGAGTCGCCCCCCTCCACTGTCACCAGCAATTTTGGTTTCCTTTGTAGATCTGTTACGCAATAACAGGCACATATGGTTCATTTTAGGGATATTTTTAGACGAACGTGATAAAGAACAATCATGGTTTTAAAAAAAAAGAAAAAAACCTCGTCATGCAGCGAATGGTTACCTAGAAAATTACAAACAGTGCCGTACACAAAATATCAATTCTAGCATGGGTTAACTTTGAAAAAAGAACTTTTTAAAAATGTGTTTAGGACCCTTGAAGTGTGATTTCCCCTTTGTTCACTTCGGGGCACACAAACAGAACATAAGTGAAAAACACTGGATCAGTTGAGTGCATAAAACTTGAAGCCGAAGGGAAATAAAGGGGACCTGTCGAGGGAACAGACATTCCAATGCAAAAATCTTCAATCTTCAAAATTTCACTCCAGCCCGTCGCAAAACCTTAAAGCTCAGACCTCAGGGTGGAAGTTAAGCGTTCGCATGGGGCTTCCAAACCATAAACAGACTTCATCACAAGTCTGTTTAAAAGTGGGTTAGTCAAACATTGCTCTTTTCAAATCTGAGTCTAAGTTTTAGGAAAAATATATTCAAGAGAGGAAAAATTCCCCCAAAGAAGCCAAGTAAAAAGAAGAGCCCATGGATTTTCCCGAATTGTTTAATAGAAGATTTGATTACCGAATATCAAAAACCAGTTCAAATGCGGGCGACAGAAGAGTAAGGCTAAATAATGTGATATGTGCTATCCGCGCTCATACGACTCATATGGGAGCAATTTTTTATCAAAAGAAAACAAGCTAACTTAAAAATAGATGAGTATTCATCAGATCTGAATTATTGATTCGACATGTTGTGTTCCATTTCAGCAGGAGGTTGGGAAACTTCCGATGCCACACGGAAATGAAATCCAGCAGCTGGCAATATTTATTGTGTGATTTTCCCCCGACTGTCTGGAGAGGCGGCTGGCGAGATTCCGAAAACTACGACAGGCGTGGTAAAAAAAAACAACAAAAAAACAAAAACCCAAGCGCGACTGTTTCATCAGACCTTCAAATGTCCGCGAGTGCCACTCGTCCCAGAAAGCCTTCTGACCCACGGATTGGCCCCCACTGATGGGCTCAACCGAGAGCCCCTCCGCCTCCCCAGGATCTGCCGCAGGGTCACATCTGCCCTCCACACCTTGACGGCCTACAGATGTGCAGTTCACCTCACCTTGGTTACAGATGCCGCGAAAAAAGGGTCTGTGCTCCACTGGAAAACAGTGTTTGGACCACTAGGGGTGTGAGGGTCTTAAACGCAACACAATCCCGCAGCCCCTTTTTTACCCAGGGAAGTTTTTGTTTTTGGTCTATAAAGAGAATGAAGCGGACATCAAAACACATTTCTGGGAGCAAGGAGTGCTGCATGAAAGAGCTCAAGTAAACAGCTTTGTCCTGGGCTTGTATGTCAGCACAATGGCTGTCATGTGTCTTGCATTTTAAAGCAAAGTAGGATAATGACTATGAAACAGGTGCTTCCTCCGCCGCCTTGTAGGGGACCTTCTTGGCCAAGATACAGTACTCACTCCAAGTCTTGGGCTCACTTCTGCCCTCAGGAAGCTCCTCTGAAACCACCAAAGGTTATGCTCCTTCTGAACACCGCACACTATTTTAGAAGGGCTTTCGTAGGATTTTTGGACTGCCAGGAAACCTCCCAGAACAATCAGCTTTTTTTAAAGCAACAAGGGCCGTTGTTTGTGACGAGCTGTCACTGGACTGAATTACTCTATTTCCTCTCTGTCAGAAATGTAACATCTCTCCATAAGACCATATAAACAGTTATTACAAAAGTGTAGATGGCAAGAATTTTCAGACATAAATGTGTGTATGTCAAAGAGCACAAGTGTTTTCCTTCCAATGCAGGGAAAGAATCTGCTAAAGCTCCGTCCATCCATCCATCCATCGTCCACCGGGTCGGGTCACTGGGGCAGCAGCTGAAACAGGGAAACCCAGACTACCCTCTCCCCTGTCATTTCTCCTCTCCGGGGGATCCCAAGGTGTTCCAATGCCAGCCGAGACACACAGTCCCTCCAGCGTGTCCTGGGTCTTCTTCTGGGCCTGAAGGCGTGAGGCGACCAGGAGTCATCCTAATCAGGTGCCCGAGCCACCTCCACTGGCTCCTTTCAACAGCAGAAATTGACTCGGCTAAGGGCATATTAAGAAAACAACTGTTTTGGCCACTGTTAGCTCATCCTAAACAGAAGAGTGACACTGTATATGTGTGTGTGTGTGTGTGTGTGTGTGTGTAGCTCAGATTCAACCAGAGGGCAGGAGGAGGATACAATTATTTTAACTGATCGCCTTTTTTTTTTTCATGCCAAGCGATGTCATTGGCTGGGATGTACACACCGACTGCCCAAAGATGGCTACCTAAAAATGTCTACGCTGGACGCCACACATTTCAGTGGAAACAGAGGGAAACATTTCTACAATAGTCTATTTGTTTTAAAAGTGCTATCCATCTAAGTCTAATTGATGTAAATCTAGTCTTACAGCCAAAACTTTCTCACAGGGAGCACTGGGCAACCCTCACCCTCCTCAGTGAAGCTGTCTTAATGGTGCAGAACAATGAGGGTCTTCTAGAAACTAGTCCCACAAGCCTGCATGCTTTTAAGAGCCAGGCCTGACAGAAAGTGTAGGTTTTTTAATCCCCCCAAAAAACAAATGGGATCTGACAACCAACCTGCGACACCGCCCGCTTAGTAGAATGGCCGAGAATGTCAATGAATAACGACGATGTAATGTATCACCGCCGCGTGTTATTATTCTGTCAAAAGCTCACACCAAGCCAGAAAGATCTCAGTGGAGCGCACTTCTAACTTTCAGCCCTTGTCAAAGCCAGCATGTATCCCCAGAAGAAATCCATCTTGCTCAGCAGCAGTTACGGCCATTTTCCTTCAGCTTTGACAGCACAAAACTATATTAAAGTGTGTTAAAATAAAAAGTTGTTGTTAGCTCAAGAGTAAAAGACAAAGCCTGAAATCAATGTGCACGTGTCAGGTGCCTCTGCCAGGTTTTGATGCCTGATTTGAAAAAGTTAAGGCAAGTGAGACGTGTAGAGATAGACGGCCATCAGCCGCTGGCCTCGATGTCTCCGTGCAGCCAATACAAATCAACTGACCTGTCTATTCAAGGGTAACCACGTAAAGCAAAAGTTGGAAGGAGCCGGGGTATCCCTGAGCTTTGCTTTTGGGCTCGTGCACTTGGCAACACTTTCTCTCCCTCTGCACTTTGTGATTGCGCGGTTGGCCTGATGTCATCATTCTCTGACAGTTATTCTGATGTCTATCGGTACGCAATGTTTCTCTGAGTGCCCATGACCGACAGCTTCAAGAGCATTTACCAAAAGCCCAGTATGTGCTCTGTTTTATGCGTTGTGGCTCGATTCCATCCGTTGGATTCCTGTTTCCTGATTAGCTCACACTGCTTTTTCACCATGGAAAGTCCTACATGCCTGACAACTCCAGCTTCATTTCCTGATGTGTTTAGCCTCACTGGCACATAAAGCATTGATTACTCATCTGTGGATCTTCCTGACAAACACATGATCCCATTCTCTCCTCGGCTGGAACAGTTTCCTGCTATCTGGAATGCACTGTTTAGTTATTCTCTCATAGTTTTACAAACACCAAGGGACCGACGTGCGGTGCAACACGTCAAGTTTTAGTCACTTGTGTCAACCCATTAAATGGCACCATTAGGCTGAATTCTTTCATCTGTGCATGGTTTGTCATGGAGCCTAAACCTGACAAACTGAGGGTGCCAATGGAGAACAATGAAAGGTTCGCTTACAAACTTTATTGTGATGATAAGGGTCAGATTGAAATTACACAACCTTTTTCATGTGAAGTGAACTTTGTCATAGCCCAGAAATCTGGAGGGAGGTCCTGAAGTATAAACAATAGGAATTCGTAAATTCTTTCTCCCTATCAGTTCATCCTGCTGCCAATTGCTCATAATAAGTGACACCAGCAGTTAAGGCTTTTTCTAATTGGAGTTATGTCTACTTCCGGGAACTGTGAGCAGTGTTCCTCATTACGGCTGGAATTTGAGGGAAAAGGGAGGAGTTCAAGGAGTCAAAACTGGCGAAAAGACCCCATTGTGTAATGACATAAATGTTTGCAATCTTTTCCAGTCAGGTCACATTCCTCCATCCAAAGACGATGGGCCTCGGAGCAGATTTCCTCAAATTCATGAAGAAATAGCTTGGTCATAAAGAGTGCATTGGGGGGGGTCCATAAATGAAGGATCTGCATCTGTTGAGAAGCAGTAAATCCAGTCGTGTGTAGTGTAGCCAATCTGATCGTGCTGCGTCTGGATAAACACTGCAAACACTATAAATGATAAACTCAATCTCGGCAACATCAGAGCAAAGTATAGAAACCTCCTTTGAAACTGCCATGGCTTATTGTAGCTATAGACCAGCCTCAGACTGAGCATTGTGAAAGAAAAGTAATTAAAAGATAACACAAAAATGGTTACATTTAGTTGTGCTCTACCTCAAAACTTAAAAATCACCCATATATTTGAACCTGAATGGTGCATCATGTCTCATAGGTTACACCTATTCTCATGATTAAGCCTTAAAAAAAC
>CAJRST010000001.1:17278046-17449063 GCA_907169785.1 Menidia menidia | reverse complement strand
GGAGACACACACCCACACACACACACACACACACACACACACACACACACACACACACACACAGACAGCTAAAAACACAGCCAACAACCTTAATGTCTTGCATATGTCTCTTACATTAAGAAAGGCAGGAGAAATTAGAAGTCATTAGCAGAACTACAGCTCAGGGCAACTTTATCCTGACCTCGGTTGTTAGGACACTGAGAATGTCTTGCGCACTGTTATAATTATAGCAACCAGCGTAGGTCTGAGTAAGCACCATTCGCCTTCACTGAATAAAGCTGAAAGCGGGGCTGTAACTGCGGGACAAAAAGAGCAAGTGACCGGCGTGGTATGTGTTTGGAGAGACACGGAGCAGAGCGCCAAACAGTTCGGCTGGGGCTGTTTTCCCGGCCGCGCACCTGAGGCTAAATGAAAAAAAAAAGAAGCACTCAGAGGTGGGGAAAGGTCACATGCGCAGTGAAAACAGGGGGAAGACGTCAGCGTGCGACACGCGGCAGCTTTCTGAATCAACACGTCCTTTCTGGATGTTTCTGCAGCCGATCCCTAAATGCTGATGGAGGTGATTCTGGAAAACCACGACCCACCCGGCTATGAACTCTTATCTCTGAAATATTTGGTGTTCCATCAAGAAATTGAACCTAACCATCAAATGGCTGCAATGACTGGGGGGGTATAAAGCCTTCATTCACCAGCCTCTTTTTCGCACACAGGAATTTGACCTCAGCGTTTAACCTATCCATACGCCATCTAATTAGACAGAAAATTGCCTTTGGAGGCTAATATGAGGTTTTTCCCAATCAGCTAATCAAAAACCCAAAAGTATTCTAAAATGATACAACCCCCCGTCCCAAAAGAACGGAAAGCATATTTTCAGTCTGAGGCAAAGGCTTCTCATTGCTCGCCCGACCATTAAAAAGCTTAACAACCCGCTTTCGTGACTGCTGGTGATCAATTCTAATGAACTGATGGACTAATTGTTTCAGCACCAGCTTACAAAGCGGTTTGACCTTTGGTGTGAAATACACTGGGTGCACTGGGCTTCGCCCCATCAACGGGGGCCGGCACCTTCAGCTCCCGGCCCGGGCAGAGGTCTTCTTCCCGTACACGCCGCCTCAGTCTGCGACACATGATCAAACGGGCCGATGGAAAGCCCTATCTTCAGAGGAGAGGCGTTGTTTTTCTGCCGGGAATTATGACTTCACAGGAGACAGCAGGAATGAGCCTGTTGACAGAGCGATGTCTGCAGGGTAACATGTAATGGTTTGACCTTCATGTTCAACACTGAACTCTGGAGCGCGCTGGAATGTGTTTGACCTCTCAGGCGTAACTGCCAAGGCATCCCATCCTCAGCGAACGCTCAAAAACATACATTGGAGCATTAGCGGGGCACGGTCGTGAAGTCGGGTTTCTTGGACACAGGATAGAGGATAAAAAGCAACTTTGATGAAAGGGATTGCACCTACACCGAATGTTTAAATGCTGAAATAAAGAGTCAAGGGTGAAACTTTTATTTTTAGTATTAAAATGAGAGTAAAAATAATGTGACCTCAATAAGCTTCAATTCTCTAACAGAGATCATGTTTAGCGGCCATAGAATAAAAGCAAAATGCACATTTAAGGATTTCAACTCATCACTGGATTCAATTGAAGTAACTTTTAATTAAAAAAAAACTGACTACGTTTTGTGATAAAGGTCATCACTTTGGGGTACTCTGTGCATGCATTTACTAAAAATCCTTTTTTATTTTTTCATAAGATGCAACAGCTAACTTTACCCACAAACTGGTTCAAAACCGAATACACCTTCTCAACCCACACCAGCCATTTTCCTTCTGTACAACTCCGCGCTGAAATCTCACAGCTTTAGGATGTTGTGGAGAAAATTTGTTTTACGGCAATATCCCACAAAGATGGCTCTCGTGTTGCCAGGACAACAGGAAACAAATTGTCCTCAAACTTGTCACACTTCAGTTAGACTTTGTTACCTCTGTATCCACAACAAAGCCAAGCCACCACTCAGAATGAGTTATCCTGGCCTGGCTGCTCTCTCTCTTTCTTTCTCTCTCTCTCTCTCTCTGTCCGTCATGGTGCAAAAGACACCACATGTGTGACAGCCGTACTGAGAGTGGTCCATGAAAATGCCCAGTGCTTCCCGTAACATCCAGGTCAAGGCCGTTCAAACCTCCCCGTGTATTTGCAGGAAGCCGATTTGTGTTGCAGCCTTTTCCAGACGTTCTCTCTTCTCCTGCGTTTGCCACTCTTAAGCATCAAACAACACCGTATGTTGTTGGGGGTGACTTTGTTTTTAATTCTTATGCATCTTGAGAGAACGATATCTCACCTGAGCTTGTGTATTTAAATGTGATTATGCACATTTCTAGGAGGATTGAAAACAGTTTAAACAGGATAAATCTAAAAAACAAACCAACTGAAAAAGTTGAAATAAATTAAACTGACTTGTGAAACGTGCTGAAAGTTTGAATCTTTTAAGACTTTTAAGACTTACGGAACGTTAAAAAACAGACGATTAACAAAAATAGAATTCAGCCGATTTATCTTGCAAGAGAACATGACGAAAAAAGACAACAACAGACCGAGAGGCAAAAGCTTACAAATCAACACGAGATGCAAATATGTTGTCTACAAACAGCGGATGTTATGAGCTTCCACATACATCATGCGTTAAACACACGGTGCTTGTAATCAAACAGGCAAACTCAGCAGATAAACACAGTAAAGGAAAAGTGGATGCAGGCATTCTTTCGCATTCATGTGTTCACGCGAAAGCCGAAGGATGAAGGTTTTTATTTCTTTAAACTCATTTAAAAACTGTGCGGCAGTAAACCATAAAGGGAGAACAAGCAGAAGGGGGGAAAAAAACAAAAAACAATCAATATTGTTCAGAGGAGGCAAAATGTGATTGATTATCTGATGCCTGGGGGATCAAGCTGGGTAAGTGCCCCCCATCTTAAAATAAAATAAACAATTTTTAAAAAGCTGTCAACCTCAGCTAGAATCATATTTGCCACATCTGCTTTCCTCGCCCAAGTCAGTAGTGTTGTTTTCCCACACATGGGCAGACAGCAGTGTCAAAATGACCCCACACAGCGGACTCTTGAGACAGTCGCTTCAGGACCATCAAAAACAACATTTTACAACTACTATTTCCAGCCGCTGCCCCCCGCATTGTACACAAGTTACACGAAACAGCTGCAGAAGAGGATATGGATGTCAGGAATCTGTCTAGGCTTTTTCTAAACTTTTATCCGGGACAACAAAACAACCCTCAAGCATGGTGCTTTTATCATGTGTGAGAGCGGCATAAGAACCTAAATGAGTCGTCACAAACACGGGTACAGCAAGTCTTACACACACGTGACCTTTTCTTTTTTCAGGTCGGCGGTGTGTCAGTGGGAAGCACTTTGACACAGTTTAGTCTTACTGGTAAACCATAGTTAACCTACTTCTGTGCGTCATATGATGCGAGTCAAACTAACAGGAGAGCGTCTGAGAAGAAGTACGAGAGAAAACGATTACATAGAAGTTGCTTCTATCAATGAGGAATGCTTTCAGATATGAACGACTAAACTGGCAAAAAACTAAATACAATGAAAATCTGTCCACAGCAAAAGGAGCTGCTAATGACTGTAGCGATATATTCAACTCAATTATCAAGACCATGAGATTAGAAAGCCAAAAGCTCCAAAATGACCCCACCATGGCTCTGAATTCTGAACCTCGGACCACTTACAGTATACCAACAGCCCCCGCCTTGATGCCGGAGGGCAAGGTGATGGAAATTTACTAGGTGCACAACGCACTGACCTCCATCTCCAGACCTGGCTCATCCATAACAGATGAGGATTTGGCTGGTTCCTATCATCATCACTTGCCTGGAAAGATTAGAAACAGATTTCCCCAAGCACGAGTTGTAAACGCTTTTTCTTGGTGCATTCCTCATCTGTGGTTATTTAGTTTGCTGGGGGCCTGTTGTGACCGCAAAATGCTTTTCGTGCTCAGCTTGATCCACGGTTTTCTACAGATGTGTTTGTAAAAGAGTCGTTTTCTTTTTTTTTGGTGGAGGACAGAAAATCTGCACATAATAATGGTTTACATACCAGCCCACAACGGAGCCAAAATGCAAATTGCTTAGTGGGTCTTTTAAACACTATGGTGTATCATCATTAAAGCTTCAAAGTTGGAATTCCAGTCATTTGGCTCTTGACCAAAGCTTGTCACACACAACATAGAAAGGAAAGCAAAATTGTGGAGCAGCCTCCTCTTTCCTGTCAGAGCTTAACCCGCTGGGGGCTTTTTACCTTAATATAACACTTAATGCTGTGCGGTTCTACGCATTTTCTGGAGAAAGCTGTGTCATTTTCAGTTTTAAAAAATTTACAAAATTTAAAAAAAGAAATGTATTTGCCAAATAGCACTGAAAAGGCCCTGCACCGACTGGCGTAGAGGAGAATGGCTGTCCCCGCGGCCCTTCTCTGCACGCCGGGGATCGCAGTACGTCTCAATTTCAGTCCAAGCTGACACATGATGAAGAAACATTGTTGGGACCACTTCAGCATGAGGGAGTACAAAAAAAAAAAATGCACACACACCCAAAATGGTATGCAGTGGTCCTCAATGACATCTGGAAACACTAGGCTAATAGATTTAGCTAAATTTGTTGCAGTGTATCTATATTTAGAGGGGAACCATGACAGGATACTTGAGGGATGATGCTGAACAAATGGCGCCACTCTGGTCACTAAAAAAATAAATAAATAAAAAAAGAGAGAGAGAGAGAGAGAAAGGGTTTGACCTTATCTAAAACAGATCCAGCATCAAAAATGACTTAAGAGATCTGCCTTTAATCCCTAAATCGTCCTAACTTTACGTGTCACAGAAATGCTTGAGGAGGGCAATCATCTGCAGTATGATGCAGCGCAGCTCGTTTCCGAGCACCTACTCACAACAAGACATTCTTGACGGCCACCAACAGACCCAGTGAGTAACACAGGAAGACAAGCACATGCCATTCAAACGAGCCACTCACAATATGGCTAATTGTGCCGGAATAAGCGGCCCTCTTGTCTCCGGTCGGTCTTAGAAATACCGCTGCGTCAACAAGATTTGGGGAATAATAGAGCCTCTTTTTGACTCAACACAGAGCCGTGGCAGCGGGTTTCAACTTTTGGCCATCTTTTCAGAACAATGGAGGGCCAAATATGGCCAAACAAATCTGCTTTCATAGGTCATCTGAAAAACATTCTGAAATTATTTTGTTTAATGAACTTAAAGGAATTAGATCGCGTAACCGCAAGCTTTTCCGAAGAACACTTGATTTCAGTATTGGTTCTCTAAATTCACCTTGGCGCAGACATTTGACTCATATTATGCAACTTACTGGCCTCCACACTTGCTGTTGCTTTGAATCATTTGCTTCCAAAAATTTTTAAGCAGAGTTGCAAATGTCTGGCTTGCTACAGCCTCAACCGAACACTAAACACTCCAAGTAAAACGGATTTAAGAAATCTTCCATGGAAAAGAACTGAACAAAGGGAGAAAACATGTTTTTTGTTTTCTCGCCTTCTTTTTAAGGGTGAATCATTTTCGCCTAGTCATATCTGGTGAGCGCACAATAGCGTTATTGATACATAACAGAATGTATAATATGTTTAATGTATGATATGTTTAATTGGAAGCACAGGGAAATATCCACTTTTTTCTTTTAAATAACTTAAAATTACAATGATCTGATAACCAAATGCTTTGTTTTTCAGCATATTTTTGTCCAATTAGCTCTTCAGACTCTTTTTTTTTTTTTAAGAACTGTAATTGTCAATGTGTGTACCAACAAAAAGAATTGTAAACAAAAAAAATGCACTCTGAGCTGAAAAAGAAGGGAGAGTAAGAAAATGAGCTAGAATGAAAATCAGGTTTTGTGCCCGTTCAAGTGAAGCTGACCACACATAGAAGCTGTGGCTGTCCCTAACTTCAGCTACAAATCTGTTAATCAGTTAAGGTACCAAACTAAATATGAAGAGCAAAACAAGGCTTACAGGATGGGTTGAAGTGCCCACAAGCTGTCTTGTGTGTTGTTTGCTTCATTAAGAGATAAAGTTTGCTCTTTACCTATCACCAGATTTCTGAGCCGATTGTGAGGTCAAGGTTCAAATTAAAAATTCAGTCTAAGTCTTCATTTTAGAATATTCCTTTAACAACTCATTAGGCCATATAGTTCTGTGCAAAGTGTCATGTGGGGATGCAAAGTCAGCTTTCTGTTTCTGGCCTTGTGAACAGCCGAACCACACTGCCAAATCATTAAAAGATTATCAGTGGTGGCGAGTAGAACTGAGCAAAAGCAGATCTAACGCATGCACCAGTGGCCTGGGCTAACTGCTAATGCTACCCTTGAGACTCGCAGTGTTTTCCAGCCCCGATAGGAAAGTATTTCTCTATCTTTCGTTTTTAGGCAAGGACAACAGACCTCCTGTCAAAGACCCCTTAGAGTCCTCCAACTCAAAGGGAGACATGAAGCTGCAAGAAGCAGCTCTCCCCTTAAAGTTACACAAAATCAAAAGAAAAGGAGGACACAAACAAGCGCAAACCCCGCAGTGTGCTGAGTGGGACGTGGAAAAGGGTTGTAAGAGCAGAGGGATGTCTAATTAGTGACCGTGGCAGGGGATGAAAAAAAAGCTTATGTAAACAATCATGAATTTCACTGGAACAGGAAATGCCAATATCTGCTGCACAAGAATGTGGGGGGTTGTTGAAAACATGAAATGTCCCAGGTTGTAATCAGTCATTTAGAGAGAGAAAATATGTGTTTTAATCTGGCAAAATTGTCATCATTTCATTTAATCTAATTAGGAAGTCGACTAGGAAACAATACGACCACTGTGACACCAGCCTTTCATTCAAAGTTCAGATTTCATATTTCTGATTCAATGCATCGCATCACACAATCCAAAACTGAGAAAACAGAAAAGGGAAAATTATTCACATCAACCTAGAGGGAAAACAGAAAGGATTATTTTTTATTAAAATATTTTTTTTAAACAGTTATTCAACTCTCACATGGTCTCAATTTGTCCGAAAACCTGAGCATACACTCTCAAAGTGTGAACAGGCACTGTTTTGTCGCCTGATATTTAATTAAAAAAAAAAAAAAAAACTTCTTCTGGTTTTGTCGAGGCAAATCAGGCCTGAATCCTAAACCACCAAAGCATAACCACATGTCAACAGGAATTCTGTCCCTCTACCCGGCGCGTTCCAGTTTCCGTTTTGATCGCGTTCTCTGTTTGGTTTCATTCAATTTTAGTAACTGTAGGAACTCCTTATCACTCACCATCTCCACCCCCTGAGGAAAGGCTGTGCCCTCCCAGTCTTTCTTGGGGAACCGTTGAATGATCTTTCCACATCCTTCTCCAGAACCTGTCGACAAAAAAAACACAAAAAAAACAGACACTGGTCACTCAGTGGTTAGTAAACTATTAAGCTTATCATTAAAGTCAAGATGATGGCTGATAGTCACAGAGGACGGGGGCCTTTCTGCCTGGACTTTGCCTGTTGTCCCAATGTCTGTGTGGGTTCCTCTCAGGTACCCTCCAACACTCCATCTGACAATGGATGGACCTTGACTAATGCATCGTTTGAGCTTTGTGCCGTTAGTTTGTTTGAATTAAATAGACGGACCATGGCCAAATTTGATCTAGAAAAATACCAGACTGATTTGTATTCCAGTCAAATAGATGTATTCTAACAACAAACAGGACCAAGCACCGTCCAACCAAACACGTCTATATGGTCAATAAGGAACAAACCGCTGCAGCAAAGACGTTACCTAGATTTTAACCTGAAGAGCATATGATAGAAAATAAAACAACACCCTCATAACGCTGAAATCCTCATTACATTGATAAACAGTATTTCCAGTTTCCCCATACGTCTGCATTCATGATCTCTGCCCACAGAGGGAGCTTCGCTGCTGAGGTGCTGACATCATGCAGCTCGGTCTTTATTTTAACAAGAAAAACTGCATCTGTGTTCAGTGAAGCATGTCCACAAACAGCAGGATGTTCAGTCAACCTAGCAAAGCATTAAATCCAGCACACCTGTGGCCGACAGTCTGCAAAGTTTAGAGACCTTAAAGCATCGACGTCGAGAGATTTTGTTATCCCGTTCGCACAGACGTGCACATTTACATGGAACATTAACACCGTCACAACTGCCCGTCTAATGACATTGAGCACTGAATGAGGGTACGATCTTGTTTTGGTTAGAAAACAGACATAAACAAAAGACATGTATTAATTAATTAATCGAAATTCAGAAACAAGCATGCAAGTTGGTACGTAAAAAGACGATTGATATAGAAATATATGGATTACATTATTTGACAGATGCCATAACAGTCTGGGTCTGAGCTACTACCAGCAGATTTAAAAAATAATGTTTTTATTAAAAGTAATCCACATTCTTGTGAGGCAAACTGATTTTACCTTGTCTCCAGCTTCTGAGTCTAGATGCTAAAATCCTATTTAGGACCTTAAAAAGGAACTAGAATGCCAGGCAATGTGTCAGCTGGTAAAGAAGCGCGTTAAACCACAAGGTTTTCAAATATGGCAAACCCATTATTAACAATGACAGGACTGTCAGTTGCTTTTTTTCTGCTCTAAAATTATATAATTTTCCATGTATCATCAATGTCGGGGAGGTGAGAGGAAATATCAAATCGCAGAGCGGCTTACAGTGTAAATCTCACATGAAATGGACGGAAACATTTAATCACGACTATTTCTAGTCGCATCCACTTACATTTCACAAGGTTATTAGCCTGCTTAAAAACACACACTTACATAGGTTCTGCAAAAATAATAATGCTTCTAAAGCACTCTAATCAATTTGTGATGAAGTTCAGAGTATCAAGCTAAGGTGAAGCTACACCGTTCTATTTAAAAAGCAACTTCCCAACAAATACCACTGAAATGAACTCACATTTTGAGTCATCAACTTAACACAGAGAACAATCAAGGTCCTTTTTATCTGCCCAACAACTTTAAATGAAGTCACTTTTACATACATTCTTCTATTCATATTCAATAATACTGGTAATTAAAACATCCTTCCGTTACTGTGCGTGTCAAGAAGTGGAAGAAGGAATGCGATCCATTGACTGAAACGAGGGAAAAATACAAAACAGATCCCAAGAGTCTGAATTATCATAACCACAAGCAGAAGTGTCTTCATTCTTTATTTTTCAATCCCAAATATAACTGTGACACCGAAGGGCTGACATCACCAAGGAGCAACGGCCAGAAAATGTTTGATTTGCTCAGGAAAACTCTTTGTTGTATTTCTCCACACATTTTCAGGGCAAATGTAAAAATGCTGATCCAATGACGGAAACCGGGAAAATTCAGCTAAGGTTAAGGTGTATATAGGATGACTCAAGCGTATCGATTCACGCCAGAAACACTCACCGAGATCAATTTAAAATACAGTCCTGTGACACTGTAATCTAACTCGGCTTAAACCAAGAGGAGCAGCCTTGTTATGTATATTCAGAAGTGTAGCACAGGTCAGTATATAATGTAATGTCCCCTGGGAGGCCGTGCATGAGTACAGCATGTGGTAAGTTCTGAGAGAAGCAGATGGATACTAATCTTTAGCAGGTGTAGTGAACTTCCCATTTAGCTCCACAGATTTGCAGGGCTGACCCCTGAAAGCTTTGCCACCGAATCAACTCCCTCACAGATTCCCACAGGACTCCATATGGCTTACAAAACTCTGCGGCTTAAAATAGAACTAATAATTCATTCAAACATGAGCGCTAGCACACTGTGTATTTAGGAGTTGATATATAGCCGCAACATTCTTATTTAGCAATCTTGAGCGCGAATAAAAAGGGAATTTTATCTAATTACAGAAAAATTTCCCCGGCTTATCATGCCAAAAGCACCATGTTTGGGCCTCTTTCACAATATGCACTTTGTCACAAATGCATTATCTGACCCAGTAATTTCATTCCTATGTTATCTTAAACCCTTACTCACTTTTTGACAGCTAGGACGCACTTTCTACTTATCAGCCTCAGGAAAATGGTCTCACAACAAGCGAGTGAGAGACAGAAACTTGTGGGTTATAACTAACACGATAAATGGACCTGTACAGAATAGTTGTTTATGCAGTCGATACAAATAACAATTCCTAATCTGAAGTTTAACTTTTTTTGTTACCGTTTCTATAATTATATTTCAAAGAACAAAAGAAAAAACAGTCAGGACTGTGTGCGGAGCCTAAGGCTCTGGGATAGCTCTCATTCAAACACATCATGTAGTCGTTTTGTCGCCATGAAACCGAGTAAAATCACTGCGGTTGATGCACCATAAAAAAAAAAAAACTCTCATACCAAGACGCTTTGTGACATTTCTGTATCAGAATTTGTGACACTGAACTTTTGCTCAGCACCATTAAAACATCAGGAGCCCTCTCTGGGGTTAGAAACGATAATCTGAATGAAGCAGCATGAGGACACACTAGAGCCAGGAGCGCTGAGTCACCAAAACATGGTCATCAGCTGATCTGCGTCCCGTTTCAACATCAAATCACGCCAAATCCAAAGAACCCTGTCTACCGGTCAACTTTTAATATGACTCAGTCTGCACTTAAATTCAGGAATAAAATGCACTTGGTTTGGTCTAAAGGACCGTTCCCCCCAAAAAAAAGGCTCAAGGTTACACACTTTTAAAATGTAAAAACATGCCATAGTTCCTGCTGGTGAAATAGAGCTGCTTTGGGTAGTAAAAAGGTGGGAAAAAAACTGCTGCTCATTTAGAGTATTTCTGATCCTAACCCCTGTGCAGGCTCGTAAAGCACTGTGTCACGAGCTGGACAGAGGTCAGTTATGATTCAGAAGGGAGGCAGAGTTGCTTCGACAAATAGGGAAAAAAAGAGAAACCGCACATCATCGAAATGACAGGCGCTCCTCTGGCTGCAGCCGCCGAGCACTTCAGGCCCGCTGTCAGCAGCTCCTTGAGCTCTAGACCTCCGCGGACAAAAACGACTCATTAATCACCGCGAGGCTCTAGGTCTGGGCAGGGGTGTGTCCTGGTTGAGGAGAGCGTGTGTGCTACTCAGGAATATTTGAGGCACTTTAAATATGAAGGACGTCCATAAAGAAACATGAACAAACCAAAAAAAACAACTATCTTTTGTAACAAGCAGCACACACGGTCCTGGAGCAGATTTTGGGGCCCTCACATCCCTCACAGCCCACAAAAGAGTTCTAAAAGGACAGGACAACTACAGGACAGTCTCACAGACGAAGGAAAAGAAATTAAACCGAGAGCACAAAAGGTTCTTACAAAGTAAAGCCGACAGCATGGATGGAATCGTACATCGAATCCAAAACTTTTACACAGAGGAAAACAGTGATTCTGTTCACCTGCGGGTGGAGTGGAGCATGTCCAGACACAGCACGGTGCTCCGAGGACACCAGCCTGTCTGACCACTCCATGTCTTCAGGTCTTTACAGCTCCTCTAATTGAAATCACATGCCTCCAATGCTCCCAAGTTCTAATTTTCAACAGCAGATGAAAATAAATGACAAAATTCCTCACATTCCACAAGGCTGCACTCTTGTATTAAAACAAGCCGCGCTTTCAAACACTACCCCCCCGACAACTATAAAGAACCCCCATGGGCGAGGATAATAGAGTCCAGGCCCGAGAGGCAGCAGGCTAATTTGCACATCCGCCTGCACGACACAACAGGGACGAAATCCAAAAATCAAGTTTATTCAGTCATTTTTTGGCCGAGGCAACTGAAAGAAAATTAATCAGAGTTGTGGAAGGCCAGGGCACGCGCACGAAAGTTAGAAAGCGTTGGCTGCTTTCCAGCTCGACACGGCATAATCGGTGCATGGTGGTGCTGAACAACAAGACGAAATGCTTTCCAGGTTTTTGATGAAAAATTATTTGTATCCACATACTCATATTCAGAAAAGAAAAAAAAACTGACTAAGCCTCTTTCATAAAACGCTTTAGTGCAGAGATTCTGCACCCTTCAGAAGAGACGGAGAAATGAGTGATTTATCAAATGTTTTCCTTTTTTCTTTTATTACAAGACAATGAGAATTTACAAGTGGTGAGGATCAGCCATAAAATGATAATATGCCCGCAAATTCTTGAGGTTTGTGGCAAGTCCCAGGCCCCGAAACAGCTTATTAAAACACAACCAACGAGAAATGCACATAAAATATTGAAAGTGCATTAGCAGTTTTCATCCTTGTATATCAGATATCAGGTTTTTTTCTTCTTCTCTTTTTCCTGGGGGACTGTAAAACAAGGCAACCGTATACACAGATCTAATAAATCTGCCAATTTTCAAGTTCACCTCCATAAAAATCATTTGACTGGTGAGAAGAAAAACAGCAATCATCTCATTTCAGTGCAGTGTTCTGCTCCAAAACCTTTGGCCCCGGCATTAAGAGTGGATGTTCTTTTTTTTTGTGTTTCTTTTACCAACCAGTCACCTAAGCGATGATATACAACTCCCCGTCGCTGCAAAACGCCCCCATGGCACCCTCATCCTGCCGACTCCAACAACCAATAAGATGGTTGGAACAGGTTCATGAAAAAAAGTTTAATGCCACCTCAAAAACACTTTGAAAGTCAAATCCAATCCCAGAGAATCCAAGAGCCAAGAGCAAGCCTCATCCAGCCAGGATGCAGCTGAGTGGATTAAACTAGTCTATCACAGCTGCACCAAACATGACACGGTTACTTGCAAAGAAATTTAGATGAGGCACTTAATCTTCCTTATTAGAGTGAGAAAACAAAGACGTGTGCCTCTATGCAGGCAAATTTCACTTTGGGGGGTGGGGCAAATGGCAACTGCAAAAAGGTGCTGAATGAATGTTGTGCCTTGGACTGGCATCTTTGGTTCTATTAACCATCTGAGACGTGAATAATAATAATAATAATAACATAATAAACACCCTGCCCATTGGGCAAATAGACATTTTCAACAGAACAGTTCACAATAGCTCCGCACAACTTGTGCTCAATTTCCCCTACACACGCACAAATATCTGACTTAGACTCACTGAACCTAATAATTGATTACTCAATAGCGTGATTTAGCAGTTTCAATAACGAGTGAAACAGCACAGATGAAAAACGATTGGTCTTTCTTGATTAGAGCAGATGTTTCTCCTCATGGGGAGAAGAAAAAGAAACACACACCAAAAAAAAAACGCAAAAAAAACCTTCAGTTTATCTTCATGATTTATCTGGCTGCCGTTATGGTGGATTAAATCATCCAGACAGCTTCTCCCGGCCCTACATGGACAGGCCACCAGTAGACTCTGCCAGTTTACGCAACGCTGGCGTCAGACTGCATCCTGCTTTTGGCCCGGCCGCGCACACAGGTGGAATGCTCTGGAAGGGGCCCACAGGTATGCCGGCTCTGAGCTCCAACATCACTGACACTCGAGTGAAAAACGGACACACCATCCCAGAGGGAATTCACAGGAGCTGGAGACAAAAGCGGCCAATCGGTGTCAGGCTTTGGGAACATATACGGACTGGTCTCCAATGTCATTTGTTTAAAAACCGTCTGCACCTCAGGCTCTCGCACACCAAACTGAACAGGCGGAAGTGCTTACATTGAATTAAGAAAAAATCTTTTGGCGTATCATGCTTTTTTAAGTGTTCTATCACACATTATCCATGGGGGAAAAACCAGTTGGTGCTGACGCGCGACGGTCATCAGGAAAAGCAGCTGTTCTGCATGTTCTCTGTGGACAATATGCAAAGTGTGACACCCCACACAGTCTGCACGGCTAAAGGGTGTCGGAGATTAACAATCTGGTGACGTCAACATTTATATGTCAAAGTCAGGAAGCGTTCCAGTTTAATAAGACAGCTGCAGGATAACAATTTTTTTTTTTTCTCAAAGAAAATCAGATTCTGCCGTAAGGCCATGTCCTGGTTTCGAATCGAGAATAAAGGAAACTTATCCTGGAAATGAGCTCCACTCAAACCTTCCTCACACTCACATCGTACATACTTTCTTTAGATTCCTAACAGCCGCAAATATGCAGCTTTGTTTCCTTGCTAATAAACAAAACTAACTACAGGCACAGCACTTAAAGGAAATGACTTATTGCTCCTGTCTTTAAAAGAATAAATCAATTAATCTGTACCACTGAGTCTCTCATTTTACAGTTCTGTGTTCCATCTGTTAGTTTACTTCTTTTTCTAATTTTTAATTGCTCAGTTGTAGTTTTTGTAAGTTATTGTAAGACACTTGCTATTCTGCTTGAGGCTAACAAAAGGTCAAATGCTGCAGTTCTATCCTGATACGTCCTAATCCTAATGCACGTACTTTTATAATGTTATGGTTTTAAATGTTTCCTGGCGTGAACTTTAGCGTTATTTGCATCACCGGAGAAGTTCCAATGCTCCAATAGTAGCGCACCTTATCGAAATCTGTTAAGAGGAACGCGTACCAGCGGAGTTTCCATTCGTATCGAAACAGAGAGGAAGGAACTGGTCTTCCACTCACCTCAAAGAAACCATTCCACGTTGGCCATCTTCCTCGGGATGAGAAGCCAAAGACAATTTTTCGCCATTTAACAAGTTATGTACGACAATCTTTGCCAAACTCATTGTTGTTGATCACTTCTTTTTCCATTTTCACTGGTTAACAAATCAGCAAAAAACCGCACTAATCAGCCTCAACACACAACACCTGTGGTCTGTTAATGGTCTATCTGTACTGGGAAGATAGGTTCAGGAAAATCACAAAGAATTCTATGTTAACAGGTTATATCAGAGTGAATACAGCCCTCAGAGGTGGTTCTGTAAGCAGCAGCTTACAGCTGATGTCAGCGACGTAAAAACAGTGACCAGCGATCGATGCTGGTTTTAAAAAAACGACAAAATTACACTAGCGTCAATGTTATGTTTTCTTTTTTTTTTTTTTATGAAGTCGTGAAGAGTGCATTGACAGAGGAAGTAGCACAACTGTGTTTTCACATCTTTACAAGTGTGAATTAAATATTTGCGCTTCCTTTTTTGACAATATATATTTCAATAAGGCCCAGCTGTTAAGTCTGTATTGGGCTGAGTAACAAGATTCTACAAGTTCAAATGCGGCCTGTTTAACCCAAACTTCATCCAACTTTAAAAACACATACTTTAGTGTTTATCAAAGCGAGTGGTATAAATAAAAAAAGAAAAAAGAAAAAAAATGAAAAAATGAAGAAAAAAATTCAGCACTACTTCTAAAGAAAAGTACATTTCCCAATTTGGACTTCAGAGTATGCTCATTTCTGAGTACTAGTGGAGAAGTGAAAGTTCTGCCCAATTCTTTGCACCTTGTAGACAGAAAATTACCGTAAATATTTGTGTCTCAGCTGGCATTCTCAGGAGATCTGGCACTACTGTACAGTAATATATAGACGCACTATGTAGATGTGACCCAGATACACGGAAATCTCCACATTTGCTTGTGAGAAGACGTAAAAATGGCGGCGCATTGCAGCTTGTGATCGTGCACCGCTGCACGTAGTGTTTTAGGTCCTTTTAATGATCCAAAAAATGTTTCAGGTGATTTTAATGCTGACCTTTTATAACGAGAATAAAAGTATCCCTATTTGTTTTTCCGTGACAAAACAGCCCCCTGAAATGGCTAATGGCCCTGTCAGTGCAGCAGCAGCACCGCTGCGCTCCGCGGCCCACCGTGCTCTGTCGCCGTGCCAAAGCAAGCACACGCTCAGCGCGCAGCTCATGATGAGAAATACTTGTGCTGCTAATGGACAGGAGGGAACCGGTACAGGCGGTAGGAGGCAACGAGCAGAAGCCGATGCTGCGGGTCACTGTGTGACATAACGTCCCCGTCCTCCCTCAGGACCACTTTGGGAAAGGTTAACATATTTCTGCCGTCGTTTTCCACACAAACCAACACATGCAGTACCCCCCTACTTCTCTCATTTGAAACAGACAGGTTTGTCTTTTCAGCGGCCTCGCTGCAACTCTCAGCCACAAGTAAAAGAAACAAACCAACAGCAAAAGAGTGGTTTTTAAAGGTTTGCTAATTTGAGCTAGCTGGTCGCTCCAAACAACAGTGTGCTGAACCCAGCCAGCAGGCTACAAATCTGCTTTCTTTTCATTATGGATGACGGGGTATTCATCATGGCTGCCTTCTCACATCCTGTATTTGTTTGGAACACGGTTTGTGCATATCCTCAGAAATAGCGCTATGCCGTAGGTGCCCGGTACAATTTGACAGGATATGTAGTCAAGAGGGTAAGCAGCGCTAAAATTTTTTATTTTTTTAAGTGTCAAATGAAGTCCACAGTTACGAACCTCTGTAACTACACAGTTGCACAAGTGCTTGTCAGCACTCTCCACCACAGACATTCACCATATCTGAAGCACACGGGCCTTGTGGTGGCGTGCAGGGTGGCGGCGCCCAGGTATCCAGGGTCAACCACCACCTCTGCCTCTCATCTCATGCCTCGGACTTGTTATCAAAACAGGGAAAAAAAGAAAAAAAAATCAACAGGACAGAAAATACACACGACGCGGCTGTCTCCGCTGCATCTTATTGGCACCGTGCTGCCGTAATGGAGTATCGTCAACATGCGTTTATGGCACCACTGATAAGAACTAAACAAGCTACCGCGGCTTGCATTGAACTGCTTCTGGCAGAGAGGGCCGGCGACAGCACATTGGCTGGCATATAGGCCATAAAAACATCATCTCCAGCAGCGCAGAGAGCTCTTAAGTTAGTGTACCCGAAGGGTGGAAAAGCTGGCCATTATTCAACCAAGTCTGCGACCTACAAACTTAACAAGATGTGGCCATTTTGGCTGCAAAACTATGGAACTCCCTCCAAAGCCTTGGAAATCAGCACAAGATTAAAAAACACTTAATCTCAAGTAATCATCTGATCAGGACGCTCAGCGGACTCGTGCAGTTCAGAGAATCCGAAATGATCTCTGGCCACAGAAGCACCAACGTAATTGTCCCTTTTTTTCCAGGCAGTTGAATAGAGTAGCAGACAAAAACATGAACTGTGAACTTTTTGTTTAAGAAAGTGGTGCTTTATTGCCCAGGCACTTTCCTCGTGGGTGAGCCAAGACAGCCAGCCCAAAAACAAACACTCTTTGAGGCGATATAACAGAAGCTCGATTCACGAGAGTTTTGGAGACCTAGAAAGAGCATCGAAATCCTTTTCTTAAGGGACCTCATCAGTTGATTTGTACCCAACCATGCAAAAAAACTGGACCACCTGCACCTTGTAGAGATGAAATTTAAGTATAATCCGAATTTCATCTCAGCAAAATATCCTATCTGCAGATGGAAGTGCTTTGCCAGAAGTATTTTTTTATTATTATTTTGTGACCTATTGTGCTGCATTACATAAGCCATTCCCTAAATCCAGACCAGAAAATCCAATCCATAAAGTCACTCAGACCAGAGGTGATGCGTAGCATCTGTGGAAAAAAAAAAAAAAGTCCAAAAGTAGTTTGATTCAATAAAAACTGACGATATCCATCAAATAAACTGTGTAGGAAAAACAGCTGGTTTTTCTTCTCCCCCTCAACGGAGAAAAATGCTGCTCAGGGCTGAATACATTCTGGAGTATCTATCTATTCGAGGAAAGGAGAAACAGTGCCCTGCAGCACAGGGAGAAACACAGAATACACTGAATTAAATACAGACCACATCCATCCAAACCAGCATGCTCACATTCCAACTTTATTCACCAAAATAATTCCAAGGTTTGCAGCTCGTGACATTGGCCCCCAGGGAAGCAGGCTGATCTGATTTCAAATCAAGGACTCTACATGGCAGGTTGTGTTACTTTTCATCTCTGATCCCTGCATAACCTTTTATGTAACTTATGTGCTTAAATGACAGTGTGTAAACAATAAGTTTACATATAAACAAACAGACTTCAACCCACATGTTACTTTTCTGTTCTTTCTTCCTCTGTTTGTGTTCATTCATGTCAGTCTGCTGCACCTACCACAATGATCCGACCCTTTTGGATAAGCATGTTATTACTAGAATTTAGCTTCTTTTTTTCTTTCAAAATAGGTCACTCTTTTCACAATGAAAATATCTCAAATAGGGCTGCTGCAGGCACATAACCTGGGTTTATGACTAACTCTCATGGGACAAAAAAAAAAAGAACCAAAAGAGCAACGTCAACAAGTCAGTGAAACTGGGTCATGCAATCCTAAGGAAATCCCACCTCGTTTTTTGGTGACATGTCATTCTACATTATGATTAATGCTGATGAGCTTATATTTAGGACCTTAAACTGGAAGCACCGCTCTGTGTCTGCCTGTAGCCTACCCTCAGTTAGAGCCTCAACACTATAAATACCACCAACTGCTTCTTGAGTCTTCGGCAGCATAGAGCAGATTGCATGCTCAGTGGTGTTTTCAACTGATCCATCCATAGTAATCTAACAATCAGAAGTGGGTCAGGCCAGCGGAGGACGAGCCAGCCCAGAGCAGAAGGCTCACTGATGATCCGGGCAAGGGTTCCTGCTTTGACTTATCCAGCAAGGTGGACAGAGGGAAAAAATCTGTCGTCTAGACAAATGAGTGTGCGTTACTATGACTAACAAAGCTTCAATAAGTAAAGTCAATGCACTGAACGCTCTCCGTCCTGTACATTTCACACCTTAACTTTATCTCAGTATTCAGGTTTGGAGAAAAAACCCTCCCACTTTGAGGCTGAAAAGTCTAACCCCGTTTTTATTTTTCAGAAAGGCTAACATAAAGCGGCGACAGCCCCTGATCAACAGTCATCTGTGACAGCCCTTAGTGGCTTCCTTCAAAAATCAACTTTATGATGCCGAGTCCAGAAGAAAAAAAAAAAAAGTTAAATCCCACTCCGTCTCCTCAGACTGAATGTGAATCCACTCAGACCCTGGCGGCGACGCCAGGAACATTTTGTCCCTCGAGCACAAAATATTCCTCGGTTGGCGCGAGGATGCAAACAGTTGATGGCAGACGCTGTTTACCTACTGCGCATAGCATTCTATGGTGACTAAAAGGATTCAGCTGCTCCATGAGGGCCCTCTTTGACACATGGACCTGGACGGGCGCCACGGCCAGAGCCTTGGAACTTTAATGTGCTCCCTTTTGGCAGATTAGCTGAATATTTGTAGCTTTCTCCAGGCTACTCATTAAGCAAACGCTGTTCCTGCATCCTGAAGAGCACACCAGTGGTAATTCAGAGTAGATATTTGCAAGCTGACAATTATCAAATGTGCAACTTTAACAAAAAGGAGCAGGGAGCCAAAAAAGTCTCCCAACGTATATCTATGAATGATTAGATATGTTTGCAAAGCTGTTTCCTCTCTAGGATGAAAGGAATGTGAGGCTGGACCTGAGGCACAACATGTAAGTGGAAGCATGAGGAGTTTCCTGTCCCTCTGCAGAACAACAGTGGAGGGGGAGATTTTGGGGGGGGGGCAGGGGGGGAGAGACTCTGACACAACACAAGAGTCGCCTTTTTGGTCACAGCTGTGTAAAACCGGCGTGAAGAATTTTTTGCAAGCCCACAGAAACCACTGGGGCTGCAGGTGTTAACAACAGATCCCAAACCAAAACAAAAAGCAGCACGCTCAGCCCGCAGGAGCACCGAGCATTACGCGGCGTGGATCCACATAACCCGTGAACGCGACCTGAGTCAGTAGACAAATATGACAAGGGAGGGGCCAGCTTTTTTGGACTTCTTTGACTTAAACGCGAGCCCGTGTGGCGGCGCGTCCCATTAGCTGGAGGTGTGGGGAAAGACGCCGGAGCTGACAGGCGTACAGATAAACAGGGACGGGACGTGAGACGTTCAGTCCCCGGAAAGTTCACACGGATCCAGGTCAAACGTCGCAACCGCCTCGTGGGGTCACCGTCCCCCGGGTGGCTTAAACGGAGAAGCCCGAGCTTCGTCGGTGAACACGCCACCGCGAGCTGGGCTAAACATCTGGCCGGTTAATGGGAGGAAATCAAAGGGAAGTCCAGTTTTCGCCTAGCCGCGCGGCTAACGCCGAGCTAGGCGCAGAGAGCTATGTAGCATCAACACCATCCCACACTGACTGACGGCCTGGACACACAAACCCCAGTCTGCCAGCCGCCCCCTGCCGCCGAACTTACCGGCTTTCTCCTGGTCGTATCCCACGACAGTAAAATAGTCAGCCAATCTAGCCATGTCTGCTGCTTTTCCCGAGCTATACCAACACAATTCACCATTTTTCCCTCTTCCAAAGCACAGCCATGTTTGACAGAAGGAGCGTCACTGCGCTTGCGTGCAGGATACGGCCATGGGCGTGGGCCCTGGAGTTTACAAACGCATCACTGTGTCTGAACACACACACAACCTCTTTTTTTTTTGTCCCGAAAGGGCAGGATATTTCTCATACCAAGTTCCGCCGAACATCCCGCCACAGAGCTGCGCGTGGCAGAATGAGGGCTTTCTGTCTGAAACCGGCTTGTTTGCTGGGTTGTCACAACACTTTCAAAATGACTGATGCAAAAATACTATTATGGAGGACAGAAGCCTTTTGAGACACTAAAGTAATGCTTATAACAGGGATATAGCCATGGGAAATTTTTCTCATGCTTTTATTGTAATGGACCATGTCTGATTTTGCTGCGTCACAGCAGGTGGAAATTTTCCTTGAACCATGTGCCACATAAAAATCTTCCACTTAGTCAATGGAGTCAGCAACTAGTCATATCAGTCACCAGGGCAAATGCCTTTTTTTTCTGTCGGTGTACAAATGATTGGGATTTGATATTGACTGTGTTCGGGACGTGACAGTCCCAATTTGGCTTGTGCAAAATACTGTATATTTACAAATAACAGGAAAGGTTGTCACAAGACATAGCACGTGGAGGTTCTTGACAGCATGTGATGCTAATGCACAAACCACCGTTGCTTTCAACAATGGCAGGAACACAGCATGCCATTTCCCTTGGACTTTCTCTCACTCTTCGTCCGTCTTCTTAACGTCTCTCCAGTTCGCTGCATGCTGCTTTTGTTTGCTGGTTAGAGAAAATCCACACAAAAGCGGTCAAAGAGTTGAAACCATGGCAAAATCTGAAGAAATACGGACAGCATTGTTTGCCCGTTTTGTTTTGTCTCCACTTTGGAATGATGGGAATGTGATAGGACCCCCGAGCAACAAACATTACAGTCATCATGAATCAGCCTCTTTTTTCCCGACACATGGGACACTTCCTCTCGAACTTCTTCATACACAAATTGGGACTTAGTCAAATAAGTGTCAGTCACCTTGGACAACAGCTCCACACAGAGCAAACTAAAGATTGCTATATAAGGAGCCGAGAGACACCACCCGGATTGTGTTGTCATCATTGCAACATCTCTTGTTTTAAACTGTGTAGAGGGGATTACTTGTCGGATGGAGTCAATTATCATTACAAAGTGCTTACAGAATATTTTCTAGTTTACAGCACATGTGGTTGCCATTTATATATTTTTGAGTTTAAGATATGACACTACCCTTGGAATGGGTCACATGAGATATAAATAAACTCTAAATTAGGAGGGTTTTGTCACAATATTGAGATAAGGATTATGGAATCCTGATTTGTTACAGTGGAATGTCAATGTTAAGTAAACCCTTTTTTTTACGTAGCTTTTCTCCCACTTCAATGAAACCGAAACAAAAAAAGAAAAGAATAATCAAAACTGAAAGTGTTTCTTTCTCAATGCCACGGGGAAATTCTATTCTAACACTCTAAATGGAATTTCTTTGCTGTTAAAACCAGGTGTTATTTCTCTGGTATTTCCAGCAGATATGATTTAAATATCAACCTGTGATAAAGCATCAGCGGCTATGTGTCAATGATATGTGGACTCTGATTAAAGCTGGGGCACTTCTCATACTAATCACCTCTGGTGTCCAACTTAAGGTGTGAGGTTTTCTGTCGCTTTTTATGTTGTTTCCAGTCACGACCCTTTGTGATAATTGTGTAAAAGATGCCACTAGCAGGCACATACAGGCTCTAAATGTTCCCGCATTCAAAAGGCTTCCATGGATAAGAGGTGAAACATTGTCAAACATCACCAAGAAAAGAAGTTCTGCTCCATCTACTCAGACATTTAAGAACACACCCCTAGATATCACTTGACAGATTTTTTATGTGCACAATCCTAAGAAAAAAGTGACTTCAGACTATACAGAAGAGCAGCATATGAGCTAAATTATTCGAAAAATGTCTCAGATAATATTGTCCATGCCTCACTGGCTGTTGTTCAAATTCACTTCAGACTTGATTAATAATTGTAAAATTCCATTTCACATTTATCCAACTGTGGAAATAAATCCTAACACAAGTCCAAAGTTAATATTTGCCTTGAACAAACTAATACATTAATGTTATTGTGTTTGAATTTAGAAATACTTACTATATTTAACTAGTTGCTCAATACTTCTCAGATTCATCACTGACAGGGAACTTCAATGTGTCGGGGAGTGCCCCGAAAGGCAGCCTGTGGATGCATTCCTTAAATCCTATTATTTGCAATTAGGCAAACGGACTGAATGAAGCACAAATAGAAACTGCACCTAGATGACGCAAGAATTCAAATATAACAAGACGAATGTTGCAACCTTTTCATCTATGGTTGTTTAGATTTCTGACAGCCCTCAGAGAAAGCAGTCAGCTGAGTTAAACACCTTGTGTTCTTACTGGGACGACTGATGACTTCTCCTTTAGATGTCACAAAAGAAACACAGAGAGAAAGAAAACATTTTTGAAGACTGCCAAATGCTCATGATGAGGTGTGTTCTGACTTCCCCCCGACTCTAAAATCTAATTTTCTTTAAAGTTTTGTTTAACATACTTTTTTTTTAATCGTCACTTTAGCAAGACATGAAAAACAGCTCAGCAGTAATGTCCTGAATGGGGTGGGGGAAAAAGGATGAGAGACTGTGTGTCATTCAATGAGCCCCTCCCACCACCTATATAAATGCTCCCTGTCTGGTGTGTAGGAGCTATTAGCAGAGTGACACAGCTGCCTTGCAGAACCAGTGGTAATATCAAGAAACCTGTGGAATACTCTTTCGAGGCTGACTTACCAGAAGGACTTTCCTATTCAACTGAACTGTCAAAGAACATCAGGTATGTACAATTATCTCTCAGGGAGGCTTTGCCGGGCTCCCAGCTGATGGCTTTATCCTTGGTTTTTTGAGGTCAAGGCACAAGTGTAGAGACGAGAACAGGTTATCTGTCTGGTTATATAAGCAGTTCAGCTCTCTTACTGTGCGTGCTTCTATGAGGGAAGGGGATCCAAATGGTAAATGATTCAAGAGGAGCGGTGCCCCACGCATTGTTTATTTGTTGCATGTGAGAGTTCCAGGAATTACAGGTTTTGCTTGATTTGTGCACTTCGCCTATTTTGGGTCCCTTATTTGGTCGACCGTGTCCTTCAGATTAGTTGCCAGGGGCCCAAAGAGTGGTTGCAGATTTACTTAACCCAGCCAAATCTGACCTTAGCTTAACATTTTAAATAAATGAATGATGTGTGCAAATAACTTGGCTTTTGGACTCTTGTGTAAGAAAGCAAAATTGTGGCACTCAGGGGAGTACAGTATGAAATAGTTCTAAACGGACAGAGGGAGAGTGCAGCATGCCGCATGGCTAAATATTAATTTTTTTTCCCACCACAAATGACTAACTGGCTATTGTTTTCTTTTCTTCCAACAGGAGCCAAAATGAAAACGATCTTCCACTCCTTCCTCTATTGCTGTCTACTGGCAACAGTAGCACACTGTATGGAACCTAAGGTGAATCCCGAGTTGAAAAAAAGGTGAGTTGTCTGAGCAGTGATCCATTTCATCCATGTAATGTTTTAATCTGACTCTGCGAGCAGCAGTCTGCTACACAGTACCCGTTTCTAATCCTAAGATTCCTAAATTGTTTTTGCCTTCTTTTCATAGACTAAGTATATGGCTGGGAAGCAGAATGAGACGGGATATTTACAGCACGACGATACAGAAGACAGCCGAGTCTGAGCCCTTCGTCAGAACAGAGGACATCAGGGATAATTTGCTGCCACATTCCAGGTAAGACATCATCCACGCAAGTCTGAAACGTTGTCCTGATATATTTTGAGTATGGTAGGCTACAGCTGCAGGCTCTGCCAGCACGAGCAGCATGGATTAATGTCCTCTCCTTTTTTTGTCTTCCAGCACTGACATCAACATCCGAACCAAGAGGTCCAAAAACTCAGCCAACCAGTCAAAATGGAAAGGTTGCGCCCTGGGCACCTGCTCGGTCCATGACCTGGTACACCGCCTGCACCAGCTCAATAACAAGTCAACCATCCCCACCGCTCCTGCTCACAAGATCAGTCCCAGGGGGTACGGCCGGAGGCGGCGATCTCTTCCACAACGCAGAATTGCACTGAGGGTGGAGCAGGGCAGGCTGAGGCCCGTATGGAGCACAAATAACTCCCAGGTTCACAAGCTTGTGGCTCTCCTCAGAAGGACATGAGCTGGACTTTGAGAGAGCAGCTGGGAACAAAGTGCGTCTTTTGAGCCAGTGTCCTCTTTGCTCTTTTCTGAAAATTCTCAAAATGCCTCAAACCGTTGCCAAATATACTCCAGCACATTTGTTCCAGGCATGGGGACTGAGTCAGAGCAGGGCTGGCTGCAGCCAAGTTTCTCCAAAGGGGCCTTGCTGCCCAGCGATAAACAGCGTGCAAGCAACTGCAGCTGGCTTAAAGACACTGGATGGCACAGTGTGGAGCAAACTACAGGTGCTGCTCTAAGCTCGGCAGAGGTAAAAGAAGAGTGCTAACACCTGGCAAAGTGAACACTTCCTCTGGTTTTAAGAGGGCACTCTCGCCCAAAAATTCTGGGACTTCGCACGCTTTTTTCCTCAAGGCCAGGACTTTGATAAGTGCTATCTTCTAAGGATTAAACCACCATGTTCCATCAAACTGTCAGTAATTGTCTGCACTTTTCGTTTTGGACTTAGAGTAAAATGAATGATCAGGAAAAAAAAAAAAAAAAAGGCATCGCATTGCATCACATAATGCTCTCAGTTTATATCAAGTTGTGGACACTGTATAAGGGAAATGCCTTAGATTATTTGAGATATGTGCCAGTCCACGATGGATTGAAATATACTTGAAAATGTTAATGTATGTATAAAACCATGTGCAATCTATTTTTTTAATCGCAGGTATGTGTATATATGAATTCCTTTATTTAAAATATTATATAGAAGTTACATTAAAGTACTTATGCAGATAGAGCTATTTTTGTACAGGAAGAAATATATATATGGGCATTGTAGCTGTTGGTCATTATTCCTTTGCAAACTGTGGTAATTGGATTTGTGTTTTATAGGTATATTATTATATATTTGTAAATGTGTTCTATTTTATTTGTGTCAAAGCAATAACATTGTCATTCAATAAACACTTTGCATACAAACTCTATGTGTTCTCGCTTCCTTTGGTCCAGGCTGAAAGCGGATGGCTGGGGCAAAACACTAAGCACCTGGTCTCTGTTAAGTGATTACAGGTTCTTATTAGAGCCTCCACTCCTCTCCCTACATTCCCGTAGTTATGGACACCCCTTCCACCACCCCCAACACACACAAATGGGGGAAGAAATGGCAAACAGGGTGCCAGGCACATTCCTGATAGGTTCAGCTCATATTTGTTGGCTCACCCCACACCACAAAACGGCCCTAAAGCCATCAGAGGAGGCTGAGGATTTAGCTCCATCTGTATTCAATGGTACATGGTTGGGACACAAGAAGGCTGCTGCGCGGGGGGGTTCCGGCCTGACATTCCACTTAGAGCATCACAGAGGACTGCTCCAACAATGCAGTGACCGGGCCCTTCACAGTCGGAGGCTACAATGCACATCTCAATATTTTTGTAAGTTAACTCAAAAAGCATCTGTTGCAAGACGATCGGCTCCATCTCGTACATGTGCAGTGATACTTCCCCCGGAATGCCAATAACAGTGGTTCAAATGGTGCTGGATGATGTGAATAGGATATACAGAAACACATTTCAGCGCCAAAGCTGTAATTGCGCCATCTCTACTGCCATCTAGGGATATTGGATTGGAAAAACAGCAAAAATGTGTCTTTTCCCTCTCGGTGTGATTTACGCAGCCAGTTCCATCGGCTCAACCTTAAGTGCAGGAAAGGGGACGTGAGATTCATGTTCCTTAACTATCATCCTCTGAGAACTAGTCACTGAATATCAGCCTGCAGAGACCTGCCTTTAGAAATGACCTGTCACACTTTCTCCAGTGTGTCCTGAACAGTGATTCATTTTCATGTGAATACTGAAAAGGCACAAATCCCTTCACTTTTGTATTGTGCGGTTTTTGCATCATGCTTAATCAACCTCATGGATGTCAGAGGGTTCAGTCTTACTTTGTATCTTCTAGCTTTCACCTAAACGTGGCTGAGGAGCACATTTAATCAGGGCAATATACAGTCACTGATGACAAAACCTGTTGGACAAATAACTGCGAGGCGGGAGGCACTTAAAACTGAAGCAAAGGAAGCAACCAAAGCAAATATGCCATCTAGTGGCTTAATGTAGAACATATATCTGAGGTTTAACGTTTATTCTCTGAACATGAGCATTATGATTAAGGCAAAATGTGTTTTCATAACAGCCTAAGAGTGTGAATGGATACACACTGTACTCTCTGTGCTAAGTGAGGGCGTCACCTCTCCACTAAGCCAATCAGCAGGTGACGCCATGGACATGGTGATAGCATCAACAAACTGGTCACTGTAGGTCAGCAGGTAAGTAATAATATTGCATTCTGAGTACATCCTGTATGCCAAGCACCAGATCTTTTATTTCTTCGGATTTCTGTGTTCAGAGTGCTTAAACTGGCATTATCTCCAGATCTGATCTGCTCTGTTCAACGGGATACTGACAAAAATATACAGTAACCACTGAAATCTGATTAGCCGCCATGAAAAAAAGGGCTGTCTGGAGGCTCTATTATGACATTAGGTGAACTCAGATATAAGTGAATTACTCACCTGTTTCTAATGTTTATGCCAGAGCTCATTTACACACAATCAAATTACTGCTGAGAATAAATAAAGAGGAGGGGGGGTGGGAAAAGACAAAACAAGGGAGAGCAGACATAGAAGATTACTTTTTTTAATCAAACTTATACGCACACAGGACTAGCAGTGGACCAAAGCCAATTCTAAAAGTACTGTGATGACCTGCGTTGAAAGGATTAGTTTTATAATCTCAACCACTGTGAGGTTAAGTCCGGGACGGTGTACCCCCCTGCTGCTTAAGGCCACACCAGCAGATTTGAGTCCCCTTCAGACGAGATGTGAGAGAGTGTGCAGTGCTCGTGCTCTGCTGTGAGACTGATTATGCTGCTCTGAACAGGTAGCTTTGATCTGCCCGGGAGACACAATCCAGACACTGATTCTAACTGGACCACAGTTCTACAATGTGTGTGCGTATCTTTGCAAAGTAAACAACACGATTGCAATATCAGAGACATTACCTCTTGCCATGAAGTCGACTCCTGAGATTAACCCGAGGAAGAGCATTTAAACAGCTAGCATCTGGGTCAGAGAGCTGCATAAATTCCAAATAAAAATGAATGCAGATAAGAAAGCTTTGAATCCAGTCAACAGTTCTCTTTTAAGATTGTTTTCAAAGTAAAATACTTCTGAGAATAAGAGAAAAAGGTTAAGTATTAGTATTGTACAAACTACATTCTTTACTACTCAATATTTGAACTATTTGAACGAAACAAGCAAACTGCAACTACTAGAATGAAATTGAAAAAAAGGGAAGTGACATGACCATAAATGCACATTTGAGCCTTCAAACCTGGATGCTTTTCTTCTACTGAGCTGTGGCCATGAAAGAGTTAAGGATGGACTTGTTTGTGCTCCAGGGTGGTGGAGGAGACATCAAACACCCTGCTCACAACAGAAACCCAGCGTGTCTTAGATGTTTCTCTGAGAGAACAGAGTTTTTATGCACTCCAGATACAGCAGAGCAAAAGAAGGTGAGTGGACATATTTGACATTGTGATTAGTGTGGGACCAGATCAACAATGCCTTCCTCAATGTTCTTGTTATATAAGCTATGTAGAGTTTTAGAGCCCAGCATGGGGTATGAGCATGTAACTGTTTAGGAATAACCATAGTGAGAGCTCCTGGTGGGTGCACCAAAAATGTACTCACATGCACAAATGTACACACAAAACTTGCTGAAAATGTAAACAAGATAAACATAGGGACAGTGCACTTCCTTTGTTTTTTCTGCTCACTCCTCTACAGGAACTGACCACTGAGGAAGATGAGAAGAGGAGACACGCCTCTTTTAAAGCAGCACTCAAGCCCATCCTTGGGAAAGAGTGAGCTTCTTCCTCTCCCTCTCTCATAACTATCTCAGTAATGCAGCAAATGGCTTTGTCTGGTGTTGATGACCCTTTCTGCCTGATATGACTCTGACAAAGAGCCATATAGGGTCCTCAGAGGGTCCTCAGCCATTAAGAGCCATGAGGTGTCTGAGAAATGTCAAACGGGACAAGATATAGATGGTGGGTCTGAGATAGGCTGTGAGTGGTCCACTAATGGCTTTTTACTGTCTCTAATGGGGTTATACTGAAAGTATGACATAATGAATAATGATCCTTCCTCTCCACAGTAGCCATGGATATAATATATGCTTGATTCCAAATTTCCACATTACAGTGCCCTCGAGTGGACTCTCAAACCCACACTAGCACAGACAATACAGACTGAGCACCACTAAAATGCCCCTTACATTAGTACCCATCAATGGTTTGTGCAGACTGACACCCTTGCACTTTCACAGCTATCAGGGATATGATGTATGCTAAATCAAACAATTTAAAAAGGTCTTGTAATGCAGTATAAAACCAGATTTCTACTGGGTTTTCATAAGACAGGATCAGGATATACTTCCACTGAAAATCCCATTTTTCTGTCAGGGATTGATTTGAGAGAATCGGCACAGAACCATTTACCCATATGTATTAACAGAGGCTATCTCTAAATATCTTGTTTGAATGCTGGCTGCCTTAGGTATTTCAACCTGCCGGGATGATGGCACAATACTTCAATGCACAAACAAGGGCTTGCTCAGGGCCTTTGAGCAAAGTTGTATGAACTTGTCACTGATGGTCAAAAACCATGCTCTATTAAGAAAGCAAGACAAACCAAAAACTTTACTGAAACTAATCACGAGGTAAACACCCCCAGAGTGTGAAGAGAATGAACATTATATTAATCTTAAGGTGAATCACTATTGATCGGCCACTTGGTTCCATGGCTGCAGTGCAGTGACAAAGGGTATCTTTAGAGTCATAAACAGATAAAAAATGAGGAGGGGTCAGTTATCTTAGCCATCACCTCGTGCGTATTTGCTTATTTGCTACGGAGGTAGAGCAGGGACTCTTCTTTTCTCATCCTCTCTACTTGAACGTATTGTGTTGTTTTTGATCGAGCACCGAGTGTTTGTGTCTCAAATACCGAAGGATACAGACACCAAGAAAGAAAACAGGGCACTGGCCTCCTCACTCTACTCTGATTAAGACCCTTCTTTGTCAACATGATGACACTGTATCCTTAAAATAGAGAAATCAGAGGCCACTAAAATAAAGTCCTCCTGGTGTAACACTTTAGACTCACAGAGCTTCTTAAGGGACTGCTGGTCTATGCGTCGCTTCTCCACCTTGAAAGGACAACCCCACCAGAAATGGCCATGACCATCACAGAAGGTAGGAACAAGGCTAACAGTTGGGTCCGGTTAAAACATTGTCTAACTAATTCTATTTGAGTGCATCTCTCAACATAATGACGCTGGTTTAATGAGCACAGGAAACATTACTCCAGTGTCTAAGTCAATTATTATAGTAAACTGGACTGTGGAGTTTCTGAAGAAACTGTTAAAAGCTGGTAAGAAATAAGAATAAATAAAATACATAGAGCTAAGAGAGGCAGGCTGTTGAGGATCAGATACCCTTTGGCTGTGATCACCAGCAGGTGGAGTTGCCATGGTGAAGCGCGGTGCAACACACAAACTGACTCGGGCTGAAAATTAAGCACTGTACTGAAAAAAAAAAAAAAGATTCTAACATCTACAAATATATCACATAAGTCAGGTCTATGACATTTGAACTGCACTTAAATTAAATGACGTAATTTCCTGTGTTTACACTTTCTCCACGAACAGTTTTTTCGCCAATCGTTTGAACCGTTGTGGGACCATTTTCCCTGAGTTGTCATGGTTTCAGTGGTAAAGGTATGATGGAACTATTACCCGAGTGTAGACAGGGATATTTAAAAAGTTCAAGTGTTATTATTTGATACGAAAAAATGACAATGCCAGTCACCAAGACAAGATGAAGAAAAGGTCTTCCAAGGGAGCACTATTTTAGGTCAGCAGCATGTTTTTTATATATTGTCGTTCCCCACTAAGCTTTATTTTTTAATTAACTGTGAGCACATGCTTAGGTCAAATTTCTATCTTCCTACATGTAACGTAAATGTACCTTCTCTTTAAAAACGCTGTCCGACTAATTTGTTAAACAACTCTGTCTTGAAATTATATTAAGAACGTTAAGAACGCTTCATATTGAATTAAAAAGGTTAGATATATGCAAATAAAGCTTGCTGCTGCCGTTTACTGATAAGCATGATCTCATAACAACAAACCAAAATATTTCTCATTTTCCTCTGTATTGTTTGCATAACATTTTTTTTATTGTAAAATGCAATAAGTTTGATTCTTTGAACCAGGCAATGAGTTCTGTTTAGTGAAATTTGTGAGATGTTGGTTATTAATTCACAAAACTATGAGCTTTAGATCACAACTGCATGACCAGCCCACAGTCTCTATCTAACACATGATGAATGGTGCCTTAAAGTTCTGCAGCTGCAGTGATATATACAGCTGTTGTCAGGATAGTGTTGTCTGTTTGGAGATAAGCTTCCTGGACGCTCCCCTAGCTTAGATAACGCCATGCAGCATGGTCCCTCTCTGTTGTTGTAACTGGAACTATGTTTTATCACCATGAACACTGAGAGGGTACTGTTTGTTCATCTAGATTGTCCATATGTGAGTGTTACATGTGGACGTGACCCAGACGAATGACTGCAAATAGATTCATTTAAAAAATAATTTCACGTACCTATTTATATGCTTTTACTTTAAGAGTTAATCGGAAATAAAAAACCTTATTTTCTGCCATTATGTGAGGAAAGAGACAATTTTACTAGAGTTTGTCATGCCGTGACTAGATCAAGAGGACGTTTGTTCCAGCCAGAGTTTGGGCGGTTTGTTAAACTATTGAATTTAATCTAAGTTAATGTGCTTGCACATGTTTTTGGATCAGGGCTCTGTTCAAAATGCTTCCAGCATAAGTGTAATGGTGTTCCCTTCGATATTCCCCAGGCTGTGATTGTGTTTCCATTCCCATATCCATTACAGCAGATGATAAGGACTTTATTGTTAGAGCATGTATTAAAATAGATGGTTCTGCTTGACATAGACAAAACCACAGGGACACTTTTTTTCAGGATGACAACCAAGAATGTGTGTAGATAGCCCATGTTTAAAGATACTTAATTAAACAAAATCAACTGACAGATTACGACAGATATCTACATTTCCCCAAATTGTCATTGTCTTGTGTGCTGGTTATTTGAGGTTATTTGAACAAAAAAGACAGTTCACATGGAGCTCTGTAGGTGGTGCTGCTGCATTTAAATGCCATGCATGCATACCCGTAGACAGTTTGATCCTCGTGTTTACACAACAGCCCAAACTGCTCAGAAAAAAGCACCACTGAGAAAACAGGTTTCCTCTTTTCATTGTAGCCCAGTATTTCACCACAGCTTCTGCCTTCTTGCAGACATGCCTCGTCAATTCCCAAAGGTAACTCTGAGTGAGGTGGAGGAGAAGACGCAGCTGCTTGCAGAGAAGGTGTACGCTTCAGCATTGAAAGAGGAAGACCACAAAGATGCATTTTCAATGTTCACAGTCCCTGAGGACTGTCCAATTGGCCTCAAGCAGGCACAAGATCATGAACTGCTTAAGGAGTTGGCAGAACAACAGTCGGAGGAGAGCACCAAGAGGTAGGTCCTGCGTTACTGAAAACCAGGTCACTGATTGGTCAGATCCTATCAGCTAAAAACAATATATGAATAAGGTCGTATTAAAAAATTTCAGGGGAAGTAACATCAAGGTTGATATATATTACACCAACCCACTGCCACTTTTTCAGGAGGAAAAGTTTGAAGATGATCCGTTCCCAGTCACTGTCCCTGCAGATCCCAGTCAGTACAGATGGTGCATGGTCAGGGACAGTTACACCATTTTTGTCCCCCAGCTCCACCAGCTCATCAATGATAGAAATCTGCCCTGATTTCCAGAGGGTCACTATAAGTGGCGATTACTGTGCTGGAGTAAGTACCATGATCTGGTGTGCCCAAAAGTTAAGAAAAAAAAAAGGTTTATTCAATGACTTTGAGTTTATCCGCGATGTCATTTTCTCATTCAGGTCACAGTGGAGGACTATGAGCAGGCAGCCAAAAGCCTATTCAAGGCTCTGCTTCTTCGAGAGAAATACTCAAAGCTAGCCTATCACAGATTCTCTAGAACCACAAGCCAGTTCCTCTGCAGCGCTCAGAACATGAGATGGAGTGAACAAGATGAGATACTGCCAGGTATCAACCACATGTGTATTTGCTTTATGTAAAAGAACCTGGTGTTCTGCTTTTTAAGACGTTAAGGAAACTATTTTCTTGCCTCCAGATATGTGCCCGTGTCCGGTAGATGATGAAGATCCCCACAGCATGGACGACATCCCTGAAGATCTGAACTATGAACTTCAGATGAAAGATGGAATTGTACATGTATATGACGATGCTGAGGCGCTCAGTAAAAAACAACCCCATGACCTACCATACCCTGACTTGGAGACCTTTGCAATAGATCTTGGTCACGTGCTGACAATGATTGCAGATGGACCCACGTAAGTTGTCAAAACAAGGACGACGGGCAGTTATGCTGGTGGAAAACAGTTGTTATCACTTACAGTTTAGAGTGTCTAACTTTACATGTCAGAGTTATGCAGCATCTAAACACATTTTTTCAGGAAGACCTACTGTCACAGAAGACTGAACTTCTTGAGTTCAAAGTTCCACCTTCATGAAATGCTTAATGAGATGGCTGAGCTGAAGGAACTGAAATGCGTGCCTCACAGAGATTTCTACAATGTTAGGAAGGTTAGTGTTCTATCTGCAGGTGCTGTGCACAGATCAGACATAAAACTACAAAAAAGAAAATGCATAAAGTGTAGGCTTTATGTGCTCTTGGAACAGTGTTGGTATATAGGGCTTGCTCTCTTTTCTAGATTGGACAGGGATCTGGTAATTTGTAGCCTGTGTTCCTCAAAATAGTCCCGCAAATAGTTTTTGTGGGGCTCATTGTCCTTGTGGTGGAGGCTAAAATTGGATGGGAAATGTCAGATATATTGATGAAAAGAACCAAGGCACTCAACCTGTTACTGATTTTTTTATGTCCAGGGGATGTATCCCAGTTGTTCTGTTTCATCAACCCTGGGCAGACATAATACACACTCTATCGTATAGTCAGTGACACTGATGTCAACAGTAACTTTAAATATGATGGAAGAACAGTGAAACACAGCGGTGTTGCATCCATTCTATTAATTGTTGCAGCAGATAGGCACCTTTATTGATGCAGTATGTTAAGCAAGCTAAAGACTGTTGGTTTTCATATACAAACACAACTTTACACCAGTGCTTGAACCTCTGTTGTGAAAACAAAGTGTGCGAAAAAGTCCTGCTTATCTTTGTTCTGTCAGTTCGAATAAGGGGGACCGCCATGTTTTAACCCAGGTTAAACTATGAGTTTGTTTCTTTCAGGTTGACACACATATACATGCAGCTGCATGCATGTCTCAGAAGCACCTGCTGACCTTCATCCAAAAAACATACAAAACCGAAGCGGATCGAATAGTTTTAGAAAAGGATGGACAAAAGATGACCCTCCAGCAGGTTTTTCACAACCTCAACATGGACCCATATGACCTCACTGTGGACTCTCTGGATGTACATGCTGTAAGGGAGGAGATGATGCCAGCTTGTTTTGTAAAAATAACATGTTCTTCTTAAATGGTGTTTAAAAACATTATTTTATATTCCCTTCAAAATGTAGTCAGGTAGAGTTAATCAGGCTGAGTTAAAGCATCTTTATGCTGTTGGTAATGGCCCCTATGCAGCTGCTTCTTGTTCTTTAAAGCCTATTTGACTGCAGGAGCTGGTAGTGTTATATAGGGATTGTTGTGGGCTCCCAGTTACAGTTTGCAACTTGTGAAATTTACAGGGGAGACAAACCTTTCACCGGTTTGACAAGTTCAATTCAAAGTACAACCCTGTGGGCGCCAGCGAGCTTAGAGAAATCTTCCTGAAAACAGACAACTACATCAATGGGGAGTATTTTGCTCGGATCATAAAGGTAACATGTCCGGCTGTCGTGCACCATAGGTCAGTTCTTTCATGGAAGCAGTTTAGCGCACTCTCCTTCTCGTTTCACAGGAGGTGGCTCGTGATCTGGAGGAAAGTAAGTATCAACATGCTGAGCCACGCCTCTCCATCTATGGACGCTCACCTGATGAGTGGGACAGTCTTGCAAAGTGGTTTATTGATCACAAAGTGTTCTCACCGAACATGAGATGGGTCATTCAGGTGCCCAGAATATAGTGAGTACCACAGCCTAGCAAAACTAGCTTTTGATAATAGCTACTCTCAGGAAGTATAATGTAAATTTGTTTTTCTTTTGTCTTTCAGTGATATCTTCAAATCAAAGAAGCTGGTGCATAATTTTGCCAAGATGTTGGAGAACATATTCCTTCCGCTGTTTGAGGCCACCGTGAACCCCCGGAAGCACAGAGAACTTCATGTTTTCCTCAAATACGTAAGATGGTGGATCTTGTAGGGTGAATGAAATAAAAAGTTGCACATGTAACATGGAGGGGGGCATCTTAATTAACAATTGTGTTACTTAAGATGCTTTTGCTTGCTTTTTGGAACTCTGCTATACTCTGTTGTTATACTTTTTGGGGTTTCTGTAGATTCTAACTGACTCCTTACAAAAACATGAAGTTTTCTGAATCGACGATTCATATGTTCAAAGTGCTATTCAACATTAAATTGTTAAAAAAATAGTCAAAGATTAATTTTCAATAATTTTTTTATTGGTAAAGTAACAAAGGAGGCTGAGGGGGTAACATTTTTTATGTTTTGTTTATGTAGGTGTCAGGCTTTGACAGTGTAGATGATGAGTCCAAACACAGCGACCACATGTTCTCCTTCAGGAGCCCAAAACCAGAACAGTGGTCCACTGATGACAACCCTCCCTACAGCTACTACATTTTCCACATGTATGCGAACATCATGGTCCTCAACAACCTCAGAAAGTAAGTCCAAATGCCTTCATCCGCTTCGTAAACACACATTCATTTGAATCTAATTCATTTTTCACATCGCTTTTGTCCTCCATAGAGAACGTGGACTGAGCACCTTCCAGTTTCGTCCCCACTGCGGAGAGGCGGGGTCAATCACTCATTTAGTCTCTGCTTTTCTCACTGCTGACAACATCTCCCATGGACTCAACTTGAAGAAGGTACTTTTAAAGTGTTGCCGGGATCTTTTGTGACCTATTTCAATGTCCCCAGGTGAAATATGTTGAATTCAGATACTCCTTACAATCCGTCTGAGTGCAGGGAAGACATATCTGAGCTGGTGTCCGTTCACTTTGTGTCAGGATCAGAGTGAGCTTACCCTTTAGTTATGACAAAGACCTGCAGTTTGTACTTAATGTTTTGGATGACCAGATTAATTGAATGGTTTCCCATTCTCTCCGCAGAGCCCTGTGCTTCAGTACCTGTACTACTTGACCCAGCTGCCCATTGCCATGTCTCCTCTTAGCAACAACAGCCTCTTCCTGGAGTACTCCAAGAATCCACTCAGAGAATTCCTACACAAAGGCCTGTGTGTATCTCTGTCCACAGATGATCCCATGCAGTTCCACTACACCAAGGTAAAGACACACGGTGCACACGGCAAATCCTTTGTACAACTTACTACTGCAGTAAGGATGAGATGGATTTAGTCCTCCCACACACACACACTTCTTATCAACTTTTTATGTGCTCTCATTTGAGGAACCGCTAATGGAGGAGTACGCAATTGCAGCTCAGCTGTGGAAGTTTAGCACTTGTGATGTGTGTGAGATTGCCAGGAACAGTGTGCTACAAAGTGGATTATCTCACCAGGTAACATTGACAGCCTCCTGTTATATTCCAGGAATGGTCATATCTTCTTTGAGTGGAAGTTATTTGTTTCACTGCAGTTGATTAGATTTCTTTTATCTGAAGGAAAAGAAGCACTTTTTAGGAGTGAACTATCTGAGAGATGGACATGAAGGGAACGACATCCATCGGACCAATGTCGCACAGATCCGCATGGCCTACAGACACGAAACTCTGTGTAACGAGCTCAGTTTCATTGTTGACGTAGCAAAGTCGGAAACTATGGATCTGCACCAGGAATAAAAGAGCTCTAACGGTAAACAGAGCCATAGCATGCAGTGCACTCAGGTAACATCAGCCAGTTTTATTTTCAAATCTGCCCCCTGGTGGCTTCAATGGTTCTCTTTAAAAACACAACATATTGCCTAAAGAACAGTTCAGTATAAACATGTGGTGAAATGAATCTGCATGCCTTAAATCACTGCCGGCATGTGATCCTTTTCTGAGTTTTAGACTAAATCTCTGGTAGTGTAGAGATGTTAGAAGCAAACCCACACTTATCACTGTCATTAAAGTATCCTGCATTTCCATGCACTTGTACCTTACTCTGCATTTTGAGATGGAGACAGCTAAAAACATTTACTGTATACACCTTATATCAGACAATAATACATGAATGCTTTACAGCCAGGTAGGAGAGCATGAATATTTATTCTTTCAACACCTTGTTCAGTTCAGGTTCTGAGAATATTTAAGGAGATACTGATTTGTTTACGGGTGTGAATTTTCCCTGACTGTTAAAAAAGTGTTTTCAATTGCTAAAGAAAACCTTTTTTTTTTACATGCATGTTCATTGTTTAAAACACCAAAAGAATACAGAGCCTTGTAAGCATTGCCCTCTACTGGTTAAACAGCACAACAATAAATGACTCAAATTTGCTTCGTTGTCGTTTAGATACAATATTATCAAGGTTCATAAAAACATTAAATAGTTCTTTGAAGTTTTTTCATAGAAAAAAGTTCAATGTGCATCGTCGTCCACTTCTATCTTCTCACCCTCTGATACAACCTCCTGGATTTCTGTGGCGTACTTCACACAATTTAATTCCTCTGTCTCGATGTGCTGCTGGTGCTGCTTCATGTCTGAGCTTTGAGAGCAACGCCTCCTCCTTTTCACACAGAGAAAAGGAAAATCACAAGACTGATATGAACAGGAAGATGAACAATAAAGGGAGTGTATGCCTGTTTTTATTTTCTTAAATAAGATCTTTCTTGGACAATTTACGTAAGCTATTTGAACTTGTTACTGATATGCTACGACTGGCTTGAAGTTAGTGAGAACAAAACTGAATTAAACTTTATATGTTTCTTGAAACTGCAAAATCCAACTACAAAATGCACTTGCTTTCAGTTTGACCATTCAAGATTTCTAAAAGATTTCTGCAGGTTTCTGAGTCTAGAAATTTGTACTACTTTTGAAAAGCAATTAAAGGTCAAATCAGACCTGCAATTAACAATGCTTTAATTATCTTCCTACATCTGTTTATCATCTGTATTTCACACCCAGCTGACTCAGATACTAAATCTATAACATAGTAAGTAACCTACAAGGAATAACTTTGTTGTTTTGAGTATTTAGTATGATACTCACAGTTTTAGATATGCCAGGCTTACTACTGAAACTATAAGGAGGCCACAGGTGCAGGCAATGAGCACCACCTTAGCTGGAAGTAAATAAAGAAGGCATTTTACGGTAGATGTACAAAAGAAGTATCCTGTAAAGAGACTTCCCATACGATGAGATAATGTCATACCTCGTGCAGAGGTATGTGCACTGCTGACGAAGCGGGCTGGTTCGACCTCATTGTTCATGGTTGTAGGAGCAGGAGAGGAACCAGATGTAGATTGTGCCAGGGTGGACTGTGTTGCTTCGGAAGTAGCCTGCGTGTGCTCCGGGTTATACCCGCTGCTCAAAGGGCTATCGGTCGCTGCATCTTTCAGCTGTGTCATCGCATCTGTGTGTGTGTGTACATCAAGCCAGTGAGTGATTGAATAAGTTCACGTCAAATAAGAAATGTTCATTTGTGTGGCATTTCTCATCATTTGGACTTTGCTGTTACCTTTCATTTGCCACCAAATACTGGCATTTAACCCCCCCAAATTTTGTTTTGAAACGTCATGCCAATGGCTAACCATTTGAATGATTCTCTCTACAAAAATACATTTAAAAAAAATTTTATGCAAGAAAAAGTTGCGTAAAATGAGCAAAAAGAGCAGTAAATTTAGTAGTGGTCTAATCCGAGTCAAAGTCTAATTGAGGGTGGCTTTAAATGAGTGTGATCACTTTTCATTGCTGGTTTGAAGCATGAGAAGCGTGCAGATCAAAGACTTCTTACCTGATTCATTGAAGCAGAACACATCAAACTTGTGTGTTACAGAAGCTCGCCATTTCACCAAACCAGTGTAGTTTTGGCCACAATTAGCAAGTGCATGGATGCGGGGAACGACTGCAAAATGTTCATCAATCCACCCGTATCTAAAAGAGGCAACCATGTTATCATTTCCTCTTTAAAAAAACAATTCCACATAGGAGATGTTGTGAAGCACGTCTGTATTACCTGCATGTTTCAAAACCTCTTTTCAGAGCTTCCTCTACTTGTGCTTGAGAAGCAATACTCAGCCTGAGAGAGTGGCATAGCTTCCGTGCATTTGAGGCATTGAAGGCATATTGTAGCTGGTTACGGTCATTTAGGTAAGTAACCTGGATTACTCCAGCAATGGTTTGGTTTTCTGGCGGGAACACTGAAAAGAGCACAAAACATTTTCCGATGTTTATTCAATGAACAACAGGATAAAACAACCAATTTTATTCTTGACCAGACGAGTTATACATTACAAAAAAAAATCAATAAAAATGGCTTACCTCTGAGGTGGCTCGTGTTCTGATCAGAAGAGACCAAAGAAGTGGACAGCACAGATGTGATGCACAACCAGATGATCAGCATGACTGCTGGGAGCAGAGATGACAAGTGCCAGGGAGTAAAAGCTATGCAGAGTTCATGTGTCTGCTGGCAAAATGGCTCGGTTAAATAGAGATGGTTCTGTCCACAGGGGTGTGTGGTGTCTGTCATTGCCAGAGTGTAAAGGAAAAGGAAGGAGGAAGTACTGTACTCAGGTCAGATCAAGAGCCATCATATGTTCTAGGAGAGGGGGGCCCAGGAGACAGCGAGATACAAGAAAATGTCAACAAAGGCAAGGCTTTGAAGAAAATCAGTGGAAGGCAAAATGTTCCAGACATAATCAGCCAGAAACAGAGTTGGACCGAAGTGAGTTTCCCTCTTCTGACCGGCCATGGTGTGCTCATGATTTCCTCCCATGAGGTATTAGTCAGTCATTAATGTGCATGTTATCTCTGGTATCCTCTGATGAGCCTTTGGCACATGATACCATTCCACTTCCACAAAAACATCTTTTCACAAACCCGAATGGCCGGAAATGACGCAAAGAGAGTTGACGATGACTCGGCAGCTGATGTGAGGTGTCGGTAAGGTGAGCGAGGATCAGAAATGATGACCAAAAGTAACACATAATTACATTTTATATATTAAAGGACTTAAATTACTCTATGGAGAATGTGAAATGATTTGAAAGTGTTGGGGAAGAGATCTTTTAAAGTATTTCTTAATCTCCCTGGGGTGATTATCTTAACTGTCTCTTCGACTGACATCTGAAAATCTTTTGCTGATGGCAGGACTTCATCCAATTAATATTTTAAGCTATATAAACAAGCAAGACAACTCACAACAATTAGCAAAGATGGACAAAGCGTATGAGTATTGTGATCAAAATTCACTTAAAGTAACAAAAAAAATGAAAATTTAACATGCATAACAAGTTTCCCGTTCTGTTTTCCTACTCCATCCGTTCATCTTCTTCCGCTTATCCCGGGTCGGGTCACGGGGGCCGCAGCTTAAGCGGGGAAGCCGAGATTTCCTTCCCCTGTTTTCCTACTATGCACTCCATTTATGTGTTTGTTGCATTTTGCTAATGCAGATTTTGTTAGGATAAGCTCATTCTAAATACTAGATATGCTCACAAAATGTTAATCTACAGCAATAAATCTTACTCAGCAGAATCATAATTCTCTGCAGGCTTGATGTCTCATAAGAATCCAACATGTCCTGAGAGGTGCATGGGCCCTCCAGACCACCTCACTGTGAATCTTGGCACACACATTTCAAAGTTCTCTGACAACAAAGGATCATTTTTCCTTTTTCTGTTGAAGACTTCCTACTGTTGCTCCTATATTAATAAGAGTTCCATCAGTCAATACTTTGTGCAATTCAATACACTAGTGGGGACTGCACACATGCTGTTTTCACTTCCGAAATTATGAAACCAAAGCCTTGCAAAATAATGAATGATTACATTCATTGTGCAGCTCTGTATTTCAATTGCAGTGCATCCATATTCCGGATATTTAAATGTCTGACTTAACCCTGAGGAAAAAATAACAATATGATATTCTTTGTTATGAGCTTACAAATGTCACTAGTGAAATGACTGAATGTCTTCAGACACATTTTATTTAAAGGCAGAGTGGTAGAGAAAACAATTAAGAATGAAAATACAATCACAGGCACTCAGAAAGATAAAGATAAACCTCATGCCATCTAAAAAGTGCTCTCATACAAGACAAAAAAAAATGTCAGTGCTCTGAATCCAAAATGAAAGAAAGGAAACCATCAACTGCAAATTATTGCACTTAAGGAACTGCTTTGGAATGTGTTAATAATTGAATCTATAAATATCCTTAAAATTAATTACACAACAAATAAGACAGTCTTTAAATATGAAGTCAAACAACTGAGGATAAAGGCCTTATGAGGTGGCCTTTATCCTCTGTTGGACCTGAGAAATGAAGCTGTAACTTTAGAGTGTAGATAAATTTACACTTTTTCTTCTATTGGCAGTACCCCAGAACCAGAATGTATCATTATATATGCATCTAAATCAATTAAATATATGTTGTATCACACTGTGGAGTTGGTCCCTATAAACATTGTCCTAAAACTCAATTCATTCTAACAAACATGATGTCTTCATGCTGTCAGTGGTAAAAACAGGGAAAATCATCCGAAGAGTCTCCCAAAACTCCTTTGACTCTCAAGCTCCCAGGGTCATTCCGTTCATGTGAGCCTGGATGTGGTGATATGGTAAAAATGTCAGAGATGCGCTGACTGTGGTCTCTGTGGTGGAGTTCTTAGGCCAAAGATCTCTGCCGTGACTTGTACAGCGTCACTCCCTACGTGCCGTCGCGCCGGTTGTAGTAGTCACTGAAGAACGTGAAAATACTGAGAACCAAACACATCACCACAAACAACATCAGAGCCATCCAAAGGAGCCGCCGGCTGATGGAGATCTTTGGAGAGAACCGAGCAAGAAGAGCCAGGACCTCCTCGATCCTCCTGTCACGAAGACAACTTGTTCAGTACAGGCTCATTGGAATATATGTGGTCTGTATGAGAGCTGTCTGTCTGATGTTTTTCATGTGTAAGTAGTAAAAGATAATGAAGAGAGATGCCACAGGACCTGCGGCCAGAGATAAATCCACATCCAAAAGGAGTCAGATGGTGCAATCTTACACACACTTTGAAACAATTTTTTATGAGGAGGATGTGGACAAATCCTAACAAATCAAATAACCTTTAAAAACCTTTGAAACTGAAATGGTCTGCAATCAATTTCTTATGTCTGCTTGGACACTAACAAATTAGACTTGTTTGTGTGTTTCAAAGGCAATCCTTTGCCAACACCTTTGTAACTCACACAAAATCAAAAACTGAATAATATTCCAAACAACCATTTAGAGATATCACACTTAAACCTATCAAAGTTACATAGAATTGTTTTGGATTTGCTGAACCACAGAAATACAAAGTCCTATGATAGTGTGTCTTATTGTAAAGGAACAGAGTGTACCTGCTGCCCTCATGCCTCTTTCCACTCTCCTCATCCTTATTTCTCGACAGGAGCAGTTTCTCTGCAACGCTCTCCTCCTCACAGCTCTCTTCCACGAGGGCCTTGCTTTGCTTTAGTCCTTCTTGGTAGCTGCAACATTTCCACATTCAGTCACTTAGATAACATTCCTGCAGAGTATCTCTAGTGAATGGTAGAACAAAAGCTTCCATATATTTTTTTAAATGTTTGGTCGGTGAAAAATTACTCAGTGTGCTGAGATCCTGACAAGCACAGCTGTCTGTGGGTTAATTGTAAACAGTTTGTGCAGTTTAGGTGTCTTAGCATTAACTGATGCAGAGTTTATTGTTGTTGTATAAACACAAACGTGATGATTTATGAATAAATAACAATGTCATTATGTCTTTGCACATTGATGAGCTGGGGAGAAGGCCTTACCCTCTATTGTACGCTTCCTCCTCAAGCTTTGCCTTGATCTCCGCTCTAATCTCCTCCAGGTTTATTGAAGGCTTGGCTGGCTCACTTTCCTGCTCCGTCACACTCTTTCCACTGCATTGTTTCAGATGGGAAAGAACAGTCAGCCTCGGACCCCACAGCTATCACAGCAGACGTTATAAAACACTTTCTAGCGGGGCTCCGTCTAAACACTGCGGCCTGTCTTTGTGACGGACACGCTGCGCAGCGCCGGGTGAATGACGGCATGCATTACTGACACCACCGCAGGCACGGCGAAAGCAAACAGAAGAAATGGAGCTGGGACATTTGTTATCTCTGCTCTCCTCGCAGAATGTCAAACTCACACACTCGAATGCTTGACTGACGCCCACTTTATAACCACAATATGATCTGAGCCGTCTGGACTGTGTCAGACTTTTTCACAAATGTTTGGATTACCCAGGATAGCACGGCCCTCTTTCGAGGGCGTTTGATTATTTTTCTCATGCTTCCAGTCTTAGCTTTAGCTCTGTGCACTTTAAAACACATCCTGCAGGTCACATAAACACGACGAAACTCCCTATGCAGCACAAAAAGACTTGATAAGAGGGATAAGTAGTTCAGGATTTCGTCTGAGCCATTGTTTCCAGGGCTGTGGAATGGCCTTCAAAATTAAACAATGACACCTGACTTGTATGCAGCTGGTTCATTGTGTTTACGTGTGTGAGTGTGTGTACGTATTAACGTTACCAATCTGCTGCTGGCTGCGCTGCTTCTGGCGAGGGGCTGCCTTTCACGTCGTTTGCTTCACACTGAAGTGGAGAATTTTAACATACTAATTCTATCCACAAAGTCATCTTTAATTGTGTAATTGTAAGTGCTTTATATTTTTGGCAATTTTTCATACAGTTATTGTATCACAAAGAAATTGCAGCGACGCCAGACAAAGACTTTACATCACAGTTTTTTAAACTAAATCAAAAGAGCTGAGTCTGCTTCTAACCGCCAGATGACCTCTCATTCAGCAGACGTTCTGTGTGTCACTACATCAAATGTTTCATACCTCATTTCCTATCATTTCCAACCAGGACAGGAAGACCTACCAGAACAGGAAGAGCAGCGCCCGTTGCGGGTCCAGCATTGGGGCCCGGGCCGGCAGTGACCGGGGTCTGCCCGGGGATGTTGAGCAAGTTGAACTTAGGCACCACGGCTACGCTCACCCTCCGCCTGGGCAAGGCCTGCAGTGTGAATAAACACAACAAATTTGTCATCTACAGACATCACTGCGTAATCTGCTCGGAAAAGTAATCCAGTGGGGGGAATTTTTAAGTCCAAGAACAGCCCTAAGAATTTCATTGCTTACCTTTCCAAGGGTGAGAGACATAGATCTTGACGGTCGTGGAACTCCGTCATCTTTATGAAGAAAATGGACAAAAATCACTATTAAAAAAGACACCATCAGCTTTATCTTTCCTCCTCCATCACAAATTCTAGCTGGTAAATCTCCAGTTTGTTGCTAAAAATACAAATAATGTGCGAGCCAGGAGTTGGCCAATAATAGATTAATATTTTATCATTCCACTGCTGGCAGAAAGGCATTACGTGATAGTTTTTTTGAGGAAATAATGATGCGTGGATTTTATTCTCATGCCGTTGGGAGCTTTGGTGATTTCTTACCTCCGGTGTCTCCCGAGCCTCCATAGCAGCGATTTGAATTCTGGTTAGCCAGCTTCTTAAACTCCATCAGCTCTGCATGATCCTTCTCATACGTCCTCTTCAGGTTTTCCACATATTGCATCATTACCTCAGTAGCCTTGTTCATGCGTTTCTCCTGTTAAATAACAAAGAGCAACTCCATCAGTCATGGTATGGGCACAGAAAAAGGAACTTCCATGTTCATTTGCTTTGTAAGAGGAAGAAATCAACATGTTATATAAGTGTTGAGATTCTATTCTAACTGAAGGGCATTACAGTGTACTGGCTGCTTGCAGGAACTTTTAAAAGTGGTCACCAAAAGTCTAAAAATTCAACATTCTCCTCAAAGAGAGCAGACACTAATATTTGGGTATAATCAGCAGCATGGCAATTTTGTAAAAAGACGGCATGTACTGATGAACTCAGCAATTTTCTTGCTGAAGATAAGCCGCTACACAACATCTTGGCCTGTCAAGGGCTCTCGGCATCAAAGACGATACCTCCATGAGAGCAAATGCAGGTGGTTTATCTAAGGAAACGCACTGTGATGGAAAACACATATTTGGCTGTCAGTGAAATAGTTTCTTGACTGTGACCGCTAGAGATGAAAGAATAAGTCTAACACAGACAGACTTATGTTTTGCTCTGATTTAGTCACACGGCAAAGAGCAGGACGTCACTTCATAACAGAAAAAAAAAGCTTCTGTGCCCCAAGAAATGTGGACCAGATACTAAAAAATTTGCAACAGCGAGGAGGTTTATGTATTTCTGCAGATTGAAGCAAATCTATGTATTGGACATATCTTTAAAAGATGTTATACGCTCATTGATATCTAAGGGATTTTTTTAAACCCCTTAATATAAAAGCATACACCATATTTTACTTTTCTTTTCAAATAGCTTTTCTGAATCAATCCATTAACTTTAATGGATTGCCTATAACTTTTCTCTTAAAAGAGGGGCCAAGACAATAAAAATCAACGTAAAAACTTGTTTTTTCTCTGTAAAAAAAAAAAAGAATAAATAAATCAAGCACCGATGCAAAAATGGGAGAATAGTTCATGAGCTTTGAGAAAGGAATTCTTGTGCATTTTTTGTCATTAAATGTAAAGAGTTTTTCAGTTCTGTGCATATGAAATGTCCATTTATGGTAACCTAGAACTGTGCAAAGAGAATTAGGATGTTATCTAAGAGGTAGTGCCAGAGTTTTAGGGTTAAAATAGTTGCGGCTCGTTCCACTTAAGATTTGCTTTGGTTGGCATTCGACCAGCCTTGACATCATACAAAATATTTCATTGTTTTTTTCTTTCTTTATCACCATAAACACACACTACAGTGGTTGAGGAAGACAAATCCAACAAACAACAATGCCAAACCGAAGTATCAAACTGTGGTTAGAAGGTTTATGGCCTATTTCTCCCACGAGGCATAAATCACTAACTTTCTAGCAGGTTTGTATAGTCAACTCCACCTGTCGAACAGCACCAACTATCTCCGCTCTGCTGGAGAGTCGAGTGGCCAGTCGGTGCAGCACTGCCACTGTCTCTATGAGGCGCTGGTAGACTTCACGTTGCTCCAGGTTCTGCCACTGTGGAGCGGTCATCTGCAAGAAACACAGCAGCATCATACAACAAATAACAATCAGAGCCTCTTATACCACTGGATTTTGGACTTTGGAGGGTGAAAACTATTGCAGTGACACTTCCACAGAAAGATGTACCTCAACAATAAATACAATGCAATAAGGCCTGATGTTTTGGAGGGACAAACCTTCAGGGATCCTTTGAACTCTTCAAGTTCTTTCTCCGTGTCTTCCTCGGTCAGGTTCCTCTCCCTCTCAGCCTGTTTGATTCGTGTTTCCAGAGTGTAGTTGTCATTACGAAATGCCAGGGACAGCTGGACAAACGCATTCTGTGAAGAGGACGAATCAATATAACACTTGTACTGGCACATAAAAAGACTCATAAACTGAATGATATTTCCCAGAACTCTCTGCACAGCCTAGCAAACACGCAGCTAAGCAAGGACAACAGTGACACGAAACACGTGAGGGAGAATCAGGCCACCATGAGACTAACATGGGAACGAGCTGTGAGTCTGACATTTGACCGGCCGATGTTTAACCATGCCGATCAAAGTCGGCCCGCACAGTTTTCCAACATATGGGCCACCAGAGGGAGGAAATATATGACCTCTGACTGTCCTGACCCAGACGCAGACCCAGAGGGAGCAGTGAGTGGGGCAGCAGACCGAGCTGGACGACGTCATGACCGTTTGCATTTTCTCCACAGGAAAGCGCTCAAACTCTCTTTGGTCTGATCAGGAACATCAAAACACTTTCCTGTTGACAGAATACCGCCAAATCTAGGCAGGCGATTCTATGACCAGTGTATAATTGAGCCCTCTGGCAGCAGAACAGGTTATTATAAACATGTGGAAAAGGTTCAGTCGTAAGTGGAACAAGCCATCTGTTTCCAGTGTCTGAGAGTCTGAACACAATGCTCTGTTCAAGGTAAACAAAATTACTGTTGGCAGTCAATTTTATTACTTGTTGTTATAAGACATATGGACCCTTAATCACGGTGGCTCATTTCAATGGCAAGTGAGGACATTGACTGTAAAAGAAAAACACAATATTAAACCATATTCTCAGTTTGTCCCATTTATATCATCAGTAATAATTGTGTATTTGTTCTGAGTCTAAGATACTTTCACCCTTTACTATAACATTTAAGGCCTCATGGAAAAGTTAAAAGTGACACATTTGTGAATTGGGATGTACATTGATGTGGTGGTGAGAACTGTCTCTTGAATGAAAGGTTTAGAGATTCATAATAATAATGAAATACTTAGAATTCATGGCTTTTATTTGTCTCTGAGGTAGGTCCGCAGATGTTTAAGACCACTCTGCAGGTAAAACCATCTTCTTCTCATCCCGTATTTTTCTATTGACAGAATGATGATTAGATCTAGATTTTATTGTTTCAAATGGACTCAGTTCATCCTTGTAACAGTGTAACGTCTACTGCAGCATAGACGATCCTCCTCTGTGCGGAATATTGGGAAAGTATGTAGAGAACACCTCCATTATCCCTGCTAACTGCCACTCTATTTAGCTTTTATGGGCATCAGTCATTACTCATTACAGAGAAGATCCAAAGGAGACCATAATATCTGATTGAGTCCAGATTTAAAGACTAAAGATATTTATATTCTTATTATCCATTTATCACTAGTCTGAAACATAAAATTTGACAGAAAAATCTTTAAATTGTCTTTTTAGAATCATGAAAACAAAAAAATGGCATGAGTTTTTTTTTCAGGTTTAAACTAATGGGATAATATTTTACTCATCGCATAGTGGTTTCACTTGTTGAAAAACTATGGAAATTTTTCATTAAAGTTACACAAGCATCACCATTTAGAAACATGGACAGAAGGACGTTCCTTTTTACTGTTGTAACAGCATGCTAATACAGGTAGCGCGTAAAGATTCAAATGGGGGACTCCTGATGGCACTGATGGTTCTCATCTTCTATTTAGTTTTTAATTGGACCTCAACCTTAAGTGAGGTCATCCTTGCTGTTATACTGTCTTATATATTAAAAATATTTGGTTACAATAAAAGTGATAGCACGTCATTAGAATGCAGAAAGTTTGAATTCCAAGTTTGAACAGCAGAGAGGAGACACTAACCTCAACTTCTTTTTCAGTGAGTGGAGGTGCACTGGAATGAAACAGAATAAATGTTTGTTAAATAAGTAATAAACATATCATTGCACAATTCGGTGTAATGAGGCTCGCTTTTACCAGATCAATACAAAAATGTGTTGAACAGAAAGAATGAAGTGGAGTGGTTTGCTTCTTACACACCAGCCCGGCAGACCACGATGAAGTTTGAGTTTTCTCAGCATCACGTCTGAAATGTTTGGCATGGCGTCAGACTTCTCCCTCGTTTCTTCACCACTGGCTGACTTCACAGAGGGTAAAGCTCCTGCAGATACATGTAAAAAGTCCTCAAAAGAATCACCAGATATCTGAAGAGAACTTGATAATAATAATAACAATAATAATAATAATAGTTAAACAGCAAATAAACAGCATGTGTGAGCGTGAGGGTACACTCTGGACGGGCTGCCAGTCCATCGCAGGGCTATTATTAAATTATTATAGGTAATTCTATTATGTTGAAGTGTTACATTTGTCTCCAACAAAACCACCCTAATGGCATCAAGGGGTCTTTTGCTTGCGTGCTTTAACAATCATGCCATCTGCTGATGGAAAATAAAAGCGCATTTCACTCTGTGTTTGCCAGTAAAATGGGTGTCACAAAAAAAAAAAAAAAAAAAAAAAAAACTGGACCTGATCATCATCTTTTCCCACTGGAGCAGAATCTTTTTCCTGAGATTCAGGAAGTGTCCATCCTGTGTCCTACTGCGGAAAGTACTCTCTATCTCATCTGTCATACTGCTGAAAGTGCCCTCTATTTTACAAAGAGTCCTTTGGACAGTTACCTTTTTCCTGTTCTGCAGCTTCACTTAAGTCTGGTAACTTGGATCCTGCAGTGCTTTGGTTGCGAATCAGCTTGTGCTCCTGTGTACACAAACGCACAAAAACAGAAATGTTATTATAACATCATCTCAGTTGATAAGAATAAAATAACAGCAAAGATGGATACATTACCTCTCTGAGTTTAGATAGTTTCTGCACACTTCCCGGATGGGTGGGGAAATCCTTATACGCTAAAGACTTATATGCAACATCTCTTGGTTTATCTGAGAAAGTATCCTCAACTGCAAGAGGGAAACTTGGGGCTCCACTTCTTGAATTAAGGCTGCCTACTGCATCCCAGGAAACTGCTCTCATTAGGGGAGGAAATGCTCCAATTGTCTTAATCTCTGCCGTGCAGGGGGCCTGCTGAGTAGGAGGTCTGGGCACGGGCTTGGCCACCCCTGTGGCTGGGGCCAGATTTGGGTTTCGACCTGCAGCCTCTTCTGCTTTACTAACTGACGAGGGACTCTTAGGCCTGGCAGGATCACAGTTCTCCTTCTGCACAGCAAATCGAGGCTTTAGAGTCCCAGAAGACACTTTCCTTTTCTCTGCAGACTTCCAGTTCACAAAGATCTGGTCCTGGGGTTAACAAAACGATATATCCAAGTATAAGTATTTAGCGTTTGTGATGTGTTTCAGTCTGAAAACCTCTCACAGACTTCATCAAGCACTGCAGGTGTCTGTTGTTGTGTTCTTTCATTTCCTGAATTCTTTCCTGACTTCTTATTGAAGCTGAACACAAACTACATGGCCTACAGGAGCATACTTTGAGGCATTCTTTAAATATCAGAAATACAATTGAACAGCACACTGACATGTCACATTGTCACTAAAAAGAATGAATCGGTAGAAACAACTGAAAAGGGGGGTTTGTTTGTGAGTATTTTTGGCAGAAAAGGTCTGTTGACAGTCACTACTGGTGCTTCCTGTCTGTTTGGCTAATAAATGCCCTGAGTGAACCAACTGAGGAATAAGAGGAACTGCATCTGCGTTCTCTTAGTCATCAGCTGTGTTGATACAGTTTCTCTGCTTTTAAACTCCTGTGCACACAAAGACATTTCCCTGTTGGAGGAGAGCTGAATCAGCAGTGTGTGAACTTGAGTGCGAAAGGTTAAGTAAAACTCTGACACGTTGTTTATGTCTGTCATTCATGCCATGCAGTTAGTCTGTTAATCTGACCTCCTGATCCTTGTTGGTTAAATCAGGCTGCTCACTCACTGAAGGCACCTCCAGATGCTACAAGAGAACATCCAAGTTTTCACGTGTTAATGATGTTTAGTCGGACCCACAGTTACTGAGTTAATGAGATGGTTAAGGAGCATAACTGTACAGAATTACAGAATTAGAATCAAGTTTTAATGAATAGAACGAAACAAACAAATGATTAAAGTATTGTAATTTATGCTTGTATTATGGGTGCTGATTTTTGTCAGAACAAGCAGATCTTTACCTGATTAGTCGACTGTGTGCTGATTTGTGTCATCTCTGAGGATACTATAGCTGAAACAGCAAAAATAAATGTACAAGTTACTGTGCTAGGGAGTTCTTTTCATTTGAGGGAGTTCTCTTTAGGTTATTTCTGTCGAACTTATGAACAACTTTAAGTATAAACAAACTTCCTGTGTTTCAAAGACAACAAGTTGCGGGGGGTTAGTTAGACCTGCAAATAACTAATGTTAAAACTAGAATAAAATCAGCTCCTTGTAGGTTTCAGGCTGGCAACAGATAAATCAAAGGTAAAACAAAGTATGCACAATCATAGTAGGACACAGAGTGTGGCTATGCATTTGAAAACCAAGACAGACAGAGAAGTACAGACCAGGGTGAGGGGCCACAATCAGTGAGCTGCTTCTGGATGAACATGGTGAAGATGACGGTGTCAGAGCTGGAGAAAGGCCTGTGGGGAAAATAACTTGGGTGAACAAAACTATTCTCTTCAAAACAGCCAACAAACTGCAACAAAAAAGCAATTATAATGTAAAATTCTACTTTTAATTGCTATTAATCACTTCATTGGTTAGTATAAACATGACAGACATCAATGGTGTGACCCTGTGAAAGGCCATAAACTTTAGTATTTGGAAGTATTTCGATCTAAATCACTGTTCTCACAGCCACAGATCCAAATATATCATGAGATATTTATATTTCAAGCACTGGAAAAGTGACAGACACCTCAAACAACCGCTAATTATTAATAAAATCACTGCTGTTGTTCCCCTCTCTGTGGGGCTTCCCTACCTTTGCGTAAAGCTACATAAAGGGAGGTGAAACTGTAATCCAATGTCATACACTCAAACTCTCGGTTGCAATGAAGAGTAAGTGGAGACTGTTCTCATATTAATCGAAACTGACTATGTTTGACCTAATTCGGTCATGAATGTCTTAAATTGAATTCCTTTTACCAATGAGTCCCATGGGGATTTGCTATGCTCTCCTTGGAAAATATGGTGCACACAGACCATGCACACTGATAACCATGACTAGAAAGAGGCTATGGCAGACCCATAAAACATGCCACCTAGTTTCAGATGGCTGGATATATTATACTGTTCACACTGCAGGAAATGCAGCAAAACTGGAATTTTTTGGGGACAAGTTCTGGATGTCACATGCCAGTGATTAGCATTCATCAGTAGCTGTGTGTGTAATATTTGAATAAACTGATTAATTAAAGCTTCAGGAGACCTCATAGACGTTGATGGAATATCCTGATTGTATGATTTTTTTCTGGGGAGGATCTGAAGTGCTTGTGAGTGAAATATCAGCTGGAGCAAGAGCAAAACTTAAAGCAAACAAATGTACAGAAAGTATGACTTAGAACATAGTGAAGGAAATGCATTCCTACTGAACCCAGAGTGTGGTAAAACAATGGTGGGAACAATAATGTCTCAGGCATTTCTGCAAGACCTACAAGGTCTCTTTACTGACAGATATGACTACATGTAATACAGTAATGACAAAGAAAAAGACCAATCAGACCAGTCTGAGTTCAAGTTCGGTGAAAACTTTGAACCTAGTGGTACTTTAAAACTCCTAGCGTGACCAATACAGCATTCAACAACACTGAAAGGTTTGATGCTTGGGTTTCTGAGTGCACGTGTGGGTCGGTGCACACACCACCGGTGGGTGAGTCGGTGAGGCTGCTCATGGATCTGCGTCCTCGTCGCGTGAGGAAGCGGTCGCTGACCATCTTGGCCTGTTCCAACAGTTCCAGGTTCTTCTGGCGATCCTCCTCTGACAGCTGCAGCTCTGGCAGCTGGTCTTTCACCAGGTCGATCACATTACCTGTGCTGTCTGAAATACACAAAACAAATGTTTCTTCCTGTTTGGCGGTGGTCTGAGTGAGCTCCATTCATTGCAAAAGCAAATCATTCAAGAATGAAGGTTTAAAATGTCATTACACTGATAAAGTGCATGTTTTTAAGCACAAAAAACTATCCTGGCAATCCTTAGAGTGCTCTTGGATTAGAGTAATGTCAGTGGCACTTAAACAAAATTCTTTGATCTTAAGTCGCAAGGCAAGTAATAATTTACAGATTAATTAAAGCCAATAAATCACCTGTTGAGTGTTGGCAAAGTCAGGGGATTTGTTATCTCCTACTTTCATCTGATAGGGTCAGTACTGTAAGTTAAACATCAAAAGTAATCAGATCAGCAAAAACATTTCAGGCATGTGGTAGAAAACACCGGCAGATTCCTGCTTCAGGAGGAAGATTTCCAGTCTTTGCCTAAATGTGGTAATGGTTCTTATGTTTCTACAGACTATAAAAATAATCTTTTCTTATTCCTTTTTATTTCTACAAAAATAATGACACATTAAAAGTGTAATCGAAACTAAATAAAGGTAAGTCTGCATGAGAAGGACAATGAACTCTATTAACACTTTAATGTTTGGAAGAGTTTTCTGACAGTTTTCAGTGACTGAAAACTGCAAGAAAACTGTCATTTAATTAAAAACTTGAGAAAAGCCTACCTGAGCTATCTCTTCCAGTTTTATATATGTAGAGATTATAAGTACATTTTTGGCACATTTATGAAGTTTCAACAAAAAAAAGCTGATTCTTATCATTCTTACCAGAAATTAATCAAATTAAGCAATGCTTTCATCTCTATAAATCCCTTAAAAGGTAAAATATTTATGAGACTTTTTATGGGCTTTTCCCATCTTTTTAAAACACATTTTAATCTAACAAGAATTAAAAGCAGCATGAAAAATATTTAGAATATTTAAAATAGACCTAAAATAAATGCCTGTTGCAGTGTTACAACTGTAGCTTTCCTCAAGGTAATGAGTTGATTATTCTGTTAACTTCAGATATAACTACTCATTCTTGGTGGGGGTGGATTTATGTTGGTTTTAGGAGAAATTTTGCGTATTTTAATCAAAATTCTGACATTTTTTTTCTAAATTATAGTTGATTTCTGGAGATCAAAGGGTGATTATGGTGAGCTCAAAATGATTGGCTCACTTCAAGGCAAGCATATACAATTGTGAGTCTTTCAGTGAGTTTAATAAACGCCTGCTCTTGTTGACCACAGATGAAATAACTCAGCTTCAGCCAGTGGGTAACCTTCACACGGCCAAAAGTAACTTTACCAGCCTGAAATTACTAAATATATTAACCCAAGAACTAAAGAATATCAACTGAAGAAATCAAAATTGTTATGGGGAGATGACACCATAAATCATTTTGTTGGCACTAGAAAACCATCAATCTATGGCATACACAAACCCTTAATGTGCCAACATTAATAACAGCAGCAAACCTGTCAAACCATGGATCCAGGCATCTACAATCAGTCGAGACAGTAACAATAACCCCATCAAAAACTGAATCTTGACTTCCACTTCTAGTTTGCCCTCTTTCCATGCCTTTGGAAATCCTGCTGTCTGAAGCGACCGATTAAAAAGATCTGCTATGAGAGCTGCAATATTAGCTGTTCATGACTGTGGAAAATAAAGCCTAATGCATTATTCATAAAACTGTGGGGCGGGTTTAGATATAGTTCAAACTTCAGTAAGTCTAACATGAAGCCCTTATTGTTCTGTTCTTAACTGAACTCAACAGCAGCAGAATTGTTAACAGAGCCGTGGAGGATGTGTAGGTCCTTGCCCTGTCTGATTATTTTCTCCAAAATGCCAAAAATGGCAGCTGGTGGGTCTGAGCCAACTCCGGAGTTGTAAGTAAAGCAGGTTGGTTAAAAAAGCAGGTTATGTTGATGATTCTATTCAAACAGTTCTCATGGTGTTTATTTTTGGTACAGCTGCAGCATATTTGTGCGTTTGTTTGTGGGAATTACCCACCGACTGTAGTGATGGGTCCCCCCGAGCAGTTTCTTGCCAGGCGAGCTCTGGGACTGTGTGGCCTGGGAGAGGAAACAGTAATGATTCAAACCAACTAATCTTTGTTTATGGCTAAAATAACAACGAGAAAACGATTGCATATTTTGATAAAGTGGGTGATTACCTGGTCTGCTCCAGAGGACGCCCATCTTGTTGGACAAAAATTGCTTGCTGCGGGTAGACGATGGTGGGAGCGGTCATGACAACGGCTCGGCTTTCCCCTGGTGCTAACTGTGCAAAAACAACACCACAAAGCCAAGAAGGGATTGCATGGAGCATGAATGGATAACTGACCAGCCTCAATTTGTTTTAAAGCTCTATTTCTTCACATTCTCTCGATACTGTCGTGCTGCACCCATCAGAGAGAGTACCGAGTACACTACCTGATCTGTTATAATTTGATAGAACATTAAGGTCACTCAACAAAAATCAAGCCTCAAGGACTCATGATTAAGTTAAATAGAATTAACTGTATGTAGTGCGGCATGTCTCCAAATAAACTGCCAATAATCACATTACAGAAAACAGCTATAAACAGCCTGGAGGCTCTCACCATCTATCCGAAATGAGGTTTAACTGGGACATATTTCTATCATAATGTAATGTCATAACTCAATGCATCAAGGTTAATCACTAACTTCATGGTTGCATAATTACAAAGCGACAAACATTAGCGGCTATAAAGAGGAAATTCAATGACTTGTGGTTTAGGGAACCCAGCTGAGCAATAATGACTATCAGGGATATCACATGATTCCCGGAGCAAGTAAGTCTAAATTTCTCTGAATGTTATGGAAGGGTGCTTTATAGTATGATATGTGCAAGTAATAAAATTTCAAGCATAAATGTGGGGGTGGTGAAGATGCAAGTGAGTAAAAAAATAGAGCAGATTGAAAAACAGTTCAGTGCTGGTTGATATAAAGTCAGTCTCAATGAAGCAGTTTTGATGTAAGGATGTGCATTTCATGATTTTGCCTGTTTGCATTGATCACTCCCCATTGGTTCAATTCAGTCTGCCATTTATGGAAAGCGGCTTTGCCTTCTTATTTTCATATTGAGGTCAAGGAAAATTGTTCAAAAAGAAAGACAAAGAAGGAAATGTTTCTTCATCCTGTGTGACCACACCACTGGAGCCCTAAAACACGGGCCTGAGAGCAGTCACAGAAACCAAATGATTTCTTCTAAATGAAAGCCCTAGGTATTAGAGACGGCTTAAAAATCAGCTGAATGCTATTCTCAAGTGTAATTGGAAACACAAAGAAGCCTGTCATTTCACAATGAATTATGATGAAGATCATCAAAAATCTATCTAACAAACTTAAAACACAATCATTTATCAAATAAAGTCATACACTTTTAGTTTTACAGTATAAGGTTCTCGTGAAACTAACAAAGGTAAGTATTTTAAGAAACTCCTTTGAAAGAGAATCTTTGTAAAACCTACCTAAAAAAAAAGAAATCCCTGATGTAATATACAGACAGAATAAAATGGTCACTTTTGCGGTTTTGATATGTTCCGGAGAATCATTTAACACAGGAGGTGTTTTATATGATTCTAATGTGTCTTATCGAGTCAGGGTGTACACAAAGACATTGTTCTGTGCTGTTTAACGCTTCATTTTTATGGATTTTTGGACAGTCAGAATCTGAACTGGATCTCAGTCATGTCATATTATTAATTTAGTTGTGATTTAGAATTGTTTAGTTCACTTAAATGGCAAAAAACTTATTTGAACTTCATTTGTAAGTTTTGCTTAGTCTGCCAAGGTTTCAACATGGTTGTATGCGCAGTAACGCGTGGTGCTCAAAAAACGTTTTAAATTCAAGAGATATTTTCTTTCCAAGACAGGATCCTGCAAGTCCTCTGGACGTCTATGTTGACAGTTATTGATAGAACTCCCAACACGTGACAATACTGTTCATGCAGAGGTTGATAGTCTGGCACCTTTAAATGCTTCCTCTGGTGTTAAACCTAAAAACCTAAAAATGGGTTGTGCCGACCCTAACACCAGAGGGAGGTTAAATGAAAATGTCCAGTGTTCTATCCATAGATTTTCTATTGTGCTTGTTCCTTGGAAGGTTGCGGGTGGGGTGGTGGGGGCAGGAGCTTATACCAACTGCCATTGGGTGAGGGGCCAAACCCCTCCTGGGGATTTGTACCGGAAAACAAAAAAAACAAAAAAAAACACTGACAGGAGTCAGTCATTGTGACTGACTCACCAGAAGAAGTCTCACCAGAAGATTCCTGATGATCGAATTAAAATACATGTACATGTAATAAAAGTTTCAGTTAAATAGTTTTTCCTTGGCTTTTTAAATTTGTGTTCTAATGGCTTTTCCTGCTCAGGTATACTTTACTTCCTGTTTTATAATGTTGTTAATTATTGCTTTGTTTATTCAAATGTGTCTTCTGCCCTGCCCTTGGGCTACACCTGCTCTGTATAAAGTTATCACCTCCATCAGCGCGTGTGCCTGTCAGCTATGTTCAATCCGAGATCTTTATCATCGCTTGCTGCCATTGCTCCATGGCTCAATGACTTCATCAAATATAAATGTAAAATTGTAAAACTCCATAATCATCTTCTTACCGGCCTGGACTTTGATTTGGTGAATCGGTTTCTGGACACAACAGTTTGATGCTCCACATAATGCAGTAATGGTCAAATCTGATGTCTCAAATACAAGCTACTCTGCACCTTTTGAGGAGGACACCAAACCCCCTGAGATGCGGATTATTGTTGTTGAATCTTTAAGCTGTAAAAGCTATTGTATTATGACAAATAATATTAACTGTTTTTATTTGGAGCCTTCAAACTAATGTGAACCTTTGTTGAAGTTCTTTCCTCAGAATTCCCCATATATGGAGCATTCCTGCTACTTTTGTTTTCTGATCTTGTTGCAACATGGCTGAATACATTGTCATGTTAGCTTCACCACGCGCAACAAATATGTCACAAGCCCCAACGTAAAAGATATAAAACATCCCCTAAAATTTTAAGATAATTTAGGCATTAAAAAATCTATTAAAAAATGATCAAAAGTGTCTTAAAAGACTTAACGCTATCACTATGCTTAGCTGTGTTTTTTGAAGACTGAAAGGAAATACCCTGTCTTCTGAATAAGCTGATTTCATGCTTTTTTTAACATTTGGAAGATTTATAATGAATCCAAAGAGCCAAGAAATACTCAAAAACCTTCCACGAGTCAGCCGAATCATTGGTAAACTCTTTGAGGGAACTGAGCACATAGCCCAAAAAGGAATAGATGCGCCACCTCAAATTATTTTTCACCTCACAGGATTGGTAACATCTGTTTTTCTCAGTGCACCTAAGCCTCAGTCTGAGCAGAGGGGAGAATTATTAACAGAAAAAGGGTTGAATAAATGAACACTGTGCTCTTCCTTGGGAGAGGTTAATGAAATTATTAACTTAAAGGCAATGTCTTTCCTGTAATGCCCACATAGATCATAGACTATGGTGGTATGCATAGAAATTATGCCAAAAAAAACAATAAAAAGCAGACTGAGCACTCACAGTTATTGGGGAGCTGGCGAGACTGTCCAGTTCCTCAGGAGAGTCCTCTTCCTCCTCAGGTAGTGTGGGCATGATGTGTGGCAGTGAAGGCCGGGAGCGGGTTAGGGGGAAGATAAAAGGTCCCCTTTTATCGCTGAGGGCGTTGTAAGACCACCTGGTGTCAAGAAGTAACCCCGGCAGTAAAGGTTTCTCCTCCTGTTGGTACTGTAAGATCATAAACATGTAAAGACATTACTTATTTTACATTCAATTTGAGCAGGTACCTGGGCAGATAATGACAAAAACCCCTCAAATCTGCAGTTGTTATTGGATTTGTTCACGGAAGAAACTCCTTCTGCCCAACCACAGCTTAAGGAGCTAACCACAGATTCACACCATAAACAAATCTCAAAATAGCTCCATTTTCCACTGCCTTAAACAGACTGGAGCTAACTCATCAGAAACAAAACCTTTGCCCAAAGCTGCAACATATTTGGCTCCTGTTACTCAGATGTACAGAATTTAGACTCTTGCATGATTAAAAGGTGGCTATGTTTTTTATAGATACTAAGAAGGAAAAATGTATGGAGCATTTCATAATTTAATTATCAGTAATTACTGCTCCATTCACCTAGATGTCTGCAGTGATACCACCTGGATGGTGCCATTGCCATTTTAAAAAGTTAATAACAAAACCACTTGTCTGCAAATTCATACGATCCACTTAATGTAGCGTCAGACTGACTGCAACATCATCCAGCAACATCTGTTTGATGCCGTCTGTCTTTTGTTCAGCAACACATAAAAAACAACATGCATTTACATGTTCACAGCGTATCGCCACAGCTGCACATCCAGTTAGCAGTGAGACACCGCCAGAACCACAAAACCAACAACAGTACTAGATTATATAGAAGTGATTTATGAGAAACCATGTTGGAATTCAAGGATAGCTTTAATGAAAAAACTTTGATTTTGGTCACATGAATATGCATCAAGTCACCCTCTAGATGATTATCTAACCTAGATGGAGAAGAAAATTATTTATAAAATGTCTAATTTGATTAGAAAACACACGAAACATCTACAAGAGGAGCATTTAGGTCAATGACTGTATATGTGAAACTCATACAGCCCTTCTTCTGAGCAATATGAGAGACAGAGGTTGATAAATAAAAGTTGAGCTTTGGGTTTTTCTTCCCATGCTGTCACTTTGGGTGGATGGTTAGTGTTCGGACCACAAACATGTTCTGGATTGTTGGTGTACACTGCTTTCACAGCCTGACCCAAACACTGAGCTCAGAACAAACAGAAAGGGCTATAAAGGTACCACAAAAAAAAGTGTATCTTTGTGTCACTGATCCATTAAACTTCACTATCAGGACTGCAGCAGTTGTGTGGCTCAAACTGAAACATCACCGAGTTCAATCAAAAATAATTTTGCCGTTATCCTAAATCATTGTGTCAGCACACTCTCTTTCCTTTATGGCTGAAATTCCAGGGAAATCCATTTATAGAGCTGTTTGAAGCTACTTGAAGGAGTACAAAACACTGAAGATGTGTTCAAACAGGTGCTATCCGTTACTGTGCTTCATATTTGTTTGATTAAATATTAGATGAACACGCCATTTAGTCATGTTCACCATCTGTTGAGTTGGAGGTGGAATTCATTACCACCTGTTTCTGAGAAATGGCACAAACTTAACACTGGGCAAACCATCAGAAAACGGAATAACAAAATATGTGGAGCGCTGCTCAGTGTCATCACAAACATGACAAGTTCTTGGGAACATATAGGGACAGAGAGGCTGTGAGTCACTGGGGAGGAAATGGCTTGTTTAACTATCTCCCAGTGAGCTCCACGGATATTTCCTGACTGCAAAAATAGTGTTGCACAGGAGTAAATTCAGCTCCCTTTCTCAGTCTCAGTCAAAAGAGCAGAATTCACATTTTCCACATATACCAAACATTCAGACAAATGCCTGTAAAGTAGAGTGACACACTTCTCTATGATCAATCACTTTAACTGTTTTGTTTTTTTCTTGGCATTTCATATCTTCTGTATTATAACAGTGTGTACCCTGCCTCTCGCCCATTGACTACTGGGATAGGCTCCAGTCCCCCTGCGCCCTCATTTGGGAATAAGCGGTTCTGAAAATGGATGGATGGATGTTTTATAATACTGATTCCAACAACTTTGTATGATGTAAATAACAGTCTGCAAACTACAAAACACAATGTACTGCTGACTAGAAAACATGTCGGATGTATAAAATGAAACATTTGACTGGTTCTTGCAAATATAAGTTCTGTGAAAACAAAACTGGAAGGACATGTTAAAACTAAATCTGTTAACTGGAAACAGGTTAGCAGCCTGTTTAAATACAAAAAGAGCACTTTCAACGGGTGGATTATCTCATATGTAAACATGGTCAGAGATACTGTCAGTGAGGAAATCTGACAGAACAAAAAAGAGTGGTTTAAATCTTTATGATACAAAAAAGAAGTCATATGTAAACATGTCCCAGAGACACAGCCCATTGAAAACTGATGGAGGCAGGCCTGACTTTTGAATATGTGTCTTATTTACAGCAAAATGCATTACTTAGCAACCAAACAAAAAGCAAATACAATTAAAGTACGGTAGCTTGGAGGTTCTGTGGCGTGAGATTTCTGTTTTCATGTGACTCCGACACATTAGCGACAGACAGAAGAAGCTTTGTACTTCTTTTAAATGATTCAGCTTCAATATAGGTGCCAACCTGCAATGCAAGAGGCCTGGAAGTGCATAGTGTTTCTCCAGCAGAGCACGGCACTGAGATAAATATTACAGAGTAATTTAATCACTCAGTTTACTTCCTGTGGGGAAATAGGACAGAGCAGACAGCCCTGAGCCCAGATAACCTTTGGAACACAACTCCTTTCTTGTTCCTACAAACAAGGAAGGAAGAAAATGCAATTGTCTATCACTACCGTCAGAGTTAGAATTAACTTCTCACTGAGGCGCAGTCCAGCTGTCTCGGTCCCAAAAGAGAGGCGATGGGACCGGCACCCACCTCCCCTCTCTGTTACATAAGCCCACTCCCTCGTGCCAGATTTGTTTAAAATTTGGTTGTGTGAAGCAGAGAGTACAGGGCCAGTAGAGGAAGTGGTTACCACAGAGGCACAGTGTGAGATAACATTGGAGAGGAAGTGTGAAAAAAATAAAGATGATGGACTCAGAGATGCAGGGAGCGAGCACATTGGTTCCACAGAGCCTAAGGAAAATCCATTTTCATGTGCATATTCACACATCAAGAAGACGGACAGATGACCTGCACATGCAGGCGCTCCTGTATAAACTCTGACCGGCAGTTACAAATCAAACTTGAAGCTGTCAACAAACCTGCGTGCACAGCTGCAAAGACAAAGCAGAAGCTGCATGGTCGCCCTCTAAAACCCCACAGCTCCATGCAACCAACCAGCGGCCGGAGCCTCTCCGCGCAGAGCATGCACGTTACCTGAGTTCGTAGCTGCTGTGCTGTGGAGAAACACACACTCGGGCCAATCTCTCCTCTCAGATTGACTTCTCGCGGCTGAAATGTCCCTATCAGCCTTTTTTTTCCCCCAGAAAAACTTTTCAATCCTCAGGGCTTCTCCTTCCTTCTCCCGTCCCCTCCGTTCCCTGTCTTTTTTCAGCCGCAGCCTCTCTTTCACTCTTGGGAGCTTTGACCATTTAAGGAGAAGGGCTCTGTGCTCCTCTTTAGGCTGCTGTGAAGTGTGTGTGTGTGTGAGTGAGTGAGGGTGTGTGTAAGCGCATGTGTGTGTGCTCTCAGGCTTCTCTGATCATCCCTCAGACCTGAAGAAAGTTAGAAAAGTGTGTTATTTCTCTCTGCAGGGTTTGTTTCATTTTCCACTAAAAGTGTAAGAAACACTTTCGCATGCTGTTTGTGCGGGAGAGATACAAATTGTGTACGTTTGATCTGTGTTTACTCCGCATGCCAAAAGGACTCTACAAATCCACTTTCGAACTCTTGAGATCCATTAATGTTTGATAATCTGCTCTGTCAAAACTTCTGTCATTTGTGCTCCATTTTTACTGGTGAGAGTTTTGTGTTTTGCGGCAATCATCCGGAGTATCAGGGAATTACAGAAGCACAGCAGTTGCATTGTTTTGAGGACGAAAGCTAAACTATAGCAAATCACAGCATCACATTTTAAATTAAACTGAGATGATCATCTTAAGCACTTTTTTTTAAGGAAGCTGTGAAAAGAAAGAAGGGAACTACATTTACCAGAAAGTCACATGTTCCTTTCAATGAGCTAAAGAGGGAAGATCCTCATTCAGTTTTTTTCAATATCATACTACGAATATTCTTCATTCAATCACTTAGTTATATACACATTAAACTCCTGTATTCTCCACCATGACTCTGGCCCCAAGACTCAGTTTGTAAATTATTTTGAAAAATGCTTTCTAATTTAGATTTTTTTGTCAGGAAAGTTTGATCAGAGACAAAGTGGAGAGCTTGTATAATACCAATAAAGAACCCAGTGGGTCTTCTCAGAACAAATTAGGTTAATTCAAAACAGGTCACAAGATAAAAAGCCAAGCGAGGCTGTTTTTGAGAGATTAGAGAGAAGAAAAAGATCTACGAACAACTACAGTGGCAAATAGGTCAGCAATTTAGGAGTAACCAATCTCAAGGCATGGCAAAAATTGCAAAGAATGTGGGGATTTCATCTGACATGATACATAATATCATAAGAGGTTCCGAAAATATGAAACTTCAGAAGAGGGCTCCATAAGTATAGGTAAACTAATACTCTTATGATTCAAACACAGCTGCCTTCTGTTGGCCTGATTTCATGTATATTCTTCTTCTGGACTGATGTGAAGAGATAACTGTAATTCCGTAATACTTTTAGGAAAAATGTGGACACTCTCATTCCCTGGGAATGAGCAGAAGGACTTTTAGACGCACAACTTGGAGTGTGGGGAAAGCCTTGCTTGATTTAGCTCGTGTTGTAGCCAAACTGGTCCCAAGGCAAATAAGCAAATAATCGCCAAGCAGACAAAGACAAATGGTGTGTTTCTTTCTTTTTACAGAGTCACTTTGACTTTGTGGGGTAAGGCATTCAAAAGGTGATAAATTCATCACCTGTCCAGTAGATTTCACGTTAATCCTTACAAACCTCAATCACCTCGTTTGGATTTTATAAACTCCCATTACATTTTTAAACAACCCTGAAACAGTGAAAACAGTAGTGGTAAAGACAGGAACTGATTCCCAAACAGAAATCTAAGTGTACACTTGCAGCAGAGAAGGGCATTCTCAAACCTGGAATGTAAATTTGCCCAATTTCCATCCAACATTTCATGAGTGATGTTAACAGTACAAAATTGATACCTAACCTGAGGATGGCTCTGTTACAAAAATCCCTGTTCATAAATCCGGTGTCTTTTTTTAATGTGAGTCACTGATAAATACCAATTCTTAATTTCTTATTTCTCTTCTTGGAACTTCTGATTTAAAAGTTTTTTTTTTTTACAAGTTTGTTGTTATTGTTATTAAGGTAAAGCCATAATCCAATGCAGTTTAAGTTGTTCACATAGTACATATAAACTGTATTAAGACACAAGTGAATAGTCCATTAACAAAAGATTTGGTTGTGAGTACATACATTTGAGTGAAAAAAGAAGCTATCTTCGGAGGCATGTGATGTTGTCCTGGGCTGCAGTAGGACATGCAGTAACTAAAAAAAAACTCAAATCGATACCTGTATTATGTGAACTGTTTGTTAAATGTTTGGAATCTGCTCATTCAAGTGAAATAGGGTTGAGGAAGTACAATAAAATTGTCCTGGTTTATAGAAATGGATTGCAATGTGCAGTCAAAAAGTAGAGTAAAAGTGTTTTGAACTAAAGACAAGCAACAAGAAGCTTTAGTACAATGCATAGACTTCAGTCACTCAAACTCAAAACACTTTTCATTATATCTGACACAAAAAAAAACAATCTCCCAAACAGGTCTTTTTTAACAAACCTAAAAGAAACACGAGCACACAACAGCATCCAATCGAACCACTGAAATGAGACATTTTTAAGTGAAATGAAGTAGAAAAGCGTCTTACCTCACTGCTGCTCCTTCGTTCTGCTGCACCTGTTGCAACCAGAGCACAGGCATACAGTGAAAACAGATGATTTGCATTTAACAGGAAAGCATGTGCAATGCAAATGTCATGGGACAGAAATAAAATGGGCAACAATTACAGAAGAACATCAGTAAGAAGTAGAGCGTTTGTGCATCACACAGATGAAGAAAGGCAAAACAAAAAGGGAAGAAATATATTTAGTTCTCTTTCCTGTGAAGCTGATGCTCAATGTGCAGTTTTCAGCTGATTGGAGAAACTATTGTACCTCTTATTTCAGGAAATATCCCACCCACTCCACTTCCATATCTAGGGGCAACAATAACCTGGCAACCAGCTCAAGCACACAAGGTGTTTGATCCGCTGGTTGAAAGCTCTTGTCGTCTGCTTTAGGGGCTCTCAGGGAAAGGCTTGTGTTGTCGTAACAAGCAAAAGACTAAATACCAGTAACTCCTGGACCTTATACTGAGAACCATCAGAGTTTATCATCAGTGTGGTAATTGGTGAGCTAAAAATTAAGCAGGACTATTCAAACATGAATAAGAAAAGGGCCTAATCTGATGGTAGGTTTTTCAGGCACAGTCTACAGTTCAGATAACCTTCCACCAAGAAAGTAATTTCTAACTGTCATTCAATTAAAGATTTCCCTTCAAAGAACACACTGTTTATTACCATCCCTGTGCAGGCGAAGCATTAAAGTCCCATTGCTTTTCTAAATTATTTAGACTCAGCCCAGAGGATCTTTATACATCACCCAATCTAACTGAATCTCTTTTTAAACAGCAACATAAATCATTTCAGGTTTTGTTCCTTTCAGTTCTTACTATGGCATGCACGGGTTAAGTTATTATCAAAACAGTGTAAAATTAGTTCAAAGACAACAAACTATCTTTGCAAGCCTAAGCAGAGGGGAGCACTCCATTGGGCCCTAGATGGTATCCAAATGACAACAATAAGACAGGAGCTGTAGCACTGGCATGCATTTAAAGGCTCATTATTTATTTTTGTAAGGGATGCTGCCTGCTTACTGTTTTATAAATTGTAGCAATGCTAGCAGCCTGACTGATTGATAAGAATAACGTACAGTACAGTTAGTCAGTTGGTTCAACACTGTAGACCTATATGTCCCAACTCCAATCGGATGGATTGTCATAAACTTTTATTGGAGAAGGTATTTTGATCCTAAACTTAGACTCACCATTCTGTTTATGCCCTCATCTTCATGACTGAAAGAAAAATATCCTTTGCTCAAGCAGATTTTTGGCAGCTTAACTGGGGAGTCAGTCTGTGAAATCCAATGAGAAGTGTAGAAAGCTGAGACAAGCTCAGCTCTGCTGCTCCCATGTGCCTACTAGCACCGTAACGCACTTCCCAAAGTGCAACAATTTAAAGGTGTAGCAACAATATGAAGGTCTTTGTGATGCTGAAGGCCCCTCAGGAGGAGTTGGAGAAAACTTATAGGGAGCACAAAGCCCTGATGGGCTAATGATACCCCGAAAGAGGATGTCTTATTTTGTCATTTTGAGGATGTTTCTTTGTGTTTAGATGTCATTTTGTTAATCGTTTCCTGATTAATTCATGTTTTTGCCACTGATAAGCAAAATAATTTAATTTAGAGTTAAAAATGTCATTTGGTATTCTGCAGAGCTGTTGTTACTGCTGTAGTGACAAAGGCTGTACTATGTGTGGCTGAAGATTAATTTGATAGGCAAACTACAAGCCAATGTCAACATGGCACAGCAGAGTGTCAACTTTAGATGGATGGCTGTAAAATAAATAAACAGCCAGACATTGAGACAATTCTTGCCTGCTTTCATTCGTCATTTCTCCTACTGGTTCTCACCAACCTAAACAAGCTCAAAACCTCTCTACATCACAAATAAACATTCACATGTAAGACTTACCCCTGTCTACCACAAGAACTCTTTTAAAGGGAAAAAAAGTGGAAACATTTGACATGACCTCCTTCCAAAGAGGTGGAATAAAAGGAACCCTCTCTTGGGCCTAAAGGCATTTTCCAGTATGCTCATCCATCTACGCCCATCCCCCCCAAACTTCAGACCATTTGAGGTGAGAGTTTTTTTTGTAGAAAAAAAAGTTTAATAACTTCATTGTCATTGTAAATAAGTCGTAAACATGCATGTTACCTTAGCATAGCACAAAACCTGCACACTGGTTTCTGTTTCTGTTCATTTTCCACATTTGTCTCCTCTGATAACTCTCAAAATGTTAGTTCATTGAAATTTTAAATAGTTTTTTAATGAACTACCATTTTGCGAGCTATCAGAGGAGACATCTGAATAAAACTTCCCTTCCTGCTCTGTTGAAGCCTGTCTGTCTAAACGCTGAACAACAAACCGCCTATTTGAAACCCTGGGGGGGGGGTACTAACATCTGGGAATAAATAGTTCATGTAAACTCAATGAAAAAAAAAAGCCTGTTGCTAAAAATATTTGTCTCTGTTTGCTTAAAAATCATTCAGATCCGCCCCTACATATTCCCAAATGGCCTTCTTTGATAGATGACATGCACCCTCCCTCCTCCGAACCAGCTGTTGTGTGCAATGTAAATATCTGTTCGGCCTATTTTCAGACATCCTCAGGGATTATCACCACAGAGGGAAGCAGATTTAATTCATCTTTGTCCCGCAGTGTAGCCCATTGCCACAATAACACCAAAGACATGTTTCTGTGATTCAGTCACCATACCATTCATGGGTAGCTCTGTGGCTTCTGGGAATAGAAGAGACAGAGGGGGACACTCAGCGCTGTATTTTTCCTCTGGTTCAACATCATCCATAAAATCTGTGGTGTCTGTTCCAAGATCAGCTGGCAGACTGATAACTGGAGGCTTCGGGAAAGAATGGAGGGAGAGAAGAGATTTCATGCTGTATCACTCATTTCCCTGAAAGTACATGAACTACTGGTGGCACATATGCCTCGTGAGCAAAAACTAAACTTTTATGACTGCGAAAGAAGCTCCCACTTAGATGTTTTTTTAGTTTTTACCAAAGGTCTAGAAGATGTATTTAGTTTAAATTTATCTGCAACCATGTCGGTTGTGTGGCAAACTGCTGGTCACAGTAACTGCTGTTACAAGCATACATATTTTCCCAACATCATAGATTTGAACATCTTTCTTAAACATCTCAAATCTGGATGACACTTCCAACTGTCCAAAATTACATTTATATAAATCATGTGAGATGTTTTAGACCATAATGTTAATAACTTTCATATGGAAATGTCTTGTAATTTCATGCTGTTTTTATAAAATGACAATTTACATGTGTATCTACATAGATTTGATTTTTTTTTTAATTCAGAAAAACTCATTTGCCTGTGTGGAATGTAGGTATTTCTTACAGGGACCGACCTGAGTTTGGGCTCTCTGGGTGAACACGGCCTCCGGAGTGTTGGGCTGTTTATCGCTGTCAGCTGCCTGCCCCAGAGCCTCCTCCGCCCTCTGGCCAATGCTGTCCATTTTCTCTTTCACATGGCACACCCTCTGCTCGCCCTGCCTCACCAGCTTGGCTGTCTCCAGGGCGCTGCTGACCATTGCCTCCATCCTCCTGAGCGTGGCCAGAAGCCCATCTGCAGTCATCTGGGTTTGCTCTCGCTCTGAGGCTGTGAAATCCTCGGGCTCAGTGGACGCTGATGCATCCCTTTGGTCGCTAACCACCTTCTCCCCTGATGACTCTGCTTCCTTCCTCCCTGCGTCCTCCTCCTGGTCACGGTGATGACCTGAACTTGCTTGTTTAGAGTCACTAGACACTTGCTGAGTTCTTGGAGAGGCTGGCAGGTGGCCGACCTGCTTGCTCATGTCACCGACGCTCTTGCGTGCTTGCAGGAGCTCTGTTTGGGTCTCAGAGAGCTCATGGATTGCTGTGACTTCTTTTGCACGGGCCTTTGCCCCCTCCACAATGAGGGCTCTACACCAGTTTGCCGCAGCCACCTTATTGGCCACCTGGATTTGAGTCTGACACCCAGTCTCTGTCTCCCAGTCCCTCTTCCGCTCTTCCAGCTCGTCTCCTTTCTCCTCCCTCACACATTTACGCAGCTCCAGCTCCTGAAGCCTGAAACTACAGCTTTATAAACCACTTTTTTACATGCTGCTGTGAAGTTACCAGGGGGTACTAAAACTGCACTTATCCCTGATGGAGTCTCCCATCAAAGAAAACAGTAACTCTTGTTAGTTGTGTAATGCCCATAAATACACTCTAAAAACCAGACACCCTTTTTTATTAGCTAAGCTTCTCAGAACAGAGACTAACATTCACCACATCCAATATGTTACCATAACAGGAGAAAGGGAAGCAAAAAACTCACGTACACATTGAGAAGCTGCGGTGTGGAGCTTGCCTGTTGCTGATGGCAGTAAGGAAAAGGCCTTTCCTGAACAGCAGCAGAGTCCTGTAGGTGTATGTGTGTGACAGAGAAGACAGGAGAGCTAAATTCCTATATGTTACTGTATTCCCCTTAACCAATATCCTCCTCTTTCTTACTGCTTATTCACCTTCACAGGATATTTCTTGTGCAGGTAATGAGTATTTTCTGTGCCCTTGACCCTGTGGATGATTCCCTGAGCTTTGTGATGCTGCTGTAGATGGAAAACATTGTGAAGTGGACAATATAATATATGTTCTGTACCTTGGATCGTGCAGTACCAACCTGCTGCAGGTCCTGAATCTCACTCTGCAAAGACCGATTGTTTGGAGGATCGCACTGTCTGTTGTACCTGTGAGTGAAATGCACTATGCTCAAGAATTTGTGCTGCTCAAACTGTTTTTTTCCAGGTCTGACAAAAACTAAAGGACAACCCCCACTGAAAACCATTTACTAAAAAGTCAAGATATTTACTAAATGTAGTAAAAAGAAAATCCCTAAAACACAAAATAAATTACATCATTTTATAATGCACATATGTTTGCTTTTTGCTAATGAATGCTCACAATTCTTATCTTTGGCTACAGGTCAGTTTCCCACTTTCAGTCCCAAAATGTACAAAAACATGAGAAACTCACTTAATGATGCTGATCAGAGTTGTTTGTGTTTGGGTTCTAATATCTGACACATCTGTCCTGTATTTGTGTTTTAAGCTTTTTAACTACTAGCTGTCTTAGCTGTCTTTTATAAATCATTTTTGGAATCTGCCGTGAAAATGATTTTACAATTTGAAAACACACTGTCAGTGACACTATCTTTTAGGGAAGATTCACTAAGTAATACCTCCAGAGAACTTGATGTGAATGCTCCTGTAGCCTCATGGTCTCGGAAAGCAGACCCTGCAGCACCAGAACACAGTGTTTCCTTTCCAATAAGGCTCCATTCAATCTTTTAGGTTACATTGTTATCAGATCCCCTAAACATACCTCGATCCTTTTATGGTTTTCCACATGAGACCTCTTCAAATGATCCATTATAATCTCTTTCTGGAGAGCAAAATTCAAAATGAAAGTTAAAAACACAAAAACTATCAAATGTTCTTTCTACTGATCACACCTCAAACTGACCTTTTTTATCTCTCTGTCTCTCAGCGTCAACATGATCAAGGTCTCTTCAAGTTCACTCTGCAGGAATAAAAGATAAATCAGTACTTCACGAGCAGCTTGAACTCATCTTAAGACCCACTCTGATCTGATTTTACCTTCAACTCAGTGTTGACCTTCCTCAGCTTCTGGAGGCCTTCTTCAGCACATGTCCTTTCAAGTGTGAACTTTTCATTCTGTGTGAAGGAAAACACATCAAAAATCACCAACTTTGATTTTGTAACAATAACTAGGAACGACTGGATTTTAAATTTTAAATCGACCTTGTCTTCAAGTGTCTGTATATGAGCCTTCAAGCGCTCAACCTCCTGGCTCTGAAAATATTATTAACATGTAATAAGATGGCATGACCAAATGAATCCAGCTTGGATTGATGCTGCTGTGGGGGACGGTTTGGTGTACCAGTTTGGTGAGGCTGTTCTGAGTGCGACTGTTTTTCTCCTGAGCCTCTGTCAACACCAGCCGAGTCTCCTCCAGATCTTCACTCAGGGATCTGGCTCTGACTGCTGACCGCTCAGCTCTAAACAAACATGCAAGCAAACACACCATTAGTTTAACACTAGAGCTTCTTAATGCAGTCAGTGTAAAGCACACACTTTTATTCTCATTCAGCATTTGGAAATGTTGAAGCCACAGTGTAGCAGCCTCTGTGGTGCAACTGCCAACATGTCCAAACTGTGGCAGATATGCTCAGTCTTCAATGTCAATTTGCTAAATTTCTGCTGCTTAGCCATTTGAGAAAACACACTTTTTAAATATTTTTAAAATTCCAGTCACAAGCCATGTATTTTTCATCACTTCCTGTATTTATTTTCATGGTCACTTCCTGTGTATGGTTTCTTTTACTCAATTTCTTTGCTTGTTTTCACACCCTCAAAAGTTTCAGTTCTTTTAATCCCTTTAGTCTTCTGTGTGTATATTTGTACACCCTTTGACATTGCCCATCGGTTCTTTTCTTTGTGGTCCGGGAAGTTTTTTAGTTTTTTTTTGTCTGCATGGCTTTAGTCTGTTACAATTTACAGTATAATGGATGCCTGCATCTTGTGTCAAGGACTGTCCCATTGACTTCCTCCTTTTTGTACTTTTTTGTACTTCTTTGTACTTTTCATGTGCTAATAGCAGCTTTTGTAAATTATCACGTTTTGTTTAGCACTCAAATGTAACACAATGAGAGTAGTATATACAACTTGACATTAATTATTGTTTTAAATGAAATGATCAAATCAGAATTGATCATGAGAGTGACATAAAAAAATTGGAGGAGAAGAGAGTCCTTTACCTGACCAGCTTTCCTTGCAGCTCACTGATCTCAAAACTGAGCTGCAGGTTTGCATCTTCACACTGAGCCATAGTCCTCAACAGGCTGCTGTTCTTCTCTCTTAGCTGATGATGGGCATGCTTTAGTTGAGCCACTGCATTTGACAGGTCGTGCCCTTCACTAAATCAAACAAAATATTTATAAACTGTTAAGTACGACAGCAAACTGATTATAGGAGGAAAAATCAAGGCATGATTAAAGGAAGGAAATTACAAACCAGAAACACTGGTGATCCTCTAATGTTGCTTCTTTACTTTCAAAAAATGGTATTTCTAGGTCTGAAAAGACATGAGATATTTTCTTTTTACAATATCTAGATAAGATGCTTCTATAGAGTTTCAGCTAAACAGTAAAAGCCTACCATTTACATTAACTTTTGATGAGTCTGGCCATGATAGGCGACTGACATCCACATCAGAGCTGAAGCAGAAGAGTTATTGGGTTATGTCCTTTAAAAATGTACATTGTTGTAGTGTTTATTTCTCAGAAATCAACCAAAATAACTTGAATGGAAGGCATCCATAAGACATTAAATGAACAATCACAGATATAGGACATTGACAACACATTGAAACTTTCACCTCTGCAAAACTGCATGAATTTGACCGATAAGGTTTTAGAATTAAGGGATCTGTTAGCAGGGCTCTTTAGCCAACTCCAAAATGTTTAATCTAATAAGTGAACATTCAGTAACCACATTACAAGACATATTCAGTCATGGATTCCTCTTACAAAGCTTTGTCTGACTCTAACCTCTCCTGGCTGCTCTGGGTGATCCACTCTCTTATAGTGGAGTGAAAAGTCTCTCTGCTAACATGTGGGTCCCGATGATCGGGATCAAACAGCAGTCGCAGGGCAACTAGTCTGTCCTGTCCTGTGCTCTGGGCTGTCAGAGTCTCCAGGTATTTTACTATGGTGGAGGCCACCACCTCTCCTAAGAAAAAGAGTAAAACAGCACATTATGAGTAAAGATTTTGTACTATTATGTAATCATGTTTGGAAGAAATGCCACTCAGTCACTCACCTTTGTTGTAGCTATTACATGTATTATAGATGATGTCAAGGAGTTCATTTTCAGAGAATCCATTATAGACTGTATTTTCCTCAAGCATGTCGTCCATCTCACACCCAGATGACCCCAAGGCTTCAAATACTGAGACAGACAAATGTTAGCACATAATCCGGTGCACACACAGAAGAAGTTGATATAACGTACACGTACCATCGTGGCCTTCTGACATGTTTTATTAGTTCCTCCCAGAGCTATGAGAAGGTTGGGTTATGATGGACAGGCTTCTTCCCAAATGTTGTATCTTATTCAACAATCAAACATTTACCTCTGCACAGTAAACCATATTTAAATATTTTTTTTCTAAAAACAACAGCAACATAAACTGAAATTAATAATAATAAAGACAGAATCGGGGATTTTAAAAAGTATTGTCCAGATTAAACTGCTTTTGACTGCATTATCTAACTTAATCTTACTGTGTGGTACAACATAATCTCTATTTTGACCACCGGATTTAAACTAAAACATTTTCAAGGACATTTTAAAAATTAAAAGAGAAGTTACTAACTTGAATTCTTGCTTTTCAGTCAAGCTCTTCTGACAGGCCAAACATGTCTTCTCCTTCGTCTTTCATGCTTATCTATCGCATCTTTCTCTGTTTCACTGTGATGTGTTCGTTAAGATGCACTGCTTGGTTTGTTTTCACTACTTCACATCAAAACCAGCTGACACCTTCTGCCCACCTCCTGGGGTCGAAGACATGGCGTAGCGTGTACATTTTAATTTTAATTCTCCAGTTTAACACACCAAATACTGTCAGCCAAGCCTTTGATTGCCCCTTACATTAAATGCTAAATGCATTAAATAAGGAGTATTATTCTGTCTGGGCAGACACTATTTAAAAAAGCTGCAGCTCTTTCATTATTCAATTAGGTATTCATCGAAGTTAAAACCCTACCGAACTCACTTAGGTTGAATACATTACAAAGTAATTAATGGCGAAGGTACCAGTGTCACTTAATGTAATTGTTTATGTTTTATCCAGTTTTTACTCAGCATATAGTACGCATCAGTTTCATAAGGAACCTGGAAACCTTTTTGTATATTTCCCGCCGGACGACATTTCAGTTGCACCATCCGTATGTTTGTTTCCTATAGGGAACATTCACAGGCAACCATTCGTCCACGAACTAGATATTTTATATTATTAATAAATCTAACTTAAGGGGAATTGCACGGCGTTTACAAGATGTCTCGGGGTTCCATAGAGATCCCTTTACGGGACACCGATGAGGTAAAACCTTATGTTCAGAGCTGACTTGTTGCAGGTGTTTGTAATGAAAACTCGCTGTGATGCTAGCAGTTGATGCTAACCGTAGCTACCGTGAGCTAAGGTTCAGAGCCTCATATAGCGGCAGGTTGCAGGGTTGCTTCGTTATACCTGTTGGTCACCTTGAAATATAAACTACTGCAGTGCTTTGAGGAACATTAGAAAACGTTTCAGCATTCTTCGTAATCATGAGCTCGGGCTCCTGAGCGCTGTGTTGCCTGTGATGTTGTCAGGCATATCAATGCAACTTAACATGTTGACCTTTACAAAAGGTTTTTAGCTTTTTACTTATTCGCTAAAACCAAATTCTATCATCTTAAGCTGCATGTATACATTAATAACACTATATATTGTACGCTAAATTTCAAGCCAACAGCATCTCGTGGTGAATTTATACGGTTTATAAAGAGCTATTAAGATCACATTATTAACAAAAATATGTGACTACATGTCTCTTAACACTGAAATAAACTAGTCCAAAATTAACCTGATATTAATTTAAATCTGAATGAAATGCATACAGTGAACAGTCAATTTAGATGGCTCTTTTACAATACGATTGATTTATGATTTATGTCACATATAATATATCAGGGTATTTATTTTAGAAAAGAAAGATAGTTTTAAAATCCGTGGCTACAAAATGTTCAACAATATTTTGAACCTTTGAATAAAAACTCTAATTAAAATACCAAATTGTACCAAGTTCAAGTACCTCCTACCTCAATTGTAATGTTGTGTGTTGTAAGTCACTATGGATAAAAGCATCTGATAAACACATAAACATAAATACATTGTATTTTACAGGTGATTGAGCTGGACTTCGATCAGCTGCCGGAAGGAGATGAGGTAATCAGCATCCTGAAGCAAGAACACACACAGCTACACATCTGGATTGCTTTGGCGGTAAGTCATTGCTGCACCTTGTTCTTATTGGCTTTCCTCTAGTGTTTTTTTGTTTTGTTTTATGTATTATCTTTAGTTTCCCGAAATGTCTTCCCTGTCATTTTGAAGCAACACAATTTCAGTTGAGCATTGTGGTAATGGTCTCTTTGTCTCTTAATGAAATTTGCATTTCATATAATGCCAAACATGATCTTATCACACAATCCACAAACACAACTGAGTCATGTAAATGGTGGGAAAATAAAAGCCTGTCTGCATCCCGTCTTTTTCAGTTGGAGTACTACAAACAGGGCAAAACGGAAGACTTTGTCAAGCTTTTAGAAGCAGCACGTATCGATGGAAACCTGGACTACAGAGACCACGAGAAGGACCAGATGACCTGTCTGGATACCTTGGCAGCTTACTATGTTCAACAAGCACGTAAAGAGAAAAACAAAGATGCAAAGAAAGAGCTCATCACGCAGGCCACCCTGCTGTATACCATGGCAGACAAGATCATCATGTATGACCAGGTAGGGAGTACTTCCTGGGAGTAATTATGACAGCTTTTGGCTCTGATGTTTTTCCCTTTAAAGTAACTATAACATGTTGTTCTTTCAATCAGAACCATCTGTTGGGAAGAGCCTGTTTCTGCTTGTTGGAAGGAGATAAGATGGACCAGGCTGATGCACAGTTTCACTTTGTCCTCAACCAGTCCACCAATAACATCCCTGCTTTGCTTGGCAAGTTGAATTTAAAAAAGATTTCAGAAATCAGTTTTCCCTGCTGTGACTGATTAAGTTAGAAAATAATGCTGTCATTTTCAAACAGGCAAGGCCTGCATCTCCTTCAATAAAAAGGATTACAGAGGAGCTCTGGCTTACTACAAGAAGGCATTGCGTACAAACCCTGGCTGCCCAGGTAAATAACGCGACAGTGAGACAATGTTTTTTTGGTTAAAACTTCAATACATCATGGCTGTTTCCTTCATCAATCTAAGTTCTTTCAATGTTTTTTTATTTTAGGTTACAAAAAGGTGTGATTAAAAATCTGATATACGGGATATGCTTGATTTAAAACTCTTGGTATTAACTCTTTTTATTAAGAAATGTAAAAAAGGAGCATCAATCCAACCTCAACTTTAACTTTAAGACGCTCGTAAGCATGTCTTATAGAGCAAAATGAAGCTCTAAAACATCAACTGATCCACAATTATTCCTAATATGTTTTATATGTGTGTGTGCGTGTGTGTGTGCAGCTGAAGTGAGGCTGGGGATGGGCCACTGTTTTGTCAGACTCAACAAACTAGAGAAGGCTCGTTTGGCTTTCGGACGAGCTTTGGAACTCAATTCAAAATGCGTGGGAGCGCTGGTTGGTTTGGCGGTTTTAGAGCTCAACAACAAAGAAGCGGACTCCATCAAGAACGGGGTGCAGCTCCTGTCGCGGGCTTACACCATCGACCCCAGCAACCCCATGGTGCTTAACCACCTGGCCAACCACTTCTTCTTCAAGAAGGTAACCCATTTGTGGCGTGCTGTCCTTTGTTTACACGATGAGGCAAACGTAAAATTAGAAATCCGTCAGCTGATTGTGGTCGTGTGTTCTCCTTCAGGACTACAGTAAAGTCCAGCATCTGGCCCTGCATGCGTTCCACAACACAGAAGTGGAGGCCATGCAGGCTGAGAGCTGCTATCAGTTGGCTCGCTCCTTTCACGTGCAGGTAAGGTCCTAACGAGCCCCGTTTGAACCTGCGGGACGTTTTCCAGAGTTTTCACCGTGTATTTTTCTCCCCTTCAGGAGGACTACGACCAGGCCTTTCAGTACTACTACCAGGCCACTCAGTTTGCCTCGTCCACCTTTGTGCTGCCCTTCTTCGGTCTGGGACAGATGTACGTGTACCGAAGAGACAAGGAGAATGCCGCGCAGTGCTTTGAAAAGGTTCTAAAGGCATACCCCAACAACTACGAGACTATGAAAATCCTGGGGTCACTCTACGCGACGTCTGACGATCAGGAAAAGAGGGACATCGCCAAAGTAGGCTTCCTATGGATCCTCATTCGACGAAATGGAGCATAAAACTGTGCCCCCGCTGTGATAAATGTGTGTGTTTGTTCCTTCTTTTCTAAGGGCCATTTAAAGAAGGTGACGGAGCAGTACCCAGATGATGTGGAGGCGTGGATCGAGCTGGCTCAGATCCTGGAGCAGACAGACATCCAGGGAGCGCTGTCAGCCTACGGCACAGCCACCCGCATCCTGCAGGAGAAGGTGCAGGCCGACGTCCCCCCCGAGATCCTCAACAACCTGGGCGCTCTGCACTTCAGACTGGGCAACCTGGGGGAGGCTAAGGTAGCAGCGACACGCAGTACGGTGATCGTTTTTAGCCCCGATGACAAAGTGCATGTAAACACTCGCACCGTTTTCCGTCTGCCCCCGACAGAAATATTTTCTAGCATCCCTGGAGCGGGCCAAAGCTGAGGGGGAGCACGACGAGCATTACTACAACGCCATTTCTGTCACCACCTCCTACAACCTGGCCCGTTTGTACGAGGCCATGTGTGAATTCCACGAAGCTGAGAAGCTCTACAAAAATATCCTGAGGGAGCATCCTAACTATGTGGACTGTAAGAGTGCAAAAAAAAAAGGAAAAAAAGGAGCAAGACTGTCTTCTGCTCACAGGAAAAATAATGTTTTATTTATTTGGTAACTCGCAGGTTATTTGCGTCTTGGAGCGATGGCTCGTGACAAAGGCAACTTCTATGAAGCCTCTGATTGGTTCAAAGAAGCCCTGCAGATTAATCAGGTACAACCTGGCTGTGTGTGTCCGTCTGGCGGCGTCAGTGTGAAGCAGCACAACTCTGACATCAGTCCAATGTTTGGAGCAGGATCACCCGGACGCCTGGTCGCTGATCGGAAACCTCCACTTGGCCAAGCAGGAGTGGGGGCCAGGCCAAAAGAAGTTTGAGCGCATTCTGAAACAGCCGTCCACGCAGAATGACACCTACTCCATGCTGGCCCTGGGCAACGTGTGGCTGCAGACTCTGCACCAACCCACCAGAGACCGGGAAAAGGTGCAGACACCTGTTTGTTTATAGATTCCATTAGCTAGCTGACAGAGAAAAGACAGGCAGAAAACAAACCAGTAACCTGTGACAACTTAACACCTCTGAGAGCGAGTAAACTACTCAGATTCAGACATATCAGCAGTCTGATATGTAACATTGAATCAGTATACTCAACGGATTTGGGTGCTCCTAATTTAATGCAAAGTGTTAATGTCTCCACAGGAAAAGCGGCACCAGGATCGAGCGCTGGCGATCTACAAACAAGTCCTGCGAAACGATGCCAAGAACCTCTACGCGGCTAATGGCATCGGTACGTCTCAGCTTTTTCCCGCTCACGCTTTCCCTTTTGTGTTACGCTCTCCCTGCATGTCTTAACTCGGGCTGATCGTGAAACTCCCCAGGCGCGGTGCTTGCTCATAAGGGCTATTTCCGAGAGGCGCGGGACGTGTTTGCGCAGGTGAGGGAGGCCACGGCCGACATCAGCGACGTCTGGCTCAACCTGGCCCACATCTACGTGGAGCAGAAGCAGTACATCAGCGCCGTGCAGATGGTGAGGCCCACACCAACACCTCCCTCCAGTGTCTTTCTTCTGTTCGGTTTAGTCGACTCTCTTTTGTCCCTCTCTGCGGCCTTACAGTACGAGAACTGTCTGAAGAAATTTTACAAATACCAGAACACAGAGGTGCTGCTTTACCTCGCGAGGGCTCTCTTCAAGTGTGGGAAGCTCCAGGACTGCAAGCAGATGCTGCTGAAGGTAATGCGAGTGAGCGGCCTTTGCCGTCCCCCCCCCCGACACGCGGTCGAGGCTAACCTTGTGCTTTTTTGGGTTCGGGAAGGCCCGGCACGTGGCTCCCAGCGACACGGTGCTGATGTTCAACGTGGCCCTGGTGCTGCAGAGGCTGGCCACGCTGGTGCTGAAGGACGAGAAGAGCAACCTGAAGGCCGTGCTCAGCGCGGTCAAAGAGCTGGAGCTGGCTCACAGGTAGCGGGACCACCGAAGGCTCAGCCGCTCACCCCGTTCTCCTGTATTTTCCTCTTCCTCTTTCTCTGACCCTTCGTCTCCTCTTCCTCACACAGGTATTTCATTTACCTGAGCAAGGCCGGAGACAAGATGAGGTTTGATCTTGCCCTCGCTGCGTCTGAAGCCAGGTCAGACTCCATTTATACGTGTCATGTTGGATGGGGATTACTTAGTTTCATATATTTTTGTTTAAAAAAAAAAAAACTGCCAGCCATGGTCTCACAAAGCTTTTGTTCTTTAGTTTAAGTCATCAGAGATCTTTGCCATTAGCAATTAGATTCTTGTTTACTTTTAATTAATTATATGGAGACACATTATTCTGTGCTGCAATCTAAGCGTGGGTGTGGATGTGGGAATACAGGCAGTGCTCCGACCTGCTGAGTCAGGCTCAGTACCATGTAGCCAGGGCCAGAAAGCAGGATGAGGAGGAGAAGGAGCTCCGTGCCAAACAGGAACAGGAGAGGGACCAGCTGCGCCAGCAGTTGATGAAAGAGCAGGTAACTATGGTTCTGCCGTCCTGATTCAGGATTCGCCGTGATGTTGAAGTTTGCATTAAATCTGATCTGACTCCAGCTCCTCTCCACACTCAATGATGTGCTTGTTCTCCACAATAATCATTTAGGAGGAGAAACGAAGCAGAGAAGCTGAGGAGCAGAAGAAGCTCCTGGAGCAAAGAGCTCTGTTTGTGGAGAAAACCAAGAACCTGCTCACCTTCGCAGAAGGAGCGAAAGAAATGGCCAAAGAGAAGAAGAAGGGAGGAGGCGGTGGCGGGGGCGGACGCGTGAGTGTCAGCAGGATGCCCGGCCTCTGGTCATAGGCACACACACAGCATACCAACGGCACTGTTTTTGTTTAATTTTGAAGCGTAAGAAAGGAGGGGACATGGAGGATTTTGTTAACGACGACTCCGACGAGGACCTGCCGCTGAAGAAGAAGAAGAAGAGGAAGGTCAGCGTGAGCGCCAGTGACCAGGAGGAGGGTGACGATGAAGAGAAGAAGAAAAAGAAGAGGCGCAGGTGGGTGACTGCCATGAGTGATGAACAGTTCAGTCCCACTGCAGGCCAGAGGGCTCATGGTGGATTTCTGGATGAAACTCTTTCAGACCCACTAAAGGAGACGACAGTGATGATGAGGAAGGAGCTCCTCGTCAAAAGAAACAGCGCAAACCCAAAGAAGGGCGCAAAAGGATTGAGAAGGTACTTCTGTGACATTTAACAATCAATTAGCTCTCCCATCTTCCTTTCCGCTCTTAAAATCCACCTTACATTTCTCCACCTGTGGCACATTAACATCTTTTGTTCATTTCAGCCCCAGCCAGAGCGTCTGCCGCCATCCATGAAAGGAAAGATTAAATCCAAGGCTATCATCTCTTCCTCCGAGTCTTCTTCAGATGAGGATGGACTGAAAATAGCAGAGGACAGGTGAGAAGTAAAAGGGAGCTTTAATCTGAGAACTGCAGACACACCCACACACACCACCAAATGTTCATGCATGCACCTTCTTCTTTCAGACACCAGAGAGACAGCGACTCAGGGTCTGAGGACGAGGGCGGCCACAGGAGGCGCATCGCGTCCGACAGCGAGTCGGACGGCGGGAGGAACCGCTCGGGCAGCGAGGCGGCCTCGCCCCGCCGCTCTGCCGCCTCAGACAACGACGACGAGTCGGGAAGCGATCGCCCCGTAAAAAAGAGGAGGCCGCAACAGCAGTCCGACTCCGAACAGTCAGACAATGAGAGCAAGAGGAGCCGGTCAGCGTCAGACGAGGAGTCGAGGGCCGGCTCGCCCGCCGCCGTGTCCGAGCGAGGATCCGAAGCCGAATCGGAAAACGAGCGCTCTCCTCCACGCTCAGAAAACGCCTCCGACCAGGAAGGGTCAAACAACAACGAGGAGGATGACAGTGATTAAATCAATTTGTTTTTTTTTCTTTTTTTTTTTTTTTTTTAAATATACCAGAGACAGATTTCAGTCTGTACAAAGTTTAAGCTAGTTTAGATAAGTGTTTTTCTTTATGGGATTATTCATGTTTTAGGGCTCTTTTTTTTTGAGAATTTATTAAATTGATAAGAGCACTAAAAGCTGTAAAAACTGTTTTCTATCTCAGATGGACAAATAAGACAAAAACAGGAAAAAGCTTCAATGAAATTAAAGTGCTGTCCGAGTCTGGCATTCTGCTCATCTCTGATCTCTCACTGTTGCTTTGATACGCCATGTTTGAATCTCTGTGTGAGGCTTTACTTAAACTGGTAACTAAAAATAAAAACCCAGCTTTCAAAGGTAATTTAAGTAGAGTGGGTTTAGAAAATGAAGTGAAAATTCAATGTGAGCTTTTTTCCCCCTCAAACAGCTGTTTCAAAGAGAATCCTTTAGACATCTGACAGAAAAGATTACCCAGCAAATGAATTAGGTGTTAAACTTTATTAAAGATTGATCTGTAGTTGTACACTCATCTTGTACTTAACATTTCAGTGACATCTCCAAAGAACGGTGTGTACACATACAGTACATTCTCTGCATTTTTAAGATAAAAACCATTTAAGACTGACAAATATTGCAAACAGATGTAAAATTTCCACAAGTGGTGGACAACCGTAGCAAACTGAGCTTTGGCCGTCCCAATGTCATAAACCAAGACATTCAAGTATAGTCAGAGATACATAGGAGGTATATCCATGAATTGATAAATTAAAAAGGCCACAGATTCATTCCTACTAGCACAAAACATTACGTTTAAAAAGAAAAATGTGATTCAACTAAATGGGTAACTGAATCAATGTGCACAAAAATGTCTAACTGTTTGAAGAAAAGGGGGACTTTAATAATTTGATGAGAAAAAAAAAAAATCAATTTGCAGGCAATCAAATCCCCATCAGCATCCAACTGCAACAGTTAAAACAAAGCAAGGAACTTCCTTTTACTATTGCAACGACTCATGATGTTGAGCAAAGTGCATCCAAAAACTGATTTACAAATGCAGATAAAAAGGAGAAGTTTTTCATTTGTTCCTTTCTCTTGTAAACAGCTGAAGGAAATCATGGCAGCACTTGGTGACTTATACCAGAAGTTAAAGGTGATTAAACTGGATTGGCCTCTGAATGAATTTCCCTGCAAAAATACTGCCCACTGTTAAAAACATAACCAAAGATGACTGAAATGTATAAAAACCATCTGTGGCTAGACATCAAATAGGATTGGGGAAGAAAGAAAAACTCCAATACAGTAAGATGTTGATGCTGGCTTGATTTGGCAAAAAATTTAAAGGTGGAATGAACTGTAACAGGTGTTACGTTAACATGAGAGGTAAAAAGACAAAGCACACGATATTCAAAAAGAAAAAGAAATCACTCGTTGCATCCTGATAACATGGCTTAGCCCATTTCTTAGTAATCTTCATCCTCTGACTCCTCTTCCTCTGCAGTCTCCAACCAAGTCAGCCACTGGTTCACCTGGAGCCAGACACAAAAAAAAAGTCAACACACAAATGGACTTCAGATCATTCTACTACAGCAAACTTCCAAATCCTGGAATCAAGTAAAGTTACCTGAAATAATGCTTTGCCCTTCCCCGGATACTCTTGGGTGACATCTTCTTTCCATGACAGGAAGGCTTCTTCTTCGATGATCTCCATGTCGTAAAGGTTCACAAAGTAGCGCAGCAACATGCCTACGAAAACCACACGAACGGCCATGAACACCCCACGCTGCCAAGACGACGGGCAGCGGCTAAAACATGGCGGGCGCGTACCTTTGGGGAAGCCCTTGGTGTTGCAGTGCACCTGCAGAGCGTAGAGCGCTCCCACCTGCAGGTCGGTGTGGTCGTGGAGGAACTTCTGCATGACGGGCTTGAAGGACAGCAGCAGCTTCTTCTCGTCGTCCAGCTGCTCCTTGCTGGGAGCAGCAAACTGCTCCTCGTCATCTTCGGGGTTGATTTCATAAGCCATGAACTGCAGGAAGCTGGGAGGGAAGAGAAGACGGTGAAACCACCAGCGGCAGCCTGTCGGTTAGCTCAGGTGGACGGCCCGCTGCCATACCTGGTCACCAGGATGTTGACGAAGCCTCGGTCAGTGTGGAGTTTAGGGGAGATGTTGTCTTTGATCCACTTGTAGATGGACTGTGGAGAGGGATCCACTTTGATCTGCTTCAGCAGCTCCTTCTCCAGTTTCATCAGAGGGAACAAGAAGCTGAGGCCTTTGCCCTCCAGGATCTCCAGCATCCTGTCCTTGTTCTGGTCAATCTCTGTGAACGACACGCAGTCAGAGACTTTTCTGCAAAGCGCTGAAAACCAAACGCAGCTTGGAATAAAAGCACGGTGTAGCGCATCGGTGGAAACGGAGCTTGGCCTACCAGGCAGCATCTTCTGCATGTTGACTTTGCTCTGCTGGAACAGGTCGCCCAGCCACTCGCGGTCCTTCAGCTTGACCATCTGCTGCAGGCAGAGCAGGAACAGCGGGAAGTGTGCGCCGTTCTCCAAATGATGGGCCAGATCGCCAATGCTGACCAGGTCGGCTATGATAGCTCGCGCTGCAAACTGGGCCAGGTAGGACTTGACCAGAGGGATCTCTTCCTCAATATTGGGGCCCTGGTTGAGAACGCTCAGCAAAGCCTACGAGAGGTAGGAACGCACTCAAGATCAGAACTGCTCCATATTGAGGTCTGCATTTCAATTTGCTGTGTGGTTAAGTCACTCACCTGCAGCAGATTTTCACCTGTGACTACTCCCTCGGTACAGAATCCATGCATTAGGTTGCTTGCGTGTTCCTTATCCTCGTCCGAGCGATCGAGGGAGTAGACAATGATCTTGTTCAGCATTTCGCTCAAAAAGTGTTTGGGAGGTTTCATCTCCCGCACTTCGTTCACGGCCTCCTCCAGGTTTTTGCTGCTCAGGTAGTCTGCCACTAGTGTTTCCTGAAACAGGATTTGATACCAGACATGCAGCATTATTAAAGGAGGGGGAAGGGAACAAAAACAAAACAAAACAAAAAAAAAAAGGGAAGCAGTGCCAGCTAGAGGAACTTACAGTCATTTTGTGCAACTCCTCCTTTGTAGGAGGAGCCTTTTTAGTGGATTTTGCAGGTTTTTCTTGAATAGGAGGAGGATTGGTTTTGAGGCCAAGCTGTAGAACAGATAAAGCAAAATGGGAATACAGAAACCACCACAGGAGCTCAGTAGGTTTTCAGTTCCAAACTTGTCTGGGGCGGGTGGGTACCTGTCCTATTGGAGAACCATTCTGAGGAACCATAGTCATCTGCGGCTGCAGCTTTGGCACTTGTTTCTTGCTTAGGATGAAGGACTGTGCAGGTCTCAGACTGATCTAAATACACAACATCATGTTTTGTCACAAAGTGCCACTACTACAAAAAACACCACATTAAAGAGATTTGCCAGTAGAGGATGTCGCACCTCATCAGCATTCACTTTCCCTTTCTTGCCGAACCGGGAAGCCATGTCCTTTGACTGGATCTGGCCCGAGTGATTTTGCTTGTGGCTGAAAACTGGTGAATTCTGCCCCTTTAAAAAGGAATGCATAAGAGTCAGTGATGATATAGGGTCTGTATTTCAACAAGACATGGAGGATCAAACGCCAAGTCTCATTTACCTGGTTTGGCTTTGTGAACTGCTTGCCTCCTGCTTCAAACTGAGGCTGATGGGAGCCATTGCCGTTTCCAATGTGGCCATTGAAGAGCGGGGCGGCGCGGTGACGGCCCATGGACGGGGAGTAGTGGTCCTGAATTACTCCCGGACCAGTCCCAATGCCAATCCCTAGTTACAGGAGACAGTTAGGAAATTCATTTAGGAAATTCCAGAACTCCTTCCATCAGGGAATATCGCATCAACACACCTGGCATTTGCCCAAACATGTCAGCAAGCCCACCAAGAGGCTCCCGGTCAAACTTCATCTTCCCTGGCAGGAAGGAGGTGTTGTCCATGAAGAAGTTATTCCTCATCGCATCAGATGAATGTGGAATAAAAACACCCAAATCCTGCAAAGCCACGTCACACAGGACACTTAGACCAGCCACCGACAGACTTGTACACAAATAAGAGCTTCAGTTCTTACAGGTCCCTGGTGAACGGAACAGGTATACTCACTTTCACTGCCTCCTGACGAACTTGGCTGATGGTCTTTGGCCCGTTGTCAATATAGGCTTTGCGAGGAACCCAGTTGTTGTCTCGCAGCTCCACTGTGTTCTGCAGAAGGAAGCGGATCCTTGCTGGCAGTTCCTTGTTGCCCGCCAGGGATCGCATGCGGCAAAAGTACTGATCTATCAAAGACTGTAAGGAATAGGAATTTTACATTTTAAAGCACAAGATGAAATGTACACCACCGGGTTGTTATCCTGATTGATACTGAATACTGACCTTGGCCTTGTCATGATCAATTTTAGGTCCCACCGTTTTCATTATCTGACAGAGGCATTCCAAATCTTCCCCCATATCCTTGAGTTGGACTCTCTTCTTCTTTTCCAGAAGCTGAAAACAAAAACAAAACACTTTGAACACAGTCCTATTCCCCAGTATTGGAAGCACAGTATACATGAAGTTGGCTAAAAGAACCTACTGTCTTGATGCACTTATGAAGGATGGATTCGTGGATAAGATTGAGTTTGCCCAGTTCACCAATGAACTTGATGTTGCCCAGCATCTTGATTTTTGCAATGGCACGCTGCTCCTCCTCCTCAGAGGTGAGCGGGCCATCATCTTTGTCAAAGACTGGACAAATGGGAGGAAAAGTTTGAGTGACAAATAATACAATGCAACTTCTTTAACTGTACTAGAGGCCTTAGAAGCAGGGCACTCACTGTCGACATTCCTGGCACGGTTCTCAAATTCATCTTGGAGCTTGGATATCAGAAGCCTTCTGAAGGTCTGACAAAAAAAAAGAAAAAAGAACAAATTTAAATCACAGTACATCACAGAAGCAAAAGCTGTTGGTTTAATCGAAAAATAAACTCACACTTGTTTGCTTTTGTGTTGCTGGATTTTCTGCTGATGGGCCCTCAAAGTTTGGTGCATCCTCTGCCAAGCGAAGACATAGCTGTGCATATAGCTGGCTGTACTTGGGCTCTTCAAGGGCTTTGTCAACAATCTGCGAAAGGAGGAGCGGAACCGCAGAAAATTAAAAATGGCTGTCCTAATACATTAACATTAAGAAAGTTTGAACAAATGAAAAAAAACACGCACCAACAGGATGATTCCTTTTAAGACAAATTTTGAATCGACACCCGAATTGAGGAGCTCCAGGCATAGTTTGTCAAACTTTTCAGGAGTCAGCTTGTTCAGTATGCTGATGATAAAAACAGAAAAACACGGTTATTTGGATACAAACTCGTTCTGTAAAACCATAAAATGAAACTTAATAAATTACTGCAGAAATAGGATAAAAGTTAGGTCAAATTGGAAACTCACCCTCTCACTTTCCGGAAGATTGCATCATTTTGCCGTTTCTCAGAGGAGTTGGCATCCCGTCTAGTGCGTCGAGAAGGTTCCCATTTCTGAACGATGGGACCTGGGGTCTTCCCCAGGAGCTCGCTGTTATGGACACAACAGTCACTAAACAAATCCAACAACACCTCCAAACACTTTTTTAAATGGTGCGAGTTCCTAAGAATTATCAAGAAGCACATTTACTCATTACATGACATGCTGAATCTATCTTAACAGCTCAGTGTGGCGAGTGATGAAATGCCGCCTCCACATTAATGGAGAAAACTGAGCCATTATAAACCACTTTTACTTTCTTAGGCTGAAAATGTGCACATAATTCACCATAAAATTTGGTGGAAGCAGAGTAAATGGATAGCATATAACAATAATTACCCGTTGCAGACAGTCTTGGGATAGTGTTGGGGTGCACCCCCACCTCCTCCCCCCACACTGTGGAACATAGACATAATCGACACATTTGAGTATTTGAATTTCGGTTGAGCTTTTAAAAGAAAGGTTTGAGTGAGAAAAAGGCTGAATGCGTATCGGTTGCTGAATACCTGAAACGAGAAGGCCCCCCTTGTGCGACGACACTCTCCACTTTGGCGGCTTGACAAAGTAAATATTAAAAGAATCGAGTTCTAGGAGTGGGGCGGGAAAGAGCGACCTGTGGGGTACACAGAACAAAGTTATTAGTACTTACAGTAGCATGCAATCAACCGACATGATTAGTTTTATAAGCGACAGTAGAGCGCACGAACGCCGACACGTGCCCGTGTGACACAGCGCTAGCATAATAGCTTAGCATGGAGTTAGCAAAATTTAAGATGGGGGAGAGAAAAAAAACAATAGAACACGACGATTACGTGTCAACGCCTGCTTTCTAGTTACTGTACCGATACTTTTTAACCTCCATGTACATTTCCCGAGTGTCTACATATTTCTTTACCTTCGCTGGGAATCACGCACTACCCGTGACCCAGTTAAACCTTACACCAACCGCGGATGGCAGATCAACAGGAAATACGGTCCAATAAAAGTCGCGAAAGAACCGACTAAATAAAAGAATTACATAAAACCTAACACTGGTTCAATTAAAGGCAATATATCCCAGGGAATCATAAAATGACTTTGTATAAAATTATTTTTATGTATATACAAGCACAAGTATCCGATTATTATACCCAATTTATAATTACTTGACACAAAAATGATGAAATGTCAAAACGCGTTTAATGTTAGTGTACTTCGTCGATCGATTAGCTATATCAACGAAGACATAGATATTTAAGATGTGGAAAATCAAGTGAAAACGGAGAATCCCATCAGCTGGGTTTATGAGGTCTTTGTTCACACACCGGATGTCCACATCCCGACATCTTGGGGAAGGGGGGGAGGGCGGTTGAGCTAGAGGCCGCCGGTAAGCTAACAGCTAAAAAAACTGAAACCCATCTCCTGAAACCCGCATCGACCTTTACATGACAGTAAACCAGCACGACAATTAGTTAAACGGGTAAAGCGAACCATTAACAACGAAAACAAGGAAATCCAGATTGGTATTTTTCCACACTTCGTTACCTCCCCAAAAAAAAAAAAAAAAAACACGGCCAACTTCCTACTAGACCAGTGGGTTAGCTAACGTTAGCTAGACAAGGGGAAAAAACACCGACATATCTTACCTTTACAAAAGGAACGTCAGTGTTATTGTTGGCCTGGCAACCAAAGGATATGAAATAAAGACAGATTGGAAGTAAATTAACTAAACAAAAAATGCGATGACACCACTCGATTTCGGGATATTGTTAGATGATCTGAAACACCACGGCTCTGATGTGGCCTCCACAAAAAAAGACTGCTGACTGATCCCCTACGTCATGCGGACGCCGGTATTTGTATGGGTGGGCCGTCACGAACGTCATGTACGCAGGCGCCGTCACGTACTGCAAAGTCGGAACATTTCGCAACTCAACCGTGTCAACAACCCTGCCCAAACAGGCACGGCTCAGCCTTTTACACGCTGTTCGGAAATGAGTGGGGACAAATCAGCTTTTACCGAAGAAATGACAAGAACTGGGAGTTCAGTTTAGAGTAAGCCTAGAATATTACTTAAGTATTGAATATATGTTTTAAAAAAACTTGTATACTATTAATTTGATCCCCATTGGACTGTATTTTTGGAATGTCTACAGATGACAACTGTGTTTTGATGGTATGTGACTAGAATTTAATTAATACACTTTATTTGAAATTGATCTAAATAAGTACACATTTTAGCTTTATGGAAAAATGTACATACATCACACTGATCTGTATATGGCTGTTTATTTGTAGAAAGTACAAAAGTTAAAAATGAACATCTTATTAAAGTGTTTGTAAAGTTTGAATTTGGTATCTCTTCATGCCTGAGGCTAGAAACTGCTCAGGTGTTTGATGGAACTGTATACCAGCAGATACTGCATAGCAGATGGCTGCAGGCTGTTGAGGCTGCCTCTGCACAGCCTCTCTCCTCACAAACATCTCTGATTCTCTGCCAGTCCGCACACTCTGCTGTTGGTCTGCAGTATCTTCATCTTTTCAAGCTCTGACAAATTTTTGGCTTCTTGGAGTGAGTTGATAGTACAGGAAGGGAGGACATTTTTCTTTAAGGTTAAAGGAGAGGAAGTGAGTGTTTTCATTTAATGCCAACCCTAACCCTTTCTAACGTCATTGCACCTAAAAGGAAGACAACTTTAACGCAATGCATTTGTTCTTTTGCGCAGAGAGGATTAGGTTCCTGTCTGTTTTGTCAAATACAGACATTGCAGGAACCCATCAAAACCTGTTTATCTGGCATTGGTTGAATAAAAAGGAAACTTTACAGGTACTGTCACTATTTTCATTTCATTTAATTTTTTGCTTTTTCGCTTAATGTTTGACTGAGTGTGTCTTATTTTCTTTATTTTACATCTCGTGTCTTAAATGTTGGACTTTCTACCAGATTACATCTTGCAATACAGTGCTGTTCAGTTTGTTTTATATTTATATTTACTTTCTTAAGATTAAAAATAAGTGAAGTAAGAAATGCTTAGTTAAATGTCAGTCAGCCAATGTTTGCAAAATGTTTTTACTTTTTTAATTTCCCTCATTAGTTGGGAAATGACTCAAACATACACGCCGTTCCTCTATTTGCCAAATGCCCTATGAGCCAGCTAAGTGTAGAAGTTTAAAGCTGCTGTGACAGACACATGAGTGATTAAAGTACTAATGTTTACCAACCTGCACACTTCCTCCTCCTAAAGTCCTCTAGAGGGGGGTTACAAAGAATAATATAGAGATATGAATTGCTGCCGGAGGAGTCCTGATGGGTTCTCTGACCTTTTCTAAAAACTAATGAAACATTTCCAAAAACTTCCAGTGAATATTTGTGTGTCCCAGAGGAAGACTTGGAACCTTCAACCTTTTCTGTTGCACCACAGTATGGAGAAAAAGTCAAATTTCCATCTCTCATTGCAATTTTTTATTATCTTTTTCAGATCAAAGTTCAGAATGAACTAAGAGATTTTAATCCCAGGGTTGTACTTCATGACCTTATTTTATTTTCCAGCGGAGTAAGTGAATGGGCTATCATGATTTCATAAGAACTACTGTGGAATATTGCATCTTTCTTGACACACAGACATGTGCAGGATGACTCACCTTCTGCCAGTAGATTAAAGCAGAGCAAGATTAGACAGGTAACGCCTCTTTATGGTTCCTTTTAACTCACTCTGAGCGGCACATAATAAAAAAATAGGGCAGGTATAACCTTTGCTGGCACAATGATGAAAGCAATCTGGAAAAGACACCAAATACATTTAAAAGTATTTTTTATAAAGGGTGGTATGACCTGTTTTTTAAGCATTTGGATTATTGTTGGGGATATCTGGAGTTAACCAGCTGAAAGTGAGAGCCAGTGCCTTTCCACTGACTTATGACGAAGTCGGACTGGCATATCCGGATTGTCTGGCCTTTTTGTATTGACGGCATGTTTTGTTGTACAATACCCACATGTGTCTGGTACAAACTAAACTCTGACTATAGAAATGTTTGCATTCCTTATTAATACAGTACATCCATGATTCCAACCTGTTTGGCTTGATCTCTTTTAAAGTAAAACAACAGATGTCTTTTTACCCTGTGACAAGTCTAATATTGAACATTTTTGCCTTTGAGGGGTGACATTTCAAAACCCTGTATTTGAAACGAGCTAATTCAGTGAGAAAACACAAGTATAGGCATGCTGATTAGTAATGAACTTACATATCTTGATCTAGTTAGATAGTGACATTAACGACCTATTTATTCACTCAGATGTATCCCACCAATTGGCTAGCACTGATTACAGCAGATCACATCATTCAGTTGGATGATATGTGCTTGTTTGAAAATAGACAATTGATTATTTTCTCTATCACTCAAAATGGGTTGAAACTCAATCTGAGCCTGCTCTGTTTTCTTCTGTACTGCTGTGGGACATCAATCATTCATCAAAAGCAGCATGAAGCCAGTTGTCTCACAGTAAACACTTAACATTAATTAAGCCCAGCGTGCCAATAAAGTCAGCAAAAACAACAGAACAGTCCTGCTTCAAGCATGGCTGGCATGAAGTTTGCACTGGTCTGATTTGATTCTCTCTGATGTGGACCAGGTTGATGTACTGATGCTGTTTGAAATCGTTTTGGACATTAAGAAGCTCCACAGACTTAAAACCCAGTTTGACAAAGCAATTTGCTGTGTTATTTCCTGGAGTCCTTTACTTAATTGCAGTACAGTTGCTTTTATTTCCAAATAGACAACTACATGACATTTTTTTCAGTCCAAAATGGCAGTTTTAGACTTTGGTATATATGAAAACATGTTTTTTGTTTGTTCTTTACAAATTAAAGACAATAATACGCTTTTTATCATTTAAACTTTATTTGTTGAAAAAAAATGTCTGCCACGTGTTATTACAACCTCAAACAAAAATAGAAATTACCAAGCAGATTGTAGACCAGTGATTAATCCATGTAATTAGAGTGTAATATAAAAAGACCTGCAGGCTGCTACACTAGGAAATTAGAAATTGTGGAACAACCCAAAACTGGACTAGACTCAGAAAGCATGTAGATGAAGAGGCAGGCCAAAACAGATGGACTGCAACTGAAACTAAAAAATTACTACTGCTCCCGCCAGAAGCAAAGCAATAGGTTAAAAAAGCTATAAAGTGTATTTGTAATTTGACCTGAGGGGCATAAAGGCAAGAGAATATATGTGTTGCTCCCGAACGGGCCAATAACCTTTTATGAAATGAAGATGAAAATAACTCCTGTAGAAGACAAAGTGCCCTGCTGAGTGGGAGCAAGTCACAGCATCAGTCTTTCACCAGGTTTAGCTTAAAGCCTGGAGACACAGGTCTGTGATTTTTTTTCTTTTGACTGTGGGATGAGGGCATTAAATGTAGACTAAATTCTTAAGTAGAGCAGTGGTTTAAAGCACGAAATTCTGACGAAACAGGGTTGTAAAACATTAGGTGTCAGTCTGCACTGATAAAATGTATTCATCTGAAGTCATACTTTAGCTGTGCATGTTGCATTCTGTGAAAAATGAAAGGACTGTGATTCACTAAGATTTAGTTGCTAAAGTGACTTAAGTAGCAATTACTTCAAGTTTTATTTTCATATTCAAGCTTATGCTCTACAAATGAAATACAATTTATGAATTAATCATTAGCTGCATGAATTAAACCCATCTTCCGCTTCAAATTTGTACATTTCTGAGCCAGTAGATGGTGCCACAAGGCTTTCTTGGTACATTTTTGTCTCGCTTACACAGAAAAAAAATCAGTTGCTGCTCTTGAAATTGAGTACAGGGGTCAATAAAAAATAATAACAGTAAAGATTTTTAAAAATGAAAGAGGTGTACAAACCGTCAGGCAGACCTCTACAAAATAAAACAAGATGTTTGTTACGTACCAAGCTATGGTCAGCAAAGTGTAGATTTGGAGGTGATTAAACACCTTAAGAATAAACACTCTATTTAGACTTCTTTGAAAAAACAACAACTTATCACTTAAACTGATAACGACATTAATCTAAGTGATTAGGTCCCTCCCCTGCTCATAGATGAATAGCTCTCCCTCTGCTTATTTTGAGCTGTTATTTCCCCCAAGTGCCTGAGTACATTAAAGTCTACATAAGTACATCTTTTATTACCATTTCACATGTGATATTGTACAAAGAGTAGGTAAAACTATTGTTATGAATTAATGGTGTCCCTTTTCCGGGGATCAAAACAAACGTTTTTTAATGCTGACATTCTCTCAGTTTATCAAAGTTTGTGCAATTAATAACCTAACAAAACGACTGCCTTCCATTTCGGTAAACTGGCTGACAGTGTGCTATCTTTCCATACCGTCATACCTCACAGGGACAATCAACTGATGAGCCAAAATGAACAAAATTTGCTGTAGCTGTACTTTTCCGTGTTGACAAGTCAAAATGTCTGGTGCTGCAGCGTAACAGTGCACAGCAGAGGGTTGACATTTCTAAAACCTGAAGTGGAGCTTAAATGTTTGTATCGTCAGGAAGTATATTTAGTCAAAATGAGAAAGGAAGACTTATGCTTTACATTTAAAATTTTGTTTTACTAACTCAAATCACCTAAATTAGATAGTTGGATGTGGTGAAAAAGAGTAGATGTTGATTGGTGATAAGGTTGATTTCTTTGACACATTTGTAATGCTAAAAACAGCTGTAAAGTTGAAAATAGATGCAGTTCTTGTTGAGCTGATTGCTGTGGAACAGGCTGCATTAAATATCACATGCCTGTTAAGCACTTGTATGTGTCATGTTAAAATATTCATTGCAATTGATGTGATGAGTCAGCTGTAATTCTGGTCAAATACAATGGCAGATGGGCTTGAGACTCGAGATGTGGTATGAGACCCAAAATGTCCATATTTGCTTCTAAATCATCAGGATGGCTGTGGGCCGGGGCACAAGATGGTTTGGGATGTCAAGCTTCATTCTCAGACATGACTGGGGTTTCCTGAACCAAGGCAACCACATTTTAACTCCAGCTGCCCAGCGCTAAGGACTCTCAGGACTTTAAGCGTGCTCTCAATTTCAAATACGTGAAATGTGGAGGTCAGGTTTGTGTTTGGTTGTTTATGTGTGTGTGTAACCGCTCCCTGGCAAAGATTCTAAATGTCTTGTTATTTAGATTGGCCTAATTCAACTTAATTTTCTCCTCTCAAGCTGCCAAAATGATGCACAGAGACAAACAAAAACACCTCAACACACAAATATTCATGTACGGTTAAATATTTTTGATTGTACATCCACATTTCATCTACATATTCAGTCTCACATCATATCTTCGTTTGGGAATGATCACATTCCAGAGAGACACTACAATGTTTTAAGGCTATTAGTGCCCCTAAACTACGGCGCTGAATGGCTCTACAATTGTACAAGTCATCCATTATGGAATCAGACCAGCAGGGAGAAAAAGGCCCTTTGGAATGCAAATTTAATTGTCTGGACTCTGAACTTACTAAACATGAATCACATTGCTAAAATAACTATAGCTTGCCTGAATTATTCATAAATTCTGGCCAATTGAATTGCCCTCCCCATGGAACCCTCACCCTATGCAGCACCAAATGTATTGTGTCAAAAACGTATTGCGGTTCCCAGCTTATTCCGGCTGTACTCATTCATTTAGGACATGTCTCACATTTATGACATCGGGGTTTTCTTTCTAGCTGTGTAATTGGCATTTATTATAGGTGATGGAGTGGTCCGTGCAGGGCAGAAATAGTGTGCACTGCAAGTTAACATACAGCACTCACGGACTCGCTCATACTCAACGTATGCTTGATATTCTGAGCACACGCCGTATGAATATGCTGAGGTAGAGCTATGGTGGCTCTCCTGTGTGCCAAATTGTGTTGGGCTTGAGGGACTTCCTGAGTCACCAGCGACAAGCCCTGTGTCCGATTTTAGCTCTACATACATTCCAGATGGGCTTTACCTGGGTCCGATGCATCATGATATCCCCACCTGATGCCATCGTGACATTTGTTGGGATCACGAGCATTCACTGTAGACAAGTTGAAGTGTTCTCATTGTAATAAACCAGCAGTTGTTAATCATTTAGTCACATAAATCAAATACTGTTCCCCCAGTGACTGCCTTAACTGTGTACTTTGGACAGTTTTTTGGGGGGGATTTGGCTGTACTCACTTTTCTTATGTTCTTGGGGCAAGAATAATAAGAATTGATGTTTTAAAAAATGTCATGGCATTTTACAAAATGGTATAAGTATGAAAATTTGAATAAAGTATAAGCATAACACATGCTAACTTTGAGCTTTACATATCTAAGCACATACCTGAAGTATGGCAAAACCATCTGATAATAAAGTCTCAGACACTGAAAACCATTGAACCATGTCATATTTTAAGATGCAGTAAATCTACAGAAAAACATGCATTGGAGGAAGGTGGAGCAGGGAATTACAGTTTTGAATAAATCAAATCAAAAGCATTCTGTTTACCAAGCAACATATTTATTTATGTTTCCATGGTGATTTCATAGTTTTGAGAGTTTCAGACAAGCTTGCTTTTTCGGGCTATGGCAAGGTTAAGCTCAGTATAAAAGGTCGATAAGACGAAACACACTGGCATAAGACGGGGGGGACACAGACTATTTAAACACATGAAGGGAAGGGAACCCCAGGTGAACACAGTTGGTGATTAGGGGAAACAATCAGACAGGTGACAAGGAAGTGCAAGTGACTTGAAACCGGAGGAGAGGAGATGTACCTTTCAAAATAAAACAAGAAACGACAAGACCAAGACATAACAACACACCAAGAAACCCCCCAGGCGTGACAAATTTGGGTCATCGTTACCATTTTTAAAATTTATATTACAGGGTCCCAACATTTGTGTGTTTGAGTTGTACCTATTAGAATACTACATGGTTACTGCTGATGCTGTCATTACAGACTGTTGCCGTGTTAATAAACTGTATCCAGGGGTTTCCTATGGTTGCGATTATAACTGTGTCACATTAGTATATTTAATGAAGGGTGCAGCACCGTGCAGCGTTGTAGTTGTGCTGTCATGCTGGCTGAGCCTTCTGTTAAAGCTGCTGTGTTCCTGAGCTGCCGTGTTGTATTCTTGACATGTTTCTTACTGGATGGAAGCCACGCTTAAAATCTGGTGTGGATTCACAATGTTGGGTTGGCTACGGTTAATAGGAGCATGGAATAGTTGTCACAGTGTATCCAGTGCAAACCTAAAAATGGCTGTAGATCAAGAAATAACCTCAAGAAATAACTTCAGCTTCCATCTGCACAACCACACAAAGCAAGTTTAGATGCCAGTGGCTGTATCATGTCAGAGACCTGCCAGTTAAAGGAGCAATAAAGGCAGGAAGTAGAACTTCACATAATCCCTCTTTGCTTTAATGTTTCTCTAGACTGGCAGGATATTGTACTTGACTCTTTGTTTCTACTGAACAACTCAATCGCCCAAAATATGACAAGGAAAGTAAAATTTCTTTTGAGGTCACACAGGTTGGTTAAAATCCCTTGTCTAAGCATGGTACAAAGAGAATGGCACATATGTGATTTACTAATTTACTTACTAATGGGACTGCTAAGCAATAAAACAAACGGTCTAGAACAGAGGGAATTACATTTTAGAAAGGTTGCCGACTATACTCAGGGAGAATTAATTCACAATATCTTAAATTCTTCAATCACATCTCTAAAAGTTCAATGTAGATCACATTCAATCCTTCAGAGTCTATGTAAGAATATCCAAATCACATAGAGTAGGATGGAGACCTGCTGTCTCATGAACTAACATTCTTGAGACCAGCATCCCCACACCCACCTGGCCAATTGCTTATTCCCAAAATACTGTGGCCCACTAAATGCAGGTGGGAATGCACTGTATAAAGCCCAGAGGCATCATTGCTGGACACACAATTTTCTTGCGCACAGAATGATAGTGCTATCTGCTCCTGAAAATGGTCAATATATTGTACTGTCAGCCTTGGGTGAGGTCTGTTGGCATCATTCTGTAGGAACAAAAGGCTAATGTAATATGCTTGCAGGAAAAATCCCTCCCCTCAACATCAAAGTCAGTAATATGGTTATTTATCAAAATCACTCAGAGGGAGAAACCTTCATGCTCAGCGTCCTTCAACAGGTCACCAAAAGGTCGGCCAATAGATGTTTATTTGCTTCTCAGCGAGGTAGTATGCCTTCTTTCATTTGATCCTTTAAAACTACAAAGGATGGCACATGCAAAATCTTCCTTAATGATGGTTCATTTTTACAAAGAGAAATTGTCCACATAAAAAGAATGAACCTCAAACAACTTCTTGATTAGATAGATAAGAAAGCAATTAACTGTTGACATATTTGCTAATACTTCCTACAGGAAAATATAATATCATATGTGTGAACAGAGGCCAAACTAAGATTCTTTGGTGATAGATACATTTATTATAAAGAGCCTGTGAATATCTGTAAATCACTGTAAATCACTCTTCACTTGAGTTAATGAATAATTCTTAACCAGCACAAGGCTTTCTGTGATTAATTATTGTCTGATTAATGAAAAATGAAACACTATTGTTTAATGAAATGTATAATTTATTAGTAAAATTCAGCAGTTTTCTTCTCGTTAATTTCAGTTGGATAATTCTGATGTATCACAAATGCAAGCTCTTAATAACTTTGGAATTATTCACTCATTTCCCAGTCCTGCTTTATCCTTTTCAGGGTCATCGGAAACCTGAATTGGATAAAGGGAAGACCGGAATCCATCACACCATCTGCTGGGAAAAGGGCAATGAACATCCCAGACACATTGCCTGTTTATTACAAAGAAGGACTCACACTCACCCCTACCGTCAATTAAAAATCAACCATTATCTTACCATCCATGCCTTTGCACTGTTTGAGAAATACCAAGAGAAAACCGACACAAACACGGGAAGCCATTCAAACTCCACACAGAAAGGCTGCAAAGAAGATTCAAACTTTAAAAGGTTTTGATGAAAAATAACCGTATTCATGAATCTAATAAAAACTATGTCAAGTCTAGTAACAAATGTTAAATGTCTGCACGTGAAGATACTGCACTACTTCGAATGAGAGAAGAGAGAGGTAGCAATAACTGGAAAAGGTCTTGTGAAGAATGGATTCATCCACCCATCTATTCAATTTTGATTCCCATTTTTTCCAATTCAGGGTCAAGAGGGGACTGGAGCCTATCCCGGCTACCGTTGGGTGAGAGGCAGGGTGCAGCCTGGGCAGATCAATACTCCATCACCGTGTCAACACTGAGACAAATGACACAAATAACTTAGTGTGACAAAACAACAACAAACAATTAAAAGAAAAACTATAAGATGTTGTTGAATTTTTCAAATGATATAAAAAATGACTTAGTTTACAGTACACAGAAAGCTACTTCTGTTTACTTAACTAGTAATGAATGGGTCATTATTACGGTTCTCGATTGTTTAGTTTACTCACCAACCAATGATTAGTTGCCAATTTGTTTATATATCTTTTTCTTTGTTTCTTGGTATTCCCTGAAAAATGCTGATTGATAATCATGTGTTGTTTTTTTCTCATCTACTTTAAATAGGAGGAAAATTCCATATGTTGTGAACATCTGTCAGCATAAAATCCCTGTGAGGTTGTAACTTGATATTGTAAGGAGAGAAAATGAATGTCAATATTAAGAGCTGTTGAATATCAAAGTTCATATGCAGTCTTGAAAAAGAACGAAGGATGAAAAAGGAAAAAAAGCTCTTTTCATGGTGCCATATTTAGAAATACACCTCTATCCTTGTACTGCCATGCTTGACCCCTCAATTAGATCTATAAGTGAGAAAAAGGGCTTTCATAAGACAGTTGCTGCAAGGGACGTGGTGAGTCAAACCTCTCCTGATGAGTCGATGGGTTAATATAAAGAACACGAGGGAGCATTGTGTGATGTGACGGTGACACCTGCACTCACCCGGCCTCCCTGCAGATTCATGATGAAAAAGGAAACAAAGGTGGTGCTAATTGGCAGGTTTTAAAGTGTGAAAAATGATAAGAAATATCCTCATATGCTGGTGAAATACTTTTAACTGTTTTTCACTTTTATCTGCTGATTTGCTGGTCATAGTAGCTGCATTAATCATATGAATATTGATTAGCTGGTCTGGCATTTATTTTGCCTTGCAGGGTCAGGAAAAGCCATTTAGCCTTAAGCATGCAGAATAAAAAAAAAAAGAATGAAAAGCAGTGCTGAGATTTGACTCTGCAAAGAGGATCAGACCGTCACTAATTCACTTACTCCTATTTGTTATAGGAGTAGAGCAGTCTGCTTTTTTTGTAAAGCAGACTGCTGAATATTCATTATTATCGATACAATGCACATGAGTCATCGATACCACTGATCCACGCTTTTCATTCTATTTCAGGCTTTGGGCATTATATTGTGGCTTTTGCTCTTCATAATCCTCCTTGTTTAATTGTATGTTTAGCGGCATTAAATTATAAAAACATGTCTGAGCTCCAGGGCCCTTAAGCACATGTAAAGAGATACAGGTTTCAGTTATGATTAATGGTATTTAATGTAGTTTAAGAGGCGTTTTTCTTTTTTTAAAGAATTAGCTCCACACAATTACTAGATTTTCCATTTGAAATGTCTGAGAGTTAAATGTTGTTTTTTATTTTATCCCTCCTACTCTTTTCACTCTAACCCTGTTTTCCCCGTGTTGTTGAGATGTATTGGCACTGATTGCTAACCCCCACGTGGCACAGGCTTCGGCTCTGTTCTTGGAGTGTGTTACACATGTTGACAGATGTCTCTCAGCATAGACTCAGACAGATAGGTCCCAGCAGAGAGGATTGACAGGGTGAAGCCTCTGCTGAGCTACGGGAAGACTGAGATAATGTGACCCATCCTGCTCAGCTCAGGAAGAGCTCTCTGTCTCAGGTTACCTGAGGTAGGACTGCTGTCACTTTGGCTCAGATGACTCGTACTCAGCCTTGAGATCTTGAGATTTTCTTTTAAACCTTTTTTGTCTCCCAGACTGCAGATGGGCAAGCTTCATCGCACCGATCTTTCCTATTTACAAGTATGCAGGACAAACTCCCTGTAGCTTAAATGGAAATGAGTACAGTCACTTGTCATTCAGTTGAATTCAGTATTGTATGACAACCACTATTTTTTTCTAAATAACATTTCCTGCTTGATTGTTCACTGTTTGTCTCATAGATCAAACTTGTGGCATTAACCTGTTTTAATACTTACATGACAGGCAAGAACAAAAATGTAAACTCTCATTTGATGTATAACACAGTTATTTATCAGATTCATAAGCATATATTACTTTCATCATCTTATTATCAAATGCATGATCAAAGTCATGTTTTTTAGGCATCAACAGTAATCAGTGACTAAAGGAGATATCCAGTTAATACTGCATCTTAAGAAGGAGACTTATAATCCCATTCCTGCCCATAATGATAGGAAAAGGTTGAATTGATATTTTTCTAACATTTTTATTTCCCTGTGAGGTGCTCAACGGGCATAATCAAATTGTTGAAAAGAATAGAAACACAAAAACATGAGATCAAATTCATAAGGAATCTCATTCAATTTACGGCTATTGACAAAAATGATATGACAACAGTGCCAAAGATGAAAAATAAAAAATTCCATTCGATCTTTTTTCCTGTAATTTATTTCCTTACTGTTTCAGGCAAACAACAAAGATAACCATGTAAATTTTTACTTCATTGCCAAGCATTGAAACTCAAGCATTCAAACAAAACAACGAGGAATAGATAAAAAAATCAGATATGTTAAGTCGTTAACACGTTATCACACTACGCAGTCAGCCTTGTGCCTCTGTGTATATGATCCAGTGCTGAGGGACATATGAAAGGAATCCTTTCCAGTCCAATCTTATTTCAGCGTTTGATGTGCCCTTAAATTTGATTTGTTTGTCGTTGATGAATCATTGGACTGGATTATCATGCACATACAGTTTTTATTTTTTTCAAAAATGTTCCTTCAAAAAGTTAACTTGAAAAATGAAAAATTATAATAGTGTGGAATAATCTTACTCAAGTCATAACTGATGGATTACCACAACAGGTCGAAATGAAAAACAAACATACAGGAATTTTAATCAGGGATGTTCAGATGCATTGGCTCTAGATTCATTCATTCATTTAAACTGACAGATTCAAGTTTTTGTATTTTTCTGTGCATTGTGGTGAAAGTATCTGCTAGACATGCATCCCAAGTTATTAATCAGAAGTATCCAGGATTGATAACATTTGATTTGCTGAGCAGATGGAACCTCAGCAGATAGAACCGTTAACAAACATGTTATGTGACCTTAAAAATGGATCTATCGTGGAAACTTGGTGTCACATAACATACTGTGGGCTGGCTACACAATGACTTTATAATAGAAGCTAAATTTGGTGTCTCTTTTAATAGCTTTCAAGAAAACACTCAAGACTCAGCTCCTTTCTCATCCTTTTGAACTTAGCGCAGCATACTGTTTGACAGAATGTGAAGTTTTCGCTGGCACTGCGTAATGGCGTTGGCGTGTCAAGGCACTGACATGTCACATCACTTTTGGTCTGATTCTGTGGATGTTCTGCCACTTCAGGCATCAACAGGAAAAAAGTGTGACAAGAAGAAAGGACTTCTGCCGTGTATCTGTGTATTTATTACATCTTTCTTTCCTAAAACTTCTTCGGTGAAGCGTGGGGGTGGTTCAAGCGGGAAAACACAGCTGGAAGGAAGCTCTTGTTAACTATATTAAAGAACATAACGTCTCATTTCTGAGCTACATCGTCTAAACGCTGCATGGTGTGAGATCAACACAGTCCATTTACTTTAGCACTTGACATATGCTCCAAATATAACAGATGTTACCAGAACTATTTGGGCCTAATGGTCCATTGCTTTGCTGTTTAGATACAATAATGGATCAGTACAATCAGCGAAACAAAAAACACTAAAACTCTTACAACGTATCACTGAGTCTCAGTGTCATGCTTACAATGACCTATGATGCCCTGCTGCTTGAGGAAATTATCTACTTTTGTGCTGTGTCTTTTTTCTCTTCCTTAAAAACAAATTGGCCAAGTGCGGACTGCCACAAGCAGGAGAGAGGACTCAGACAGTATGAACTATCCGCCAAACACAGCATCAATATTTCTATTTCATCCATCTCGTCTGCAGCAGAGGTTTCAAAATCTGACAGGCTCAACTTTTGACTATTTCTCATATTTTTGGCCTGTGTGGCTTGTGAACTAATGAATAACTTAAAAAATGCAGTGTACCAAGTCGCTTTTCTTTTCAGGGCCGCTTGGCCCACAAGAATATACTCATGGTCAGTGAGCTGTGTTTAAAAAACTGTAATATCACTGCTGCATTTGTATTCTGCTGATCGGTTAAAAGGGGAGGTATGTAACGTTGCCGAATGAAATCAAATGAATAATGAATGCTATTTAATTCAGTGTGTCATGTACATAGATTTATATATTGATATACATAGATTTCAGGGACCTACTCCGTCACCCTGGTCAAAACCTAATCTTAAACATCCCCTGTTGTATGGAATCATTACTTTTCACATTAATGTTTATAGTGAAAATAAAAATGAAATTGGATTAGTTTTTCTAAACATTTAGCTAAATAACTAAACAGAAACATTAGATGGAAAAAAAAACATTAGATTTTTCTGTCCACTATTTCTAAGGGCAGCCATAAAAGGCTAAATGCTGCTGTGGTGCGATACCGACAATGCTGGCCAAATTAGCTAAGGATTATTTCAAATGTCCTTGCATTTAGTCTCAATTATTCCATTGTGTAATGCGACTGATACACACCCAGGGAAAGAAGCAGTCACTGATTACTGATCAGCAGATAAGTTACAGAGCGTATTGCTTTTGGACAGAATTAAACCACAGCCAAATGTAGGACATCTCCATAATGCAGCAGAAGCCTGCTGCGCAATACATACTGTATGTTGTGCTTTACAGCATCTACGACTGATGCTGTATAGTCATTTATCAACAGTCACTAGAATTCTGCAGGAGTCTCACTGGGGTCAAATATGGGTTATGTTAAAATTCACAGTGGACTGAAAACAATTGAAAATCCATAAAATATCTTTATTGTTCAACCTATTTATAATTCAACACCCTTCAAGCACCATCTGTCCTCACTTCCAATTTCATTTATTTGTTTTCCATTTAAAATGGTCTGACAACTATATTGGAGCTTATTTTAAAAAGCAATCACACTTAACATTGCAATAGGTAATTACTGGCATTGACATGGAGAATTACACTCTTAGTTATAAACTGTTTCTCCTCTGCTAAAGTCTCATTCTTATGATAAAAACTCCTCTCGCTGAACCCGCCTCCCTCTCCTGAAGTTCAAGTTTGTTTGTCACTTGGGGGATTTTAGCTCATGCATAATCAAACCCTTCCCACAGCACAAAGAAAGAAATGCAACCAAAACAATACAGTCAAAATGTTTGTTCAGTTCAAATTGTGCAGTTGAAATTAACGTGTTGCAAGTAGACACCACACCCAACTCTCTTGGAGAACAATTGTGTAAATGAATGTCCTTGTTGTTAATTTCCTTTCTTTGATTAGCAAAACATAACTCCAGGGCATGTCTCTGCAGAGCTTAAGTCTGTTTTCTTTCCTCTTTACACCTTCCAGCCTCTGTTTGACTTGCTTTGCTTAAATATTGAATGTGGAATGGCAGTGATGATTGTTAGTATCATTTTATGAAATAGAATGAAAGTATTATAAAAAAAATGATCAGGGCGAATCAAAATATCTCATATTAATGCTTGATCCCTCTCTCCGTCCTCTGGTCAAATTCAGTCGTTACATTTCTCAGTTTTACCAGGAAAATCTTCTCACACACCATTATTTTGCACAATGATAGTTTTAAATGGCAAAACAACATCGGGGGGAACATTTTAGCCACCATGAGGACTTTTTCACTTTATTGGTCACGAGACAGTAGTGTGATTACATTGAAACATACATAGTAAATACATTTTCTTTTGGGGGGTAAAGTTACAGAGTAACATTGAGACACAAAGCTTACACAGCAACAAAGTATCCGGGGAGGTTATCAGACAACCTTGGCAAGGCCATAAAATGATTCCCCCTCAAAACTTCATGAGGCCTTGGCGCTTTTCTAACAGAACAAAGTTGTGTTCCACTCCTCCACTGACCTCAGGAATAATTTGTGTGCTGTTTAATCAAAAACGTCGGCCTTATCTCAGCGTGGCTCGGTACTCTCCACTCATTTTGTTGCAGTGACTGAATGAATCTACTTTGACACGGAGCTTGCATTCGTTTGAGCCCCATTGAATCTCTAATGATCTTGCTCAATCTAACACACCTGTCAAAACCAAATGTTTATCTGCAGTGTACTGTATGAAAAAAGTTATATTTATTTACAGTCAAGTCAATTTCAACTTGATTATTAAACAAACAAGTAAAATAATGAATAATATAATCCCTTAAATGGCTAGGAATATTATTTTTGTTGAGCAGAACATTAAGAAGGTGTAATTTTGAATCTGACATAAATTTAGCCTCTATTCATGACATTCATCTATTCATTTACTTTCTTGTCATTTGTCCAGGTCATTGCTACAGAGAAATGGGGACCAGGCATATCTTTTCTTTTTCAAGGCTGCAAAATCTATCCAGTCCAGTGCGTCATCTCGTCACTCACAGTGTGAAAGGTTAGTCTCAGTAGCACCTTATTCAAGGTGCTTGTACAGGGTCAGAACAATATCCTAGCATTTAAATCAATAGCTTTGATTTGTGGTTAAGGTCTTTTTTTTAATTTAATTGACAAGGTCTGATAGCAAATTGCTGAGTGCAGAGCAGGAAGAGTACGCCACAGCTATTAATCACAGAATTCTTATGCCTCTTGTTCATGCTCTCATGGACCCATTTTAACTCTGCCACGTAGCGGTCACATCAGCTATAAGTCAGCGTGTCAGACCTCACACAATTTGCATTTGGTATTTTGTTTTCTGCCATTCTTCTTTGTTTCATGGATTGTATGTGCAGTTAAACACAATCATAACTGTTACTGTTTATGCATTTTCATTGAACTGGATTCTTCGTAATTGAAAAAAATTAGAGGATCTTCTGCTGCTGCTGGCCTGCCATTGTTTGTGTTAGTCTTTGAGGCCGCTACACCACAGAGTACTTTGAAGTTAGCTTTGCATGTCTTCATCATTAGGTATAGCAACGGCAACACATGCTGAAACCCCACGAATAGGTAGTCCCCCTCTGGTCAACAAAACTTAAGCGTAAAGGCAGGACTTTGATATGCGAAAGCCTCTTTGTGGTGAAAGTTGTGTGGAGAAGTCTAATTATGTGTTTAGAGCCCGGAACAGCCGTCTCCAGAGGAGGAATAGCATAAAGGCCCATTACATCAGCAGATTTGTGAAACAGTGAAAATAAATGAATATGTGGGTTAGTGATTTATGAAAGAGAAATATGCAACAGCGCTCAGAATCAACTTAAACCGCTGTTGAGTACCTTCAGCATTTTTCTTCATTAAATATTTACATAAAACTAGAGTTGCAAAACTGATACAGTGGAAGCAAATGCCTGAAGTTGAGAAGGCATAGAAAAAGAGATTGACAGCGAGAACGTTGATCCTGTTGACAGCAGTTTATCTCTGTCTGAGCCCTGTGGATCCGCATCCTCCTTCTTTGCTGCAGAAATGTGTCCTATCACCGTGATGTGCTGACAAATGCGATTGTAACAAATTGCCATCCTCTATCTTGCACAAACCTTAGGTCAGCATTAGAAAAACATGGGCTGCTCTGAACTTATTTACCTCTCACCCCTGTTGTCACTTACAAAACTGTTGTCTGAACTGATCTGTACTCTGGAGAGAGGAGTTAATGAGCAGGCAAAGGTTGAGATTAATTAGCTGTCACCTTTATGTTTCCTGGTGACTGTACCAGCAGCCTTCTCATTCATGAAGAGGTTGCTTGTCGGTTCCAAATAATATCCCAATACAAGCATTTGAATTTTTAGGAAATGTGATGAAGTTACCCAATCTGGTGTAGAGGAGTCGAATATAAAGGGATTTAATAGGATATAAACCAATATGAACCTCTAAATCTCACATTAACTATTCATTTTTAATTCAATCTGAAGAAAAAATATGACAATAGCTAACACCTATTTATGCATTTAATTGGAGTCCCTTGCAGCTGAGATTATGGCCTCGTGTTTGCTTTGATTGACATCATTGTGAGAAATGCATTTATATTTGACAGCCTTCATCGTCTGTCCCTGCAGAACAAGAGAAATCAAATACATTTGTCTGTCATAACAAACCTATCTTCTGTCCCTCACTGAATTTAGAAAAGTGGACTTGTGTTTTTTTTTTTAAATTGCACATTCCAAAAGACAGCAGGTCAGGGTGTGTTTGGTTAGTCATTACACTGTTGAAGGAGAAGTTGTTCAAAAACCAAATAAAACTAAATTGCTGGATAGAAACATATTTCTGAGATTCATGGCAGGCAGCTTGTCGACCAATGCAACTCTGATCGAGTTCTCTATAGTCATTCAAAAATAGGCTGCTGATGGATTTTTTCCCCAAAAATATGGACTGAACACTTGTTAGGTTTTCAGGTGGCCATGGCAATGAGCTACTGTTGTCCTAAAGCACATACCAGCAGATGATTGCTCTCCATCTGCTTGACAGATGCTGTTTGCAAGAAATAATTAATTTTGCATCTAGGTCAGAATGTTTGTTTGGAGCTTTGAACATCAAACACATGATTCATGAAAATTACATTGAAAAGGGATTCAGATGAAAGATACAGAGGATTTCATCCAATTCCATTCAGCCCAAATGCAGTATTGCCCTAAAGTTTTATTTTCATATTTGCTGCATATTTGTCTGATTGTTCAGACTTACATCATCCAGACTGTTCCTTCCTGTCCAGAGAAGACAACTTGGTAATGGGACCAAATGTTGGTGTATTTCATAAAACATGAGGAGACTTAAGGACCTACATCTCTACTGTACAGTGCAGGTAATTTCCACCTCTAACAGTTATAATACATTCAGTGAGAATGGGGACAGGATGTGAGAGGCACGCTCAGAAAAGCAAGGATGTCATCTGTCTCGTCTGCCTGCAGCATTCAGAATGTGTTTCTTAAGATTCTCACGGATCCTAAAACCAGATAAGGCTTAGATTTAGCTGTCTACAACCTACATTAAAACATGAATCTGAATGTAAGCTTTGACTAACTGGAATCTCTTCGAGTATGATCTATATCCAGTAAAAAAGAAACTCAATAACTTGGGTCAGTTTGCAGAATCACATTTCAAATGTGGCTCTGTATGCAGGAAGACAAGAATAGAAATTGAGTTTTGCTCCACTAGTCACAAGATGTCTTTTTCAAAAATGCCACAGGAGTAGAGGAGCTAGCTCTAAATCCAGATTGTAGTGACTGGACAATGTTATGAGGTTTCTGGCATGTGAGTTCCTCTTGTTTACTGAAGGTGGTTGTCTCAGATTGGTGCTGTCAGGATCGGGTCACAACTGTTAGCAGCGCATTTATACTGGTTCCAACCTAGCGTACTCTCGGCCGTGACATGCAAAGAATAAATCTCCCTTTAAAGTATGATTACATTTTGATTAACCTTTGCAGTCACTCTTTTCTTATGCCTATTTGGTTTCACAGGCTCTAATTCACTGAGGCAAAATTTCACAACCTCTGTCAGCAAACATATTTCCTCACAGATAGATTTTTTAAATGTAGATTAGAATAGTTTAATTTAGATTGCACAACAGACACCTTTTACACAACAGTTACCATAAGATAAGGTACAAGGGGGAATGGCTCTCACCCCCCACCTTACTTGAAACAAGCCGGCTGTTCATAGGCTGTTCCGGAGGATCTGAACCAATTTCCTTTCAATATAGCAGTGTGGGTTCTTTTCTCATCATATCACATCTGGTGATAACTACTGCCAGTGACAGCAGTCAAAAGCATAGGGGATCCTACACAGCGGTAAACCCTGTCCCAACTTTTTAACGTTTTGCTATATTCCCTTACTTTCAGTTTTTTAGCTGTCTTTTGTGTTTCCGTGAGTAATATATCGTTTTTTCTTTGTAATATAAGAACCATTCCATTTTTCTTTTTTTATTGACATTTTACACAGTGTCTCAGCATTTTGGGAGTTGTGAAATCCTTTTTAATATTTGAGCTTCTTGGACTTTTTCCGACAAACCATCAAACAAACTTTTTAGATGATTCAGGGAAACCACTAGCGGCCGTCAGTCATAATCCCAAACGGGACATTAAAAGACCGTATAAAGATAAAATGGACTAACCCCAACTTAAAGTTACAATTCATAAGTTTGTGATCCTTGAAACTATGTGCTTCCGACTTGTTTTGACGCTGATCTATGATCTGCACATTCCCGGGTCTGAAGCTGCCCTGGAAGTGCTAGTGGGTTGAAACGTCATGATTGACGACTTTGGTTACCAACCCTGCAGGTCACCGTTTTTCTTTATGGTCCTTTGACATTTTTGTGGCCTCTTAGTGGCCCTCTTCAACAAATTCAAACATGTGGCTGTACACAGGATTAAATCATAGACTTGTTTTGATGACAGTGGTGTCAGCATACAACTGTAGCAAGAGCCAAGCAGCAAACATTTGCCCAGACTCTCCAGTGTTATTTTAAGTAGACATATTTTCCATCTCTTAATTAAATGTCTGTGACATAACAGAGAAACAGCACAGCGGCTTCCTTTTCAACCTCTAATGTACAAGCCTTCTCAGGCAGATCATTTTCGGGATTTGGAATGACCCACTGAACTCCACACTGCTCCTCTGCAGGCCATTATTGGGGTATGAAAGATCATACAGTAAATAGCCTGAGAGCACACTTATCTGATAGAAAAATACATTACTGGTTATATAGTCTTCCACAGAAAGAGGTGATGTTTCTATAATGTGTCTCATTTAAGCTGCAGGTGTGTGTAGAATCTGATGTTATACATATGAACAAGCTAACTATCCAACTAATCATCACTTATGTAAAGATCCTTGACAATCCTTTTGCGTGCATTGATTGTTGGGGGAATTGTGCAGTGAATTGTGACTGAATCCTTTACTTAAACTAAGGGAGAAATCTGAAATAAATCATCTGATGGCCTCCTCAAAAGAGCAAAGGAAATCACACAGGCTTCTCATAGAGGCCGTTTTAACATGCGGATGAAATTATTAAAATGTAGAAACAAACAGGCTGCAGCTATCACAGTCAATACTCATTTTCATAGTTTAATCTGATTCATGAACCTCTCAGTGGAACCTCATCCATCACTGTCAAAAGCCAGTTAAATTGTAATGGATAAAATGTCATAAAGTTTTTATCTCCTTACTTGTTGACTTCTACTGAGTGCAACTGGATTAGTATGAATAAATTAGAGTAAGATCCCGGATCCTGATGTTATTGGCTTTTTCTTTTTAATCTGTGTACCTTTCATTTGCGAGAGTTATACAGAAAGCTGAAACATTGTGTTCATGGTTGCCTACAAACTACAATATCTAATTTGCAAAACTAAATACTCGTACGGTAAGTTAACATTTTACAGCTATAGTAAATAATTTCTGTAAATTAATGAAATATGAAGAGAAAAATATGCTGTACCTCAGTTTCACTGGTATCATTTGTAGTTTAACATTGCAGAATGTCCACTTTCCTGTGGATCCAAATTCCTGAAGCAACAAGCACCTCTTTTCAGAGCTCTAAAATCATGACAAACTCAGCTCCAAAGCGCAACAACATAAGGATGTTAGCTCAGGATGTTACAAACTTTAACTTAGCAGAAATTTTGCTCGCTGTTTGTTTTATCGATTAAAAAAGGCCATTAATTATTCTATATCTTTGAAAAGTGATCGCTTTTAGTACTGTGTTAGGATTAGGTAAACTGCCCTTAATATTGAAGCAAATCCCAAAAGAATATACCTGTAGAAATATATTAATTAGATACTTGATTAATTATTAGACCAGATTGTATTCACAGTAAAATTATCTAAACAATCAAGATTTGAAGAGCATCACAGCAAGAGGGTTCCCTTTTCAAATCCCTAGCGGTATTTCCCACCATCCAAAAACATGCATGTTAGGTTAACTAAACACTCTAAATTTCCCCTACGAGTGAATGTGAGTGTATGTGGCAGTTGGTCTCTGTGTGGTCCTGTGATGGACTGGTGCCCTGTCCAGGCTGGACCCCGCTTCTCACCCAATGTCGGCTGGATATGCTCCAGTCCCCCGCGAACCTACTAGGGATAAGTGGTATAGACATTGGATAGATGCCCATGATTGTATTTTAGGCAGTCTTGTAAGTACTTAGAAAAATGTACAGATATTTTGAAAAGGGGGTAATATCTGCAAAACTTAACAAAAAACAGAGAATATTTTCAGATGCGAATGACTTAAATTTCTGCTTTAACATTAATGACAATGCTCTTTCGCTCACATAGCACAGACATAAAAAGAAGAAAAAGGAAGAAAAACAACAGATTTGTCAACAAGTTAATTTGCATAGGTCAGAGCATTCAAGTGTGTAACTTAAAAAGGGCACAAATGAAAGATTCATCTGCCTCTGAAGGCAATTACATCCTGTCAAATCTTTTCAGTGAATTTGCTCACCTATGGTCCTGATACCAGGGGATATCTGAAAATATGCAGCTTAGGAATAGTAGCCATGGTAACACAGTTACAACTCCAATTCTCTCTCATGGAAAACAATTAACAGTGACATTTTTCTACATGTGAGGCTTTGACACCCACTTCTATTGTTCACTCAAATCTGTTTTTTCTGTTTATATCTCTCTAGCACTGCTAGCTAGCTGTAGATTGCAAGTGACGAGTCATTTAATCTTTGGCAGGGGTTATGTTTATTTTTAAGGGAGAAGTAGCTGCTTGGATAATTCCCAGTTTCCGCCTCAGTATGTGTGAGGCGTCCCATTTGCCCCACAATACCGACAGCTTCCCCTCTGCTACCTGTGGCTACCCTGCGTGAGACAAAACAGAAAATTTCCTTTTCTGTATCACGAGAGGCATATAGATAGTCTCTCTTCTGACAAACTGCCTCCCTTTGCCATAAGATCCAAAACTCAGCTGATTCCCCAGGTCACAAGGCAGCCTGCGCCTCTGAATGTATTCCTTAATGTTTTATGTTTCTGTATTGAGGGCAGAAAATAATGACATGATGTGATAGGTTGCCTCTTGGAGTTTGTTCCCACAAGAGGTAAAAATATGAATTATAGAGGAAAGGAGATAAAATAGGGGAGGCGCCTTAGATATTATTTCAAGGGGAGAGGGAATAGTTTGACATTTTTGGGAATAGAGCAGTTTTCAAGGCAGAAAGATGTGTCTCCTGGTTGTAGTGTTGACACACTGAAAATCACCAGCTGTGTATTCATCCCAGTTGTAGATGAACCTTAACAGATACACACCAGTGATGATTATTTGTTTCTTTACAAAATGAAAATAAAATTGAGAGAGCTAAACTAATACATGATTATCTATCCAGCTCGAACACAACCTCAAGTTGCAGAACCCAAAAGGCGAATATCTATGATAAGATGCTGTTCTAAGATGAGACAGAAGTGTGCCATGGAGTATCAGCAGGAGTAAGGATAGTTCATTTCAAGCTGTGAGAGTCATTCCGTCCTCTATATAGCACAAAATTAACAGATTATGCAAATGATTACAATCTGAAATTCAAAGAATGATCAAACTGTACTAAAATAATGACCCTTTGAAGCCTAAAAAAATACATAGATAATGAGATGTATGTTGAATATGGATTATTGATTCGATCTGTATGATGTAGAGGATGTATAAAGTTGTGGTGCGGGGGTTCCACAGAATCCTTCAACAAAGAGACAGTTTTCTTGACCTTTTTTCATGTTTCAGGAAGTGACGCTAGTGCCCCAACAGATGACTCCAGATGAAACTGCAAATTTGTGGTAAAGAGGTTTAGAAGATAAATAACAGTCCTTCATGATCTCTTCTCACAAACAAATAACAAACATGTGGAAATGCTTGTCAGCTGGTTGCATTAATACTATTTACGGTAATTTGAATTAAATTCCCTTCTCAGCCTATCTGCGAAGATTTTTAATTACTACTGATGATGTTTTGACACAGGTTAAACATGTACACATTTTACGTCACATTTTATTCAAGACATACACTATGCTCTCTGGTACATGTATTTATAAATGTCATCTATTGGTAAAAGAAAAATAAATCAGTATATTTCAGTAGAATTTAAATACGTCACTAAAGATATTCCTTGTTCGAGGATTTCATTTTTCACGACATTGCCACAGAGAGGCTGAAGATGTGCATGTTTAAAGCCGGGGTTTAATTCCCATAGCAAGGCAAATGGCTGTCATTTTGCAAATGCTAGATCTCAAGGGAAGACAGGCATATTATCACTCTGGCTTCATCGAAATCAGGCCAGCACTTTTTTGAGATATTACATGTGACTCATGCTCACAGACATAGCTCCACAGCTCCATCACAGCGGGATACAATTGGAAGCATCTTTTTTCCCCATATTATCTGGAGGTTCTCTGCAGAGTACCAGAAAAGAAGCAAGTTATTTCATGCCACAAGACAATGTGATAAGCAGCTGGTCTAAAGATTTCTGTATTAAGAACATTAAGCGAATGTTCGTGAGCACAATATCTATCTGCAGTCTGGATCAGAGGTGAAAATAATGTTTGCAAAGTGCATTGCCAGGCGAGACATCAGCCACAAGAAGATGTAAGTAAAGTGTAGAAATTTCTGTTGCCAGGGCTCGTATTGCATATATTACAACGTGTTAGCAGAGAGGTCCTTTTGATGAAAGTGGGTTTCCATGTAAGTTTAATGCCATGGTTTGCCGAACTCTGTTTGAATGTGGATGGTAATGAGGACTGACATGTTGAAACAGCCTGTGCTGCTCATCTCCTCCCCAGGTGCACACAGCAGTCACAGTATAGAGGTGCCCTGCATCTCAGCTTCTTTTGCTGCATTTGTCATGACAAACTGACAACAAACCTTCCGTGACTCTACGCTTCTAAACAGCTATGTTAGTTTGCATGTCTTCACTTGACTAAAAAGTCCCCTTTAAAGTCGGTATCCAGCAGAAATCAGGATGCATTCTGAATTTTTCACATTAGCAAAATGTATCACTTTGCAACAAATAAGTCTTAACTGGTCTGTGAAGCATCAGGTATCTAAACAATCATCAAGTGCAAAACAGTTTATGTTTGTCAAAATGTTCTGATGTGAAATCTGAAATACAACTGAGGACTAACTTAACAGCATTTTAAAAGGATGTAACTTGAGTTTCAGTGGCTGATATCAACTTCTGCGCACTGCAGTGGATCTGTCCATTGAGGGCCATTGTCAGCTTCTACTAATTTCAGATAATGTTTTTCTGTATCACAGAATCCTTATTTCAGTCCAGTCCTAGCAATCCTGACAGGTTCAATAGTTTGAATTTACTTTTCTTGGACTTACATCTTTTCACGGAAAGGCCTCCAGTCCATCACAGGACAACACAGCGACAAGCAGCCATAGACCCTCACGCTCAATTCAAAAGCGAATCCATTGTCACCAGTTTACATGCTTTTGGATGGTATGAGTGAACTTATTTGCATAAACTCAGCAAAAAACATCTTTCTCTGAGTTCAGGGTGCCGATCCCCACGCTCAAACGCTGTGTTGTGTGATTTTAGTGTGGTGTACACAGCCTGTGTAATTCTAAGTAATAATGAAGTAAGTTCCAGAAACTACTTTAGCAAGGCCGAATACTTCATTCTTGCAAATCTGTTCAATTAGTTAACAATTTTTGCATTCGCAGTGCATAATTATGCTGGATACAAAATTTGGAATTGGTGAACCGACTTCCATGTGAAAAAACAACTGACGATCGAGAGCAACTGGGAATGATAGCAGTTTCCAATCCTTTTAATTTCATTCAGAGTGAGACACAGATTGTGCCCATGGCAACAAATAAAAAGGCACTTGTACTTAGTAGGTTACATCAGTTGTTTTACTGATATACATTACAAATGTTCAAAATATTTACATATAGAAAATATCATTTTCCAATTTATTCCTCCATTTCACACAATTTTGTAACTGCTTGATAAAACTACAAACCTGAGACACTAAAATAAAATAGATACAGCAGGGACAGACTCATAAAGCTTGCTACACAGTAGCAAATTAAACAAAAACTCATCAGACCCATTACACCTTTCAAGTCAACGAAAATCAGACTGTACTGTTAACCACAAAATATGCTAAATATACTACATTGTCAAATCTGCAAAATACTCTCTGCCAATGGCTGATCTAGTTGACAAAAAAGTTTGACATTAAAGGTAAGATGTCGACACACGTCAGAAGACATCTTGTTGCTGTAAATGAATTTGTTCAGCCATGCATCACGCACACAAATGCACACGCGCACACAAAGGAGTTCATCCTGTCAAGATGTCGTTGAATCCAGTATTTATTTCTCTGATCATAAAGAGCTGCTGAACAACACATTTGTGATGAACCATTTTTGTCCAGTGCATTTTTGCAGAGCCAGTTGGTAGCCAAATTCGTTGTCGCTGTTTGCTACGAACTCAAGGCATCTCTTTGATTTCCTGTTTTGAATGGATCCTCCCTGAAAAGATAAAAGCAGGCCGGTTAAAATTGGGCCTGGCTCCAGAAGAACAATTTGTGTGCACAATGCAACTTCCCGCCTATAAACACACGCTGCTGTGAATAGATATCGATGTGAGCCGCTGAAGTGCCCTTAGCCGGGCGGTGGCTGAATCACACTCCCTTCTTTATTGAACTAACCAGATGCTATCAGCCTGGCTTGACAGCAAAACTAACTGTGTGATTGCTAGCTGTTTTTTTTTCTCTCTCTAAGATTTTAGAGAAGAAAAAGTAAAAGATCAAATAAATAGAAGAACACGTGGAAGGGCACCATGGAGAAAGGAGAAATGAATTACCAATACCTGTAGGACATACATTACTCATAATATGAGATACATGGGTGTTAGGGGAAAAACCTGTCACATACATATAAAAAGAAAGAAAGAAAACAACAGCTTATTAAGAGTGTGGACTAAAACGGCACATCTGAAGAATTAAAGTGAAAATCCACAGCATGCCCTCATAAAATGAGGCAGACTTTTCTCATAACAGTGTCTGAGCTGACAGAGGACAGTGACTGAGGAGAAGACCTTCAACAGTTAATATGCTATGGAGAGAGCCGTGACGAGGGAAATCTTTTCTATGTGATGAGAGGTCTAAAGTAAGATGTGAGAGCCAGAAGACCTGTGGGCTGGACAGGTTATGAAATTTGTGAGGTAAATTATTCTTTCTAGATTTCCACAGTAGTTTGGCCTTTCTGTGGGGTCGGAAATAAATCTTTGATGGATGAAAGACTGGTAATAAATAGAGTGCACATTTATTGGCCAATATGAGGGAATAGGCTGGGCCAACCAATGCATTTTGCAATAAGATAAAGCCTTTTAGACCAGACCCAATTTTATTTCAGAACCTCTTTGTATTTAATGCTAACTCCAATTAAAGATGCCTTTTTTGTTATGGGTGCTCTAATTTTGTTGACATTTTACTGAAAAAAGAAAAAGGTCACATTAGCAAATGTTGAATGTATATATATATTTCATATTAATCTACAAGTGTTCTTTTTTTAAACCAGATTTTAAAAAATGGAAGAATAAAACCTGTAGAATACAACACTGTAAAATGAATTGGTTTCTGGAATCCCCTGTGAATGTCGAACCATTCACATGTTCCTAATATTATAGGTGGTTAATGTAATGGGTAATAATAAATAAAACAGAGAGGTGTAGAAAACAGAGTGCATCCTCTGTTTTCAAGCCTATCATGCTGTTGTGATTGTTGTTATTTTTGTCACCTTACCCTGCCACAATGTGCCTTACACCCATAGATTAAGCTCCTCAAGCACAGAGGATTGATACTGTTAATCCTGAATACAATGCTCTGATTGGCCAATTGTTTCAAGAATCACCATCAACAAGAACATAACTGGGCCTCTGTGAATTGCTGAACAAACTGAATACATGGCCATGGATTCACATATCTGGATCAATGCCAAAGTTATGCTCGGTGAAAAAACTAGAACATTAAGTGAGAAAAGTAACTACTCTGCTGCTGTTTTCTTCTTAAATGGTTTTGTTAGTTCTCGAAAAAGGCTCAAATATTTCACTAATGACTGTGTATGTGTGCATGTATGTATGTCCAATATGAAAGCTTTTGTGGGCTCTCAATTAGCTTTCCTGTTAAAGACTGAATGATATTGATTTGCCGCTCATGCATAACAGCAAGCAAGCTATACATTTTAAATGAATAGATCAGATGGCTAAACGTATAGTATTTCTTAACACATCTTATTTAGACAAAGTACAGCAAAGCTTACATTAACTACTTCAAGCGAGAAAGTCACTTGTGACGTGATATAAAAGGTGAAAGAGTTTGCTGATATATTAGAACTAAAATTGCCAAACAGTTTAACTGATTTTCTGCAGAATTTGTAGTGAGAACAAATAAACCGTTTCTTTCCTATTTGCGCGGAGCACTTAATTTCCCAAATGCTTCTACGGCTTCATCAAGGCAATCTATTTCTGTTTGAGCTTGACACTTTGCACATATGCAGTCACAACTGTGTCAATAATTGATGCCACATTTCAGAACCATGATATGCTTGTGCTTGAGCTGTGCTCTCATCCTGTCTGCTGAATAATGTAGAATTAACTACAAAAAAAAGACTGAGGTGAAGTTATGTGAAAGGGAGGTTTAAGCATAAAAAGCTTTACACACTTTGTGACCATTACATTTAAACAATGTTTAGAGTGTTTGGTGGAGGTGCCGTAGCTTAAAGTGATAAAGTAATATTTAATCTAAAATTATTACTTTTAATATAATTTCTACTGAAAGAGGAACAAAAATTGCTGTGTTTGTAAGGTACTCATGTCTTCTGTTGAAATGCAGCTCACAACTTCAAAGCCATAAATGTCAAAATTCAACAATGAAGTCTTAATGACGGCTTTAACAAGGCAAAGACTGTAAGAAAAAACTCCATGTTAAAAAGATAAAGCCAGCTCGATAGTTCATTTCAACAAATTACCATAAGTTCGGCTAATCGATAATAGCAGCCTGAGTCACCGGCTTGTGTTTACCAGTCATACTGCATGTTGTGTCACCTGAGTAAAGAGCCAGTGGAGCTTCATGCGTTTGGCTGCAGCATAGGTGCACTCGATGAGGCGCGGCCTGCTATTCACGTCCACCAGGCACTTGTTGTCATCATCATCAACGGTGGGACTGAGGAGCCCAATGTGGAGCTGCTGACTGCTGGTGTAGTACACATTCTGAAAAGAAAGCCAATATCCCCATGTGGTTTGTTTGTTTATATCATATCATCAAAATCTGCAAATCATTTGGGGGAGAAGAGCAAATGCATCAAATGTATTCAGTGGCATACATTTTGGATTTAGTTTTGTGTAGTACCACAGAGTGATAAACAGAAGTCCTAAAATAAATTGTGTAGTGAATCATATGCAACCTCCTTTTGTAGTTTAATACTAGTCAGTAAATAAAGAGTAATGAATAGATGGAAACTTTAAGCCATGAATACTAATATGTTTAGCCGTGCATTATGTTCTACTTTACTCTCCCACTCATCTCATGACCCCACAGATTTATTTGGTGACCCACTGTACAGGCCAACGCCTACAAAGGCTGGACAACAATATTCAACTATACAGTGCATTAACTTGTTCAAACTGGATCAACTCCTCCACTTCAAGCAGCTTGAACAATACAACAATAGACCAATGTCAGAGGGGAACTTTTTCTGCATAATATGATTTTTATTTAGAATATTATGCTTGTAGAGCATCAGTCAGCAGTAGCTTCAGACACATAAATTATTGGTTTGCTGAGTCCAAATGACAAAGAAAGGATGAGGAGGGAACATTTTGATCAGAGCAAAACTGAGTTTGCACAGAGGATAATATCCCAGAAATGAACAGCTAGAGCCATTTTACAATGCCCCTCAATTACTTACAACCATCCACCACAGCTGCTATTTAATAAAAGGCAGGAGAGCCACACTTACTTCCTCTGCTGGTTGTATTCATCTCATCTTAGTTGTCTAATAATGCCAAAACTGCCTTTTTCACGCCAGACTTTTAACAGCCAGAGTGTGATTTTTTTTGTTTGTTTGTGCTGCTCACTTTTGGATCTTACGGCTTCAGACTGCCAGACTGTATGTGGCAGCGGCTTCCATTGCTCCCCTAATTAAATCGATATATTCCAATAATGTTTGAGCTGAGGTGCTGCACTGTCTGCTGACTGTCGATGTGCTGCTCTAAAGTCAGTTCCAATGGAAAGCTTCATAACTTTCTCCCTTTCACATGTACCTTGGCAATTTTCTTTGAGCCCGCTGACATGCTGAGTTCGTCTCTGCAGCGTGGACTCAAAGCTACATCAGAGAAAGCCAGCTGAAGCTTGCAAGGACAAACATTCACTGACTACAGCAAACATCTGAGGGGTCACAATATCTGTCCCACTGTACCGCCAACCTAGGGGATCATTCCTATTAAAGATGCAACATTAGAACCACAATATTTTCTTGCAGGGAAAAGTCCAGAAATCATGAAAGAATACCCCAGTACTTTGTTTAAAATGCTTGTGTTAATTGGACAGATTTAGCAAGGCTATTTAGCCATCATTAAGGATTATAAAATGAGCTTCAGCTGGAAGATGAGTTCACAGATTGGCCTATCCTGTATCACTTTTAAATTAACATGGTGATGTTAGCGGCAAGGACAGGGGGCCTCTCTGTGCAGAGTTAACATGTGAGTTTAATTGGTGACCTAGGAATGTGTGTGTGGCTGTTTATCTCTGTGTGGCCTTGTGATAGGCTGCGGACCTGTCAAGGGTGTATCACACCTCTTACCCAATGTCAGCTGGGATGGGCTCCAGCCCCTCCCTCAGTGACCCCTCTAAGAATAAGTGGTTAAATGAATGAATGTTGATATCGATGCAGGTGTAATAACTGTGAAAGATGTCAAGTAGATTAAGTAGATTAGTTTGAATTAAGAAGGGAAATGTGAGATCTCTGTCACAGCAAGCTTTAATGATCTTTGAAAACAATCTTTTCAGATGTAATGGGATGGAGCAATCGATATGAGGTGGAGGAGGTAGGAGAAAGTAGATTATTACTGTGCTGGGATATGAGGTATAGACATTAAAATATATCCTGAACACTGAATAAGATGTCCAGAGAGTGAAAAATATTGCTATAAACGAACTAATTAAAAAGTGAAAGAAAATAAAATACAGGGAAAACCTCTGTGATCACAAAGGCTTTGTTAGAGCATGGCACTTATGATCATTTAAGGGAAAAATGGAGATAAATAACAACGAGTTTATGATGATATAAGGGCTCGGAACATTGGATTTGATTATCTTTTCATTGATTAACTCTGGACACATCACCTCTAAACAGGAAGACTTACTGAAAAGCTGTAAACAGAGAATAATAGATGTATTTTCTTTCATCTTGGAAGAAAGGCTCAAGGATAAATCCAACTCCTAGCGTAAAATTTGACAGAGGAAATACCGTTGCAGAGATGCAGAAAGAGTGATAGTTTGGGAGCGCTCTTACCTGTGGGGTCATCCCGTGACAAAGATACAAGATGGGGACATTGTCATTGTCCGGGCCCTGGTCCAGGCATAGATCGCTCTTCAGAGAGTTTTTCAGCTGACAAACAAGCAAAAAACACAGTTAATATGATCAATTTTTCATCTAATCAAACCAGGATGAAACCTTTTGGATCATGTGTGGGGTCTGATGCTGTATGCACTCATTCTCCGAATTCCTGCAGACCATTATTTCTACTGGGGGTAAAACTAATCATCCAAAACATAATCCAACTGTGTTGCTTTCTGATGAAAATGTCTTCAAACGAATAAGAAAAAAGTATTTTGAAAATTCAATAACAATCTTATTCTAGCAGTGGAATTAATGCTTTCATTGTGATTCACAGAATGTAAAAACTAAAGTACAAATGAAAGAAAATGTAGAAGAAGCAATAATGAGCTAGGACATCTAAAACGTGAAAGGTACTTTGATTCCACTTGATCCCAATGTTGCTTTATAAAAATGCAAATCATAAGTGTAACACTGTACGAACATGACTCAGTCTTTCAGACTTAGAGGGTTCTTCATGTTTGTCTTGACAAAGGTCTGCCTGATTGCAAGATCCAAACTACTCCATGGGCAGCTCCAGGGAAAGCGCTATGTGTGAGGAGTGAATTAGGCAAACATGCGTGATCAGACAAATACACAGCTGGGAATGCTTTCAGCTTCCCAAAGGCTCTGGGGATATCTTCTTCCTCTATCTGATAATCAGCTAACCCACAGGCAGGACATGCCTCTATCAACACCACATGTCTACATGTTTCAACCGATGTGAAAAACAATCAATATGCAACACTGAGTGACACCTGTGTGGACACGTTCATAGTTTTTAAAGTCCACTGGTGTCTGTAACATGTGTCATATATCTGAGTGATATACTGTGGATAGAAGAAGTGCAGGGGGATTTAAAACAGCCCTTCAGGTGGGACTGGACTCTAACTTAACGAGCAATGCATGTCAATCCAATATAGATTTTGACTGAGGACCCAAGCCTCCATTCATTGGTTTAGAAGTGGAGGATTAAGAATGAATACACCTCGAAAAAAAGTTTCAAGGCTTAAGAAAATCCTAATAGTACAGCATTCAATGGTCCTCATTGCCTGTATTTTTTTTGCAAGTGTGTCAAATACATGTCACATGTTGAAACGGGATTAGATCATTCCTTTTCATAGCAATATAGGCTGATTGGTAACACGTCAGTCACGTGACAGGATACATCAAAATTCTTTTGAGGCTTTTAGAAATGAAGATGGAGGGGGGGCTTCAATCTGTGAAATGATGTGTGACTGTACAGTGTCATGATTTAATTCATTATCTGAGGTCCAGCAAATCATCAGAAGATTAACAGAATCCTTATGTGGTGGTTTGGCAAAAAATCAAAATGACTGGGTGTGATCTTTAATTCTCCAAGTCTCACTTCAGTTGTACAGAACTGATACTGGAGTGAAAGAGATTGCAGAGGCTCAGGAAAACCTGGTTTTTAGTGCATTGTATGATATAAAGCTCAAAACATTTCCAAAGAAGCCCCTGAAATGCAGCTGACATCTCAACCTTCTCATTCAAGACAAACTGAGAAGTGCAACTGAAAACTGGCCAGTGGTCAAACAAAAGCCTGTCTGGAAATAATTGTCAACATTTTTGAGCCTAAGGCGGATTCACAGTTCAATTTTTGGAAACTTTCAAAAGACATTAGCGTTTTAGATAATAATACATAAGAAAAAAAGAAACATATAACAGACAATATGGCCCTGCACTAGACTCTTTTACCTGTAATCCACAGCTATGAGGTATGCAATTCACTGAACACATTATGAAACAAAAAATTGACAAAGGAGCCTCTGAGAGGCAAATCAGTTTATCCAATGCTGCAATTCTTTGTCTGTCAAAGTGTGATGGAGGGTTGGTCAAATCAATAAGAATGTGCAATGCAGCTTTAGGCATAAAATCATGAATTCATTAATTTGCATTGACTTAACTTTGGAATGTGAGTACCACAAATGAGCAAACACGTTAATCATAAATGATAATCCAGACAGAAGAAATACTAATATGCTACCTGTAAAGTATCAGCATGCTCGCTCTGTTGATTTAAGCAAAATACCATGTTAGCTTTAGGCTGAAAGCACTGCTGTGCATGATTACAGAAACGCTGCTGGTGGCACAGAGGGCTAATCTTGAAAAGATCATCTCCTGCTGTACCCAAAAAGCTGACGTCAGTATGACTCTTTGATGTTCTGCCTGTAATATTTGTGTCCTAGTTTAGGTATATGTTGAAAATGACATTTTTACCCAATGTTTTATAAGGGAACTTATCTTTATAAGATCAATTTATGTTTTAAAAAAATGTAATCTGATCAAATCTGCTGGTATAAATATTGAAATCATAAAATCAATTAATTTATAAAGTTTTGAAGAAAATAATGGTTGATGATGGATTACAATAAAACTTTTTTGTACAGAGAAAGACCAACAATTTGCTCCCTGTAATGAATCCTTGAGCCAGAGGCTGAATAATCCATGAAATGCATATGCCAAATATAGAATAATGAGGTCCACTTGCTCAGAGAAATTAATGTAATGAGGTCCTTGTATGTATGAGCCCACAACTTGTTAGTTTCTGAAACAAAAAAAAAAAGCAGTGGATGCAGAACTACTGCAGTGAAGTCTGAGTTGCTGTGTAGAGTGTATCACAGTAATGTGAGGTGGAGGGAGGGTGGAAATAAAGCTGTGTCAGAACAGCTGGAATGGACAAATAGAAAGGCTGCCAACATGCCCCTATTGGCTGTCAGTTTCTCTGGCAGATCTTGCACCAAACTCCCTGGAAGACTATAATAAAGGGATGATTACGTGGGTTAATTATTTATTTTTGTCTATGTATATAAGCCAATAACTGCTATTTAAATAAATAACACTGCTGAGAGCAGTCGTCAGCATCCAAACAATGCTGTTCTGGTTGTGATAACAGCAACTTACTACTCCATATGCAATGGTGTCGCTGTACATCCTCATGTCAGGGTAGATGTTGACCAGGTACCAGCGAAACGTTTTGCACTGCAGCCTCTTCCTCAGAGCTTTCCTCTCAGAGATATCACCTATATCAATCCCCGAGTCCTGGGATGTGCAAACAACCACACAAACACACACACACACATACAAACACACACACAGATGTACACAAACAATAAAGCTGGTTAGCTGTGGTTTGTTGAGAGGCGAATCAGATAAGGCTGCACTGCAACCACTTGGAGTGTATTTAAAAAGCTTCTGTGAAGTTTGGATTCTTTCTTTTTTCTGACTTTAAAAACGATTAAATGTCCAGTGGCCTAATCCCCAGCAGCAGTAAGGCCCAATCTCAAGTACATTTGCCAACTGCAGCTATTATGATGCATAATATCTAATGTTTAATATATGGAATCTATGAGATTTATTAACATCTATTTGGTACTTGTACATTCTATTGAATTAATTTCTTTGTACATAAATAACTATGAGTATTGTTCATAAAGAATCCACAAGGATTTTTTATGATACAATGCATTGTAACTACTAAAGACAATAATATTTTATTAGTCTCTTGAATATGTTAATCTTAATCTTCTTTAACTTATCTTGAACTTCGTGCAATGAAATGATCTGTGTTTCACAGGATCTGGGTTCTTGTTTCACCCTCATGTGTTACCATCTGTTGCATGTTTTCTCATCTAACATCACTCACGCTGAAGCACGTGCAGGTGGAAATGTTGCTGCTCTTGCTGTGATTAGCCTAAAAACTTCTGTTTACTCAGATGGGTGCAAACTTCAGATAAACGTTCTCAATTACCACCAATGACTCTGTTGTGAAGATAATTCACGGGGCAAAGGCCGGGGTTGATTTCAGGCTTGTGTAAAGCACCTCATTATTGACTGAATGAACTGCCCGCAGATGTTCATCTATTCACTGCTTAGATTTACATATTCAAACAGATTGCATGGGACAAGAAAAAATAAAGTAAGTAACAAACATTTGACTTACACTTTAGGGCAAGCTATATTAAACATCAAATGACAAACTAGGATTAGTCAATCTAATTGAAAAATAAACATGCATTCCTTACTAAACTGCTGAACTACACAACACAAAAAAACACAAGATGTGGGATATTTTGGGGTATAGGTTCTTGTGAGAAGCATTTCCTCACATTGCCGCGTTTTGAGTTCTGCTGAAACAAATAACATAATAAAATGTTCTTCAATCATTATTACTTATTTCACCCCTCAAAGGCACAAAGAATCCAATTTTCTTCCTTTTATTTATATTTAAAACGGTTAGTATCTCTCCCTCTATGATTATTGTTTGAACAGTCATTCTAGCCATTTAAGTTATTTTATTGAATGAAGTATTTGGTGAAGTATTTATTCATTCAGTGGCATGTATCTGATTCAAGCCGCTCTGATAGTGACAAAAAATCATTTCCTGTGGCCCCTCAAGGCTGTCATGGGCCTCCTCCAAATAAATATCTGCAATTAGAGGGGAGAAAAATGGCACTCAACACTGACAGACTTAAACTTGGTCCCTGCAGGCCAGGTATGGTGTGCTTGTATTTTCCGATATCTTGCACAATATATTAACTTAAGCAAAGTTTCAATTAAAGATAGGATAAATAATAGCTACAGTTAAATATTATGATGTGATCTTCTGTTCATGTTATTATTATGTGGTATAACTTACCATCCGCTATTGGTACAGTGCTTCCAGGGATACTCTCATATATTCATTTGTAATATTGAAAAAAGTTTTTTTCTTTGTTGTGCGAAGTACAGTACCTGATTCTGCAACCTAAACCTTTGAGCTAGTTTTTTAAAACTGAAATACAAAATGATGAACATAAACAACAAGAAGTCGCTTTCTGTAAAACAATTAATTCAGAACACTGTCTAAACTAGAAAAGGGTTCAGTCATTCAGATTTGCTGAATGACCGGACCAGAAGATGATTAAGAACCTAAACAATTAGCAGAAAAAAGCTGAAGGCTAGAATGACTGAAAGGCCTTAGATTTTTGCTGAGTCATTGCAAAAGACTGATGGATAATTTACATGCCAGCCACATAAAAATTTAAGACAGGAAGTAATCTTACAGTGAACATGGTGACCAACAGTTAAAGGATTTGAAGGCGCAGAACTCACTATGAATAACTTTTAGGAATAAATCCCATATTTCTCTACAGAATCTGCAAAAGCGACAGTACACCTGTTGATGTCAGAGTTGATGGTTCTACAGATAGAAATACATCCAACAGATGTGACCTGTACAGAGGAGCTCCAGGAGAAAACTTTTTCTATTTAATTAGGGTAAAACTGCTGTTGCCAATGAAAGGTGAGGAATTTTGGAATAGTCTGTTCTGGACAATAATAATAATTATAAAATTAAAAAAGCCATGTTGCCACAGTAGCACTAGACATGGTCTGTCTTTCAAGAGAATAAACCTAATTTCAGCCATACAGCCTGATGGAAATAGCACAGCTTCAAATTGGAAAGCTACCTGCCATGGACAAGACGGCCTCTGACAACACAAGAACATAAGACCTGAATCAGAGCTTGAATAAGCCTTTAAACAATCCAAATGATCATCAGCACACCCACCAATGGTTAAAAAAGAAAGGAGGATTCATGTTACATGTGGCCAGATATGAATCCCATTCAACACTTGTGGGAGTATTGACTCGAAAGGAAACATAAAACTCTTCAGCATCAGGAAAATCTTTTAGATAACATCAGAATTACTGATATTTTTGTTTATTACATTTCTGTAAAATATTGTTATTTTCACATTGCACTCACCTCCATGGGAATATTCCAGGCCATGTAGACGTGGCTTTTAAATTCATCCATCCAAACCTCTGCTACCCTGAGGGCATTTCGCCGCACGTGAGACGTCAGGTCCTCTGTGTAAGGCTTATGGGCGCGCTCTATGTGGGCAATGCGTGCACAAGGCAAAACCTCAACGCTGCCCCCACACTGCCACACCTGATTTCAGAAAGGGAGAGAACATCTTCAGCAGAAGTCCTGAAATGACACATGCTTTCAAACACAGCGAAGAACGTTACATTTTTAGCTCATGTCGAATAAAAATCCTGCGGAGTAATGAACAGACACATGAAGAACGTGAGAAGTGAGAAGTTCAAAGGCTGACGTCATTTTTCCTTTGTGCGGTTCTTGAGCTGGAAAAATGATTTTTTCTCTAAAGCTAATAGCTGTGTTGAAAACTCTTTAGTGGCATAAAGTACTGCAAAGTACTGCAAAGAGACCACGATGGCCCGGTGCTTTGACCAAACACACTTGCTGATATGCAGATGCCTCTCATCACCTGTGCCGCCCACTGCATCCCTGACTGTGCAGCGGCAGCCGCCATGGTGCAGAATATTGATGTTCCAAGAAAGAAAAAGCCTGACTTCCTCATGACTAAAAGGCAGTAGCACTAACTCTTCACATAATGAAGGCCTCTGGGAGGCCAAAGATAACGTGGGAGAAGGGATAATCTCTGCAAAGTTTTCCCACCTGTGATATTGTTAACCAACATGGCAGGTATAAAATCAGATTTTCCTGAATATTGGATATATGACAGTAAACCAAAAATACATCTCTGCCTCATAAAAATCACATCCTACAATTTTGTTTTCCACATGAATCCACTGGAGTTAAATACCTATAGTTCTCTTTTAAAAGAGTGCATTTACAAATGTTTTCTTAACTCAAAAAGTGTATTATTGTATTGTATTATTCTGGGACTTGTAAAGTTTTTTAAAATTTAGCATTCCAAGTTTAATGCTGGCAGATAAACAGGATTGACTGGGCAGTCACGATTTCTTTGCATCCTTCCCTGAGCTAAGTCTCCATTCTATTTGTCTAGTGTCGAGGTACCTTTCTGACAATGAAGCAATTACCACGAGCTTTTTCACTGCAGTGTGAACCATCTGCAGTTTATCACTAATTTTATATTGCCTTCGTCAAAATTCATAACAATAAACATGCAATTACTGTCAAGACGGAGGTCTCTCATAACTATCACCGGCTATGTTATCATTCCACTCAAAAGAAAACAGCTTTAAACTCTCAGATATTCTTAATTAATGGTGTATACTTCTTGAACGATTAAACTAACACCTAATTTACGCATTGACTCATACAATCTGTTCTCCCCTGTGCTACTGAAGTGAAAAATAATGCTGCGGCAAACTGTATCTCAACACTTTACTCATGCATGACCTTAAAGGAGACACTACACTCAAATATGCTAAATGTGTAAATGTAATTGCTGACCCCTGCTCGGTGCCATTTGTGGATGGTAGAATAGTTAACCCATATTCACAAATAAATCCCTGATGCACCCCTTCAAGCTAATGTGTGAATCTGCTTTATGTTATTGAGAGTCAGGTCCTCACTCTACCAAGTGTGGCTTAGTTTACAGCAATGGAACAATCTCAGTCAAGGCAGCACAATCTCTTCCTTCCTTGTAAACTTAAACCCCATCTCAAGTTGCACTTCACGTCTTCTTTTCTATTTTTTATCGAGGCACTGTCTGTCAGGTCCTCTTTAAAATACTCTCCAGTCTAAATCCTGTTTCACTAACCATGCAGCAGTTCTTCCTCTAATATCTTTTTGTAGAACATTTCTAGCAAAGAAGGCATCTCCGATTACAGCTGTTTGTGCCTGGATCTGTTATCAAGATACCTTCTGCCTGAGAGTAAGCTAATTTTACTGCTGCGCTCATCATTATTAGCTTTGGATAAGAGCAGGAGCTCATACGTTTAGTGCACAATACAAGTTACTCTCTCATTTTGTGTGTTTAATGGCAAGAGTTACAAAACGGGAGACACAACAGCTTTTGATATGAATACTCAAAAGGTAGATTTGAAACAGCTATGAAGCCCTGTAGGATTACAATGATCCCTGTTACTGTGCAGTATTTGTTTGTATGACGAAATTATAAAATATAACTTGAAATAATGAATGACATACATTATTGTCTTTACAACTTTTCTCTGCTGTTCACTCATTTAATACGTTCAAAAAAACACTGATAAGTATGAGAGATATGTACTCTGCACACGTGAGAGGGTCAGGCACACAGGTACTTCTGATATATAACTCATCGGAAATAGCACTATTGGATGCTTTATCTAAGTGAGGATTTAGAATAGGCTGAAGTCACTGGAGGGTTTAAGAAAGATGATATGGTGTCGTTTCAAGATGAGCGGAGTGAGATCTATAGAGGCCTGAATCAATGAATCGGCTGTGAGTCATGGTTTCTGAAATGGAGAGGTGGTGTGAATTTTCCTGTTAAATACAGTGGTCGTGAAAGAGTTCAAAGGCACGAGAAGCAAAGATTAAATTTATAAATGTTTAATTAGATTTGCTACCAAGGCTCCAATTAATTTACTATTCCCCTTAAAACAACACTGAGGTATCCAGCGATTAACACAATAAAGTTTGAATTTAGGAGAAATCTAAATCCTTCCTTAACCTACACAGCAACCTTTATGAAAGATGGGTTTTATTGTGTCCTTAGGGTCTTGTATTTGTATTGACAGATATCTTAGATTTTTGGTTTTCATTTACATCTCTGCTGTTCCTCCAGAAACGTTAACTGTAAAAAATGAAAAAACACCTCACTGCATTCATTTCAGATTTCTCCAGTATCAAAATAAACATCAAAGCACAGACCAACTTGAAAGGTAAAGCTTATCTTATACCATACCTGGCCAGAGTACAAATTGAGGCAGTGCAGCTACTTGGCATTAAGTTTCTTCTTTTTATCAAGTGGCGATTTATATTTTGTCTTTCATTTAGACTGGGGAGTTAATAATTTCCTGCCATCTACGCAGAAATGCTCAACAACTGATAGAATCATCTGGAAGAATCAAGTCAAATAACAAAAAGCTCAAAGGATTTAGTACAATAGAAAGGAAAGTTCAGGTGAGTAATGCATAAATGCATAACCATGGAAAGTGAATATTGTTTGTTCATTATTTGAATACGGGAAACTAAAAATGGGGACGGAACCAAAAGTTAAACTAATTTAATTATAATTGTCTATGCACGAAACTATCTTTTTTTGGTTTCTTCATACTCATCCTTAAATTGGTATTTGTGAAGGATATTAATAAAGATGGAGGCTAAAAATGAGAAATAGTGATAAAATTTGCAGACATAATAACATTTTACTTACAGAATTATTTTTTTTTTCAACATGTGAAGGAAGATATAGATGTTAATATTCGGTAAAGAAAGCACAGGACCAACTTTCTTGATTTTCTATGTCGCCCCAGCACATAGTGTTCAGCAATTTTGTCCTCAGAGGGAAGCATAATGAAAAATTCACCAGTTCCAGTTGTCACATAGAGCCATCACAGTGTCATAGGCCCACTATGATCCCCACACGATGGGGGAATGACTATTTGCTGCATTGATCTAAATACATGCTGAAAACTGAAAATTTTGAAAATTGAGCACTTTAATGAATACTGGAATAGGCCTTTCCCCTTCCTCTCTGCTGTGCTTCAGCTTTGTCCCTACAGAGCTTTTCTCTAAAGAGGAGGGATGTGCTGTAAGCATGTAATTGCTGCCAGTAACCATGGCAACTGAAGAAGTGATAGAAACTGTTTAGAGACTCTTTCTGGCTCATAGCGGATATTTTCTTTTTTTTTATTTCTTTTTTTTTCATCAAAATATGGTTGAATCTTGCAAACTGCATTAGAGGCACTCTGAAGGGCCTGAAAAACACCATTTGCTTCCCACACTATACCAAGCTCATGTATTACAGTCAGGGGCAAAATAACAATTTCATAGCAAACATGACCAACTAATGTTTTGCTTTAAGCTACACTCAGAGTAACTGGCATAAAACTGGTATAAAACAAGACTTAATAACTTAAATAAACTCCAGTGCAGTCACTAATTAACACTTGGACACCCCTTTCAGCTTGACTTCCTGATAATTTTCTCTTAATTTCCTGAAGTTAACAACTTGCATGACAGTGTCAATTTTTGGGGAAATTTATGGAGGTATAAAACTCCTGTTTTATAAACTTCGTCATGCTATATAATATAACTGAATAAATAAAATAAAAAAGAATGAAAGAAGTGAATGAACACAAACTAAAGTCTATGTGAGATGTTTAATAAAAAATATTTTCATTTTTGATCTTGTGGTAAAAAGGAATCCATTCAAAGTATTAAAACTACTACTAATAGTAATTAATATAATAACTTACCAGTCTTAGTTTTTATATTTAAACCTTGAGACTTTTCTGATTATATACTGTCAGTGCGGACAGAGGAGGACCCAATAGCACAGTTCAGTTCAAACGTTTATTGAGGTGCTGGAGGCAGGAAGCAGGAATCTTGGTTCTGGAGGCAGGAAGCAGGAATCTAGGTTCTGGATCACGGGTGGGAGTCAGAGTCAAAGAAAAGCAGACAGGTTAGTTATGCAGGCTTGCAGACGATCTGACAAGAGTGGAGTGAAAAACTGGGCCTTATATACAGAGGTGGTAATCAGGAAATGCAGAGCAGCTGGCAGGTTGAAGGGAGCAGAGCAGATACAGGTGCAGGCAATCAGCCCAAGCAGAGGGCTCATGACAGGACCCCCCCTCTAAGGGACGGCCCCAGAAGTCCCCAAAACGACATCACATTGGGTGGGCGGAGAGGGAGCCAGTGGAGGTTCAATACTCCTCTGAACGATCCGACTCCATGGCCCCATCCTCCAAAGGGACCTGTGAGACTCCATCGGGGGCAAGGTCTAGATCAGAATCCGAGCCAGACACAGGGTCAGGGGCTGATCTTGAGGCGTGACGGGACCCCTTTGGACGACCTCTTTGGGCGGCAGGTTGGTCCGGATGCAGGCGGTGGAATTCGGTGATGAGGGTCCGGTCAATAATTCGACTGGCCGGAACCCAGGTTCTCTCCTCAGGTCCATATCCCTCCCAGTCAACAAGATATTGAAGTCCCCTACCTCTCCGTCTGGACCGAAGCAGGCGTCGGACGGTGTACACCAACCCACCGTCAATGAGACGAGGAGGAGGAGGAGGAGGTGTAGCTGGGACCAGCGGGGTTACGTGCACTGGCTTAACTTTCGAAACGTGGAAAGTCGGGTGTACCTTCATGGAAGCAGGCAACTGGAGCCGGACCGCTGTTGGGCTGATGACCCTTTGGATAGGGAATGGGCCGAGGAACCGAGGGGCCAGCTTGCGTGATTCCACCCGCAGCGGCAGGTCCTTGGCTGACAACCACACCTTCTGGCCAACGCGGTAAGTGGGTGCTGGCGTCCTCCGACGGTTAGCCCCAGTGGCATAGCTGGTGGCTGACTTTAATAGTGTGGCCCGGGCTTGAGACCAGATGCGGCGGCACCGGCGAACACAGGCGAGGGCAGACGGGCAGGACACTTCTCCTTCCTGGCAGGAAAACAGAGGAGGTTGGTATCCATATACACACTGAAAAGGTGACATACCCGTGGCAGAGCAGGTGAGGGAGTTATGGGCGTATTCTATCCATGTCAGATGTTGCGCCCAAGCCTGGGGTTTACGGGATACCATGCATCGGAGCGCCTTCTCAAGCTCTTGGTTTGCCCGCTCTGACTGGCCGTTGGACTGGGGGTGGAAACCAGAGGTGAGGCTGGCCGTGGCCCCTAGAAGATGGCAGAACTCTTTCCAGAATGTGGAAGTGAATTGGGGCCCTCTGTCTGAGACGACATCCCTGGGTAACCCGTGTAGGCGGAACACATGATCCATAACAACCTGGGCCGTCTCTCTGGCTGATGGCAGCTTCGGAAGGGGGATAAAATGTGCCATCTTACTGAACCGATCAACCACAGTGAGAATGACAGTCATTCCATCCGCTGGAGGCAGGCCTGTTACAAAGTCCAGTGAAATGTGGGACCAAGGTCGTGTGGGCACAGGCAGAGGCTGGAGCAGTCCAGCAGGTGGCTGGTTGGAGGACTTGTTCTGATTGCAGGTCGGGCAAGCACGGACAAATTCCCTGACATCCCCTCTCAAGGAAGGCCACCAGAACCGCTGAGCAAGGAGATGGCAGGTGCGGGTTGAACCCGGGTGGCAAGCAAGGCGGGAGTTGTGTCCCCACTGTATGACCCGGGATCTCAAGTTCTCTGGGACGAAGAGACGGCCATCAGGGCATGCGCTGGGGCCTGGTTGATCACGGAGGGCCTCTTGGACCTCTTTCTCAACATCCCAGGTCAGGGCAGCTACGATGCAGGGACCGGGCAGAATGGATGCAGGTTCCTGGGATGGGGCGTCACCTTTCTGGAACTGGCGGGAGAGAGCATCTGGCTTGGTGTTACGTGAACCAGGACGGTATGACAAGGTGAAGTTGAATCTGGTGAAAAACAGGGCCCAGCGGGATTGTCTGGGGTTAAGGCGCTTGGCACTGCGGATGTATTCAAGATTTTTATGATCAGTCCAGACCAGGAATGGAACTGTGGACCCCTCCAGCCAGTGACGCCACTCCTCCAGGGCAAGCTTGACAGCCAGCAGCTCTCGATTCCCGACATCATAATTGCGCTCTGCGGGTGAAAGCCGGCGCGAAAAGAATGCGCAAGGGCGCAACTTGTTGTCCTCCACTGCTCGTTGGGAGAGTATGGCTCCAACCCCCACATCCGAGGCATCCACCTCTAGGACAAACTGCCGGTCTGTATCCGGCATCTGAAGGATGGGAGCAGTGGTGAAGCGGGTTTTGAGGATTTGAAAAGCTTTGTTAGCCTCTGGGGTCCAGACAAAAGGGTGTTTGATACTGGTCAAAGCGGTGAGGGGAGCGGCGACTGTGCTGTAGTTCCTGATGAATCTCCTGTAGAAATTGGCGAAGCCAAGGAACTGCTGCAACTTCTTCCTGTTTTCTGGAACTGGCCAGGAAGTGACCGCGGAAACCTTTGCGGGGTCCATCTGGATATTTCCTTCTCCCACCACGTATCCCAGGAATGACACAGTCCGAGCATGGAACTCGCATTTCTCTGCTTTGACATAGAGCGAGTTCTCCAGCAGGCGACGGAGGACCAGCTGGACATGACGAATGTGTTCAGCCAGAGTCTTTGAAAATATCAAGATGTCGTCCAGGTACACAAAAACAAATTTATTCAGCATGTCACGCAACACGTCGTTCACCAGAGCTTGGAACACCCCTGGAGCGTTGGTGAGGCCAAATGGCATAACCAGGTACTCGTAGTGACCGGCGTGAGTGTTGAATGCGGTTTTCCACTCGTCACCTTCTCGTATGCGCACTAAGTGGTACGCATTTCTAAGGTCCAGTTTGGTGAAGATTGTGGATCCCTGGAGCAACTCAAAAGCAGATGTTAGTAAAGGCAGAGGGTACCTGTTCTTCACCGTGATGTTGTTCAGGCCTCGGTAATCAATGCAGGGGCGAAGAGAACCATCCCTCTTTCCCACGAAAAAGAACCCGGCACCAGCAGGAGACGAAGACGGGCGGATGATCCCAGCTGTGAGGGAATCCCTGACATAATCCTCCATGGCCTTTCTTTCAGGGGAAGACAGTGAATAGAGGTGACCCTTGGGAGGAGCAGTACCTGGGAGGAGATCAATCGCACAGTCGTACGGACGGTGTGGGGGCAGAGAAGTGGCTCTGGTCTTGTTGAACACTTCCCGGAGGCCATGGTAGCATTCTGGGACATTTGAAATGTCAGGAACAGTGCTGGGAGGTACTGAGCTGGCAGGCAACGAGGCAGCACGCAGACAGGTCAGGTGGCAGTCATTTCCCCACTCCTTGACAGTTCCGGAGACCCAGTCGAGGTGGGGATTGTGGAGACGGAGCCATGGGTATCCCAGGATCAGGGGTTGGCCTGGAGAGCTGAGCAGGTGGAAGCGGATGGTCTCTTGGTGGTTGCCTGACGACAACATAGAGATGGGGACAGTGATGCGGGTGACGGTTCCGAGCATGTGACCATCCAGGGCCCGGACTGGAATGGGAGCGGATAAATGGTGGCTTTCTACGCCCAGCTGACGAGCAAGTTCAGTGTCCATGATGTTTGCTTCGGCGCCAGAGTCCACCAGGGCCGCAAGAGTGTGGGTTGCATCAGACGTGTGAAGACCGACTTGGATCAGGAGTTTACGACTGACGGAGGACTGAAAGTTCATTGAGCTCATCCAGACTCCTCCTACATCTGGTGAGCTTTGGCTTTTGCTGGACAGGTGGCGACTCGATGTCCATCTCCGCCACAGTACAGGCACAGGTTGGATGTGATGCGTCGCTGGCGCTCAGCAGGTGTTAAGGAGGTACGGCCGATCTCCATCGGTTCAGACTGGTCTAGCTGGTTAGCTCTTGTGGCAGAAGAAGATGGAAGAGCAGCTGAATCGCTCCATGCGCTGGTGGATGGATTGTGGCGCCCTCTCTCACGACGGCGGGCCTGGATCCTGCGGTCGATGCGGACAGCCAGGGCAATGGCTTCGTCGAGGGTGGAGGGTTGATCGTGGGCAACCAGTTCATCCTTAATGTAGTCTGCCAGACTGTGGAGGAAAGCATCCACCAATGCTTCCATATTCCAGGAGCTCCGACTCGCCACGGTTCGAAAATCAATTGAATGATCTGCCACTGTCCTCCGTCCTTGGCGAATGCACATCAGAGTCCGTGATGCCTCAGTTGTTGTGGACTCCAAGTCGAAGACCTTGAGCATTTCTTCAGAAAACTGGTTAAAGTTTGCACACGCAGGCGTCTGGCGCTCGAACTCTGCCGTTCCCCACAGTCGAGCTCGTCCCGTCAGGTGTGTAATCACATAGCCGACTTTAGCCCCTTCAGTGGCAAAGGTTCTGGGTTGCAGGGAAAACTGGACACGACAGCTTGTCAGGAACGCCCGCACCTGGGTTGGATCGCCGTTGAACCGCTCTGGATTGCCAATCTTGGGTTCAGGGGCTCCAGCAGCAGCGGCCATGACCAGAACTGGTGACTCGGGAGCTGGGCCGGAGGAAAAAGTGGCTGGAGCTTGGTCGACAGGCGGACTGGCTGAGGCTGGGCTGCTGGGTGGACTGGCTGGAACGGAGCTGGTGGGCAGACTGGCTGGAGCTGGTCCAGTGGGAGCAGACGGGGGGGTAAGGTTGGTGAGGAGTTGAATTATCATTGCGAGTTGTTGTTGCTGCTGCTGAATTTGTTGCTGTTGCTGCTGGAACTGCTGTCGCTGTTGATGACCAATCTGAAGCATGGAGGCCATGTCGCCAGCCATGCGGTTCACCTCTCGCTCTGTTTGCTCCAGGCGTTGCATGGCAGTGGGTTGATCTGGTTCGTTGGTCTCCATGCTGGGTTGAACATGCGCTGGGTCCATGTGTGGTCAGATCGTTCTGTCAGTGCGGACAGAGGAGGACCCAATAGCACAGTTCAGTTCAAACGTTTATTGAGGTGCTGGAGGCAGGAAGCAGGAATCTTGGTTCTGGAGGCAGGAAGCAGGAATCTAGGTTCTGGATCACGGGTGGGAGTCAGAGTCAAAGAAAAGCAGACAGGTTAGTTATGCAGGCTTGCAGACGATCTGACAAGAGTGGAGTGAAAAACTGGGCCTTATATACAGAGGTGGTAATCAGGAAATGCAGAGCAGCTGGCAGGTTGAAGGGAGCAGAGCAGATACAGGTGCAGGCAATCAGCCCAAGCAGAGGGCTCATGACAATATACTATAAAAAATGACATAATGAAAGATTAAGATTGTTATCCATCACATAATACCAACAAAAAAGCATTTAATCAGTTCCATATTTTGCAGTGCGACGATATACCCAAACATATGGCAAAAGTGACAAAATTCAGATATCTACAAATCTAGACACTGAACAAACAGAAGACGGAAAGGAAGCAGTGGGAAGATGCCTCGCACAAGCTGTCTGTCCAGATCGATGAAACAAAATATGTGTGTGTGTACCAAGAAGAACTGGTGGTGCATAAAACCGACAAAAATAAAAATAAATAAAAACAAAACAATACCAAAAAGTAAAACTGATGGGAAACAAAAACATGGCAGCTAGGGTCATAAGCAAGTGTTTTACATGTCCACCCACCATTCTACCCAACCACCTGGTAATTTTGTCAACCCTCACTTAGCTCTGAAACCTTAAAATAAATCTTTAATCCAAGAATACATTATTAACAACGCAAATTATAGAAGACAGGATTATAGTAATCTATTCAGACAGGTCTGTGAGAATTCATGAACCCTGGAATTAATGATTCCATCTTGTCTCTGCAGTTTTTTTTTTAAAGTTTGCTAACTGCTAAAGTTTGTTAATAGGTCTGTTAGGGTTAGGGTTATTGTTAGGATTATGGTTGTAACCTAATTCTGTAACCACATTATACGTTATTAACATGTGTTTTTTATTTTTGTATGTTTTATCTGCTTCTTGCATTCATTATTTTCAACACAAAACAAAACGTATTTGCATGCCATGTGTTCTGGAGTTCTGTGGATCTTTTCTCTTTTTTGTGCTGTGCATTCACCTTCAGTTTGTAGTGCGTTTCTAAGTTGATCTTTCTCTCAGTTTTTTTCCTGTTACCTTGTTCTATTTTCTGTCCATCATCTATGGATTCTTCATTTTCCCTCCAGTCTGGTCATCTGCTCCACTCCCTTCACCTGTGCTCATTACCCTCAGCTGTCCACTCAATAATCACTCTCCTCTGTACTTAAGCTCTCTTGTTTCTGCACTCCTTGTCAGTTTCTCATAGCTTTTTTTATTGTGGCTCCACATTTAGCTCCTCATGTCTTGGTTTCCTCTGCATGATGTTAATTTTGGTTAGTTCATGTTGTCTTTTATTAAAAACACCCGGCTTCGTTCCCTGTGGCTCGTGTTTGTATTTTGGGTCCTCCTCGAGACACCATGTGACATTGGGCTGAATTATTGCTGCAGGAAGTAACACGTAAAGCATCCTATTAGATGTGGATAAAGGACATGTTTTTGCAATCAGTAATTTGTAATTACAGCATGAACAGAGGTGCATTGTGTCCTAAAATTGCTGCTGTGATTACAGAGGAGAGAAAACAATTCCAGACAAAACAATATGAAGAATCTAGCTAATCTGTCTTAGTGATGACTATCTCTTTTAGTGAGTCTATATTAAAAAATCCCACAAGCAATCAGAAACAGGGCCATGCTTAGTTTTTTTCAATTGTTTCCTTTTCCCCCCCAAGTTATTAATGTAGAATATAGATATATTACAAAATTGTCATGCTTAATCCTGCAAACTGGAATTTGGGGAAAAGCCTTTCTCATAATTTTCTTGGAGGTTCTACAACTGTTAAATACCATTTTTCTTAGAGAGTCAGTTTTCCAGCTACACTCACTTTAACTTTCTTAATGCTTGCTGACAATTTGCATGCACCGTTTATGTAAATTGGTTAGCCTCTCTATACAGCATGGAAATAACCTTTCTTCAGGTCAGAATACAACCTGAAACAAAGAAATTTTGTTGTAAGACATAACAAATATTTTTGCATGAGACATATTTATTCTACATAAATTAAATCAAACAAAGGTTAAGTAAAGGCTCGGTTCTTAAACACATTTGTGGAAAATCATCTGGTTCAAATAACATTGCCGTGAAGCAAGAATCATCCAATAATGTATGGAACTGAGATTTTTCTAATTCTCTACTCAAAGCTGCATCGCCATTCAGATCACTTTTGTGAGACAAAAGGCTTCCTCATTGATTGTCCTGTTGGTCTGAGATTACGCAGCGGGATTCTATAGATTTTCAGCAGCCCAGGGGTCGTGGCGCTCAATCAGAGCTGCTCTACAATTACAGTCTGAGTCATTACAGTGCAACGTTTTGGTACTTACCTGGAATGACAACACGGGATTCAGTCTTTTGTAGTTTTTTGTAGATAGATAAAGTAAAAACATTGGTGCGAAAAGTAAAAAGGGATTTTCTAGAAAAAATATTACTTTGCTTATTATAGACAGGATATGCTGCTCTACTGATGACAAACACTCCATTTGTTGAATTCAAATGATTGAATGTAGACATATTGTATCTACAATGTCTGTTTTTCTACCAACTTTTTATTATGTCATATACAAATATCCCCACTATTACTCAAACTGTCCAAACTGTTTCTGTGAACATATTGTGAGACTTTAGACAGTCTGATCAATGATGTTTGCAAATGTCAAAGGATTGTAATAAATCATCTAAGTAACCACTAACAACCTTTTTTTCTCTTTAATATTCCAGGAACATTGCTGTTATTAATGGAAGTCGCCATTTGCTTCAAACAAACACTACATCCTGAGAACATGCAACGTTTATTTTTAACTGACCACACACTCAGTCAGTATGTTTAATTATTGTGCATTAACTTAAAATATTACTAAATTAAGTACAATAAAAAAAGTCAGTCTATGTTTATAATTAACATGTTGATTGATTATTAAACAAAAAAGCATGAGGTTTTTTATGTAGTTTTTTTTCTCTACACACTAAGAAGGTGAAGATTAATAAATCAAACAGAGATTGATTTGTTGTGTTTTGTATCTGAGCCTTTCACAAAGCATTTTACAGTGTTACTGATTGCACTTGTTTAAACTGAATTCAAATTACATCCCGAATACTTGGCATAAATGTTGAATGTAAACCATTATAATGACAGTCATGGTAAATCATTGCCACTTCCATAAACACTGTTTACAAAACCAGCTGTTTAACAGTTTTTTTTTTGTTTGAGCCCTCAATGATCCTCATTCCTCAATGTAACCTTGCTGGCATTTGTTGAGAGTGATGTATTCTTTGGTCTTTTTTCTTGATGCATCGTCCAAGGCTGGTTCCCAGAAGATCAATATCCTCTCTTCACAGGTGTTTTTGGAGGTTACTTGAATTATAATGTAGTTGTGTTATAATTTGCCACAGTGCAACTTACCTTACTCTGGTTGCATTTCTCTTTTTGTATGTTTACACTATTCTTTTTATGTACTTACCGTTACTCTATTTGTCTGCTTACCATACCATGGTTTCCCACTGTCTATGTTATCATATCATGGCAAAGGGTTTATGCTTTTATTTTTTATTTTTTTTTATGTCCTCTTTACAACTAACCAGCAGTCAGATGTCTGCACTTCCGGAGACTGTTTCTGCTGGAGGTGTCTTCCTAATAAAACTCCACTGTTGCAAGCATGTCTGAAAAAACTTAAATAGAATATTTTTCATTACCAGGAAAAATAAAATAATTTGTCTGATTTGGATTTGTTTGGATCATTAGGAATTGGATTAATCTGAATACTAATTGAGTACTAACTAACTGAACTTATCCTATCTTTAAAGTGCCTGTTAATGTTAGTGTTGTGGATTGGTACAACATTAATAAGTTAATAAGTGGAATTGAACTGAAATGTAGAACAGATTAGTGATACTTTATAGACTACAGTGACATCTAATAACTGCCTTATCTTTAAAGTATCCAAAGCAAAGATCTTGCATAAAAACCCTGACACGGGTATTGCGGCTGTGTAATTACAACCTTGCCACATTATAACCTGCCATTTGTGCAAAAACCAATTTGCAGACCCCCTATAAATACCATTTGGAAAAGGGTACGCATGCACAACTTGGAGCCAGGAAGGATACTTCTCTTGTAGGCAGCCTGATGAAGTAAGAGATACTAGTTCAGGGATGACACACCTCATGATGTTATTTAACAGTCCAGAAGAGCAAAGGTTCTACCTTACTCTAACACAGAAGTACATAGCAAACTTTGACAAAAGAAAAAGTAAAGAGCAGATCATTTGAGGGTCAAACTCCCAAAAATAGCAATTTCTCTGACACAGAATCGAAACAATGACCTGAAATAATAGTGAATTTGGTATCTGAGAAAAAAATACATATTACTTTGCAAAAGTGGTGCTTTTAGTTGTGTGCTTCAAACGATTCTTGCAATTATCAAGTGAGAACAATTAGCATTTCAATGTATGAACCCTCTGCATATTTTTAAATGAAAGCCTCAAGTGTCCTGTAATTGACTAAGGGTTGACTAGGACTTATGACGGCTTGGTAATAATTGAACTAGTGATACATCTGTATGGGAACAATACACAATGTACATTATGGTATAAATGTAATCCTTCCTCAATATGATCAAATATAAACAAAGCAGTGATTCATTTCACCCTCAAGCTATTGAGGACAGACCTTTAAAGCCACAGCCAAAGCCTGCAGGCTGTTGGCCTTATTTAAGTGCATCTCTGTGAATCCGTCAACCAGCAGTCTGTGTTCTGGCAGGTGGTCTGAGGGTATGACCAATATTCAGAAAGGCAGACTTTCAGACAGGCCCTGCTGGGGCTCCATGGGATTTCTAATCTGAGGCCAAGAAAGGGTCCTCCAGGCTGCATCTCTCAGTTCACTGTGTCAACGTCTGTTGCAAAGCCACTGCACAACCACAGACTACATTCACCTGCAGGCAAAGGGGTGAGTTCCTTCACTTCAGCATCGCCAAGAAAACAACACAGCAGTAACTGTTACATGAGCAGGTATATGGCAAAGAACAACGAAAACCTAATAAAGTATTGACCTGACGTCATTGCAAACAGTCGCAGTACACACACGGGTTAAATATTTCTAAAAATATCTAGAGGAAATTGATTTGCAAGACAAATCACCTTTCCGTACTGGTGATCTCTCTCATTTGTGAACTCGGACATATTCACATCTCGTGTCATGTTATAAACTTGCCTCCACTTCCTTCTCATACTACAATGCAGGAAGAGTGCAGCAGGGAAGGAGTTGTCCCCCGCCTTCAGATGTTATTGAACAGGCTAATAGCTCCATTAATGACCTCAGTACACTATGTCTGTACTACCATTAGCAATTCCTGAGGCCAGCTTTTAATCTAACCCATCTGCTTATATCATTGCCGAACAATTTTCAGCTCTCAGACAAAGCTGATGGAGAACAAATTGAATATAGGGTGGTAAGAGAAATAATAAAGAGTCGCTCTCTCTTCTAAACAATGTCAGCATTTCCTACACATGCCAAACAATTATCCTTTTCACAGCAATCACTAAGGGTAGTTTGGTGACCCCATGCTGAGTTTGGATTCCATAGTTAGTTTAAAAGTAGGAGCAAATGCATTCTGAACAGTACGCCTAGCTAATTTTGTAGAACTATTTATATTTCATCTGGGCTGCCTGATTATGGCTATTTCTACCTCAGAATTCCTGCCAATTGAATAGCATTTTCCAGAAACTCCAGGACTAAGCAGGTAAAGAAAATTGATTAATTAATGGATATTTTTCGTGGTTTTCATGCTGTACAATACATCGTTTTTCTACTTGCCATTTAGTATTTTACTGAGTGCCAAAATGAACAAGCAAAGGTTTAGCTCCTCATACCTGTAACTTAAACACAGCACCATTGGTAAATGCACAAACTGTTCTTCTCAGTTCAGTGTTTTATGTGCAAAGCGGGTGAGCAAAGCTCTCTGTAACCTTTTTCCTACCAGCAATTATAAGTCATTATAACATTTAATTTTACATACATTGCTTGAAAGAACAATGGACACCACAGGCATGACAACATTACTCACCCTGATGCCCAGCTCTACATTTTCTCCTCCGTACACCTCCATCCCTTCATCCAGCAGACCAATCTCTTCAAAGTACAGCCTGTCCACCACAAAGCAGCCAATCAGAGCTGGGCTCCTGAGGGATTTAAGATAATGAACATCAGTTTTGTTGTTTAGTTGCTGCAGAGATGGTGAAGTGAGTGATTCATGGCAACTGTATGACTTGCTTACAAGCAAAATCGTTAGTAGGGCTGACATTTACCTAAATCAATGCAGTATGATAATCATGCAATTCACCCTTAATGAGTTTGATTGGAGTTTACTTACTGGATTGGTGCACTCTTATTACCCTTGTGCCACCAAGACTTGGGGGGATTGAGGTAGCGACACCAGAGTTCCCAGTCAAAGCCCTGGGCAGACAGTGGATACTCTTCAATCTCGAATGTGTCATACTTGATGTTATCAAATGATGGGGATATTATTCGAGTCCTGTCCTCCTTAATTCTCTGCAGAATAGGTTCGGCCCTATGAATATGGAGAGAGAAAGTCATTTCAGTGTGTGTTTGGTTTGACAGGCCTTCTCTATTACCCTTATGCTTGTCATGCAGTTGCAATGTCAGGATATGTATTTATATCTAAGGATAGAAATATTAAAATGTGATAAGGCACTCATATCCAACTGATATGGTATAAAATTGTGCTTTAAAATAAATTGATATAGTATATATTCAAATGTTTGCCGAAGAAATATATCCCAAAAAAGGAGGATATTAAAATAGTCTTAAATCTGTAACATCCAAAGAGAAGATAGATGCTTAAAACAAATGTGTTTTTCACGAAACCTTCCATGTTTCCACTGTTCAAATTCAATATGGGGACATATCTTTAAAAATCTTTTCACTTGCACCAGTGGATATGTTCTCTTTCCACTATATTTGATGCTCTAAATAGCTTGTACATTTTCTTTTAGATGTTCCCAACTGTTGAAAATCATGGTTGTACTGTTCTTAAAATGAACATTCTCTATATTGTTTTAATTTACCTTAGGCATAAAAAAATTGCCAAATTTACAAAGACTTGTTAAAAAATGAAACTATTTTCCTTAAACGCCCACAGATGAAATGACTCAAGAGCTCCTGCACTTCTGTTGAGTTTGGCTTGTCTCACCTCGTACTGAGTGACTCACCAGCCAGCGTTAAACTCAACGTGGGCATCAAACAGGGCAACGACTGGGGCCGTGGCAGCCCTCCATCCACTCACTCTGGACCGGATCAAACCCTCCTGCTTGGCATGCCGCACCAACTTAATGAATCCTGGACGCTGACTGTTAGTCTCGGACACGAAATCTTGCAGTTTCTCCTTCAGCTCATCTAGAGAAAACCCAGGGACATGCTTCAATATCTGAAGAGTGTTTTATGGTCCTGTTTGTAATTGGTGAGTAAGAGTGAGAGCTGCCTGTGTGCAAACCACCCACAAACCATCATCATGTCCTCCTCCAGTGGGCTGTATTTCAGTGGTCGGAGGCCAAAGGCACTCATGCTCCACTGCTTTGATCAGTGGACCAAATATGAAGCAATTTGAGCCAGAACTAACAACCTCCATGGGGTTTGCCAGTCACAATGGGTTATTTCAATATTGAAGAGAGTCTGCAATACTTTTCAAAACGTAGGGGATGTTTGGCTTCAAAGTCCACCTCTATTATTACCTGACTTGAGAAGTGAATGATGAATCATAGTGAGAGTGACTTATATGTGAACAGCTTAATTTTCATGAAATTACAACGACTGACATCTGTGTGTTACATTCCTACAAAGTTGTAATTAGAAATTTGTCAAGAATTGTAAAAAAAAAAAACACAAAAAAACACCAAGGCCAAGCTTTACAGTTTGCTGCCAGCAGACAAAAGTGGTGCGACATCCTGCCGTGTCCAGCTTATGTAGAAGCAGCATGATACATTTATTTAAATTAATAAAACGCTTTAACAAACAACATTACTGAGAAAAGTTCTGTTAGAGAAACTGTGAAACATTTTATCCATCCACTCATTCCATAATGAAAGTTTCCCTTTCACCATTTAAAAATACTAAAGATTAATTTTCCTCATCTTCACAAGACTTTAAAAAGAATTTTACTCAAAGTTCAGTCTAAAGATTTCACTAAATCCCTAAATGTGCCAAGGAGAACCATTTGACATGCTGAAAAATAATACTGACACAAGGAAAGCTAGAATTGATTTAGGATTTTATTTGTTTTTCTGCAAGCCAGTCAGAGGTAAGAAAAACAATAATCCTCTTGATTTTTGTCCTCATTCTAACTGTTATCTATTCTGTTTCACACGTCTTTATGCATTTTTTACATATTTATCATCTTTCCTGCATGGTCAAATACAGCATTGCAGGCGGAGGCTGGTGTCCATCCCACCTGCCAGCCTGTGAGAGGCATAGCACACCAGTCACGTCCAACACAGGACCAAACAGAGACCAATTAAACGATTATGCATGCTCACTCATAAGGCCAATTTAGAATAATTAACTACCTTGATATACATGTATCTGAAAAGTGGAAGATACCTGGAGAACCTGGTAAAAACCAATGCATGCACTCAACCAAAAAAATAGACTACAGAGCACATGATTTTGAAAGGAGGAAGCACTTCAGAGTCAGTGTCTTTTATCTTGGCACTATGATATAATTTTTCTCCTCAAAGTTTTACTACTGTAATCAATCCTTTTTTGTGCTTAACTAAACCAAAGCTGACCAGGGAAAGGGATAGAAAACCCACAAATAGCCTACAGCACCCAGCACCCCCTGCAGAGTTCTGAGACAAAATGAATCAAAGAATGTGAATAACAACATGGATGTAAAAAGAAACTATTAAATAGTTTTATAATGTGAACTTTTCAAAACCTTTTCTCAGACAGATTCTGACAGCAAAAGGCAGCTATAAGACTATAAATATTTCACAGAAATGAATCAGAAATTCTGAATCTTTTACTTAGTCCTGTGGAAATGGATCCTTGAGATACCAAGGTCTGCTGCTATTACCCACCAGAGACCAAACAGGTCTGGAACAGAATACTTCTGCACCTTATTGGGCATGAGCTGCATGTAACATGAAACTGGTACTTTTTTGTGTATATCTGGTCGATCTGTTTTTCTCTTCCTTCCAGACCTAATTCTATCAACCAGATCACAGGTGTAAATCTATTTGTATGTGAGCAGAGGGGTTCTGGAGCTAAATCAAGTTTTAGGGCATTGAGCAAAAAGATTAGCATAATAATTCATTTACCGTGGGCTCTTAATTCTTTCTGGGGGGTGGCTGTATTGACTCACATGAGCTACTGCAACAAATCTAATATCTTTTAATTAATCAATAATTAAGACATCCTAGCGTGTGTGAGAAGTGAAAAAATAAGAATGATGTGGTGTTATGCCATGTAACAAATCACAATAAAAGCCATTCATTCATCAAAAATCGCTGGTGGCCAGCACTCATCAATCTTTCAGGACTGATATCCTGCCGAAACTCGGCTAGGAAGATATATGCTTTGGAATGGAGCTGGTCCAGAACAACAAGCAAAAAGGTTATGCAGTCATGAAGTAAATCTAGTGACACGAGACTGTAAAACCTCACAATATTTTCTTAGAAGATGAAAATGAGAAAAGCCACACAGCATTATTCTCAGTGCTGGCTTGCCCACACTCAGACATGAAACAGCAAGAGTGAAGGAACTCTCTCTAAATTTATAAGTTCACCTTTACTTAGTCATTCTTTTCACAATATCTCTTGTCATTTTCTTCTTTTGTGTTGCGTTTAATAAGTAAAAGGATTTTCTATTGCAAAGGGATATTTCAATTGTGCTGTTTCATGGTACAGAACAAGAACATGCATGCGCAGCTATGCATGTCGATCCATGTCTCCATGATTAAATGTTCAATTCATGTGTCTTCAAACAGAATGCTGTTGATCACCATTCATGCATTGCTGCTTGCCCAGCAGATGGTAAATCAGCATGGTTACAGGTCTCACACTAGTTGCTGTGTAGTTTGCACGGCATCACATGCCAATTTCTCACCACACAATTCTACATTTGGAAAATATGGGTGGACTCCAACAGATACTAGTTCCTCCTCAGCAATCAAATCCATGGTTCGCTGGCAGTTTGTTAAAACACTGTTGCTGAAGTTCGAGTATGAATAAATTCAACTTGGCTCAAGAGGATGGACTAAATATTTTTTTGTTTATACTGCACCGGTATTTTGTGCCTTTTCTTAGCCTTCAACAGTTGTTTGCCTGCTGTCCCACTGGTTTCTAACTGTTGTAACTTGTATCTTGTACTGAGGTGAATAACTTCAACTTAAGAGTGAATCATTTAACTCATCTTAAGACATTATCAAAGACATCTTTAAATGTTTTAAAATAATTTTCAAATATCAGAGGTTCAAAGAGATTTAATAAGTGATTTGGTATTAAAACTGTAAATTGAAAACTAAACTCTAGTTTCAAGTGAAAAAAATTAAATGTGTACTGTTGGAAAGACTATACTTTTAAACTTATGAGGAAAAGATCAATATAATGGATCAGAATTGTGCTTGGAACAGCATGAAATTCAAGAAGCACACATCAAACTATAGCCTACTATGCATTCAGATTTTGCAACAGAGGAAAAAGCTTCAGACTCACCCCCGAATCCTTATATCATCACCCTGTCTTAACATGCTCAGATACAACTGAGTCAGACATTTCCTGATCATCAGTGATCCTGCAAAGATAGATGTCCAGAGCAACTGCTGACTTAAATATCACGTTCTTTTTGGTATGCTTTTTTCCTCTAATACTATAATAGTATCTTATCGCAAATGGTGGCTTAACGGAGAATTAAAGGAAAGTAGAGAAGGAAGAAGAAATTCAAAGTCTTCACGACAACCTGTCTTATAAATGAACCCCCGTCTTAAAAAGCCAGCTCTTACACCTGTGATCGTTTCTCAGGCCACGGCTTGGGACATTATCCAATTAAGGAGAAATCAGCGAGGCCAATTTGCCCTTCTCTCCCTTGATGGTGGCATATTCTCCTGAATGCTAATACCTCTTGGAGGTGGGGAGTGACAACAGTGGATGAGTAATGTAAAGTTGTGGATGCCTGGGAGGCTAAATCAGGATGATGACCCCTTCAACAATCCCAGCTGTGGCATGGGTCAACGGGTTAATAAAATTGAGCGCAGATGAGATTCACAGTCATGATGGTAATGATTACACCGCGAATATCAGGCCCGGTGTGACAGAGTGCTCAGGCAGACCAGGTGAAATGCCATCAGCAAAATGTCAAAGCGTGACATTCGTCTCTGAACGAGCTGAGGATAATGACTCTTCAGCTCTCAATTATGTGATGAAATATGGAAATGTATTTCATGTGTTGTGGTAAAAATGCAAGCAAACTTTTGGATTCCACTTTTGTCCAACTCAAAACTTTAGATATTTTCAGCAATATCACCCAGAATCAGAACTCTTCTCTGAATGTTTTATGTTAGATTTGCAAAATGTAGCCTATTGATCTAAATTGGGTTTCAGCAGGCTGCAGGATGTGCTCCATGTTTTGCATTATTGACTTTGGTAAACAGTTTTCCCCAATACGACTGTCTCAGTCCTTGTTGCAAGCAGCACAACAGATCTACATGCGCAAAACCTTTAAATTCCTTTCTCATCTCATAGAATTCATTACCTGTTTATAGCTTGCTTTCTGCTTTTTTGTGTCATCCTTTACATGGACAGCTCCTCCTTTCACAGGTGACTTTGAATCTATTTTTACATGCAGAGCAGACTGATGTGTCTTATCTTCCACATCAGTCATCACAATGTTAACAGAGATCAGCAGTCAAACAATGTCAGCAAAGATAGATTTTTGTCTTTTTCGCATGCAGGTGTAGGACTTAGGCTTAGAAATTCAGATAAGATGGATGAAAACACCAGATCACCTCACTGGAATGTTTGATAGCTCAGGGCAAATTTCATGACTCTACAGCTAATTAGTGTTATTCATCCATCGACTCAACCCAGTGAACGTGGGACCTTAATAAACATTAAAAGAGTCTAGAAACCATAAGAGAATACATTGATATACATGTGCCATCTTTAACTTGAAACTGATTATTAAAATGCCTGACAGATCGACCAGGAGTAACTGGACGGTCAAGTCATTTTTCAAGTCATTTTGGGTAAAGGCCAGTGAGCCCAGAAAACCTCCTTTCAGAAATCAGCAGTCAAATCTTCATGGATGTAGACCAGCAGTTGGAAGAGATGGTCCTTTAATCTCACCAGCTGACAAAGCTGCGTTTGAGATGATGGGTCAATAAAAGGTCCCCTGGAATAGTGTCAGGCATACATTGAATGCGACTACAAATACAGCAAGGCAATATGGGAGCAAAGTGTCCAATCGAAGAGAAAGTGAAAAAAAATCCTTTACACTTGTAGAATTACCCAATAATCTGTCTACAGCAAGTCTCACTGTTCTCAGACCAACCCATTTTCTCAGGAAAAAAAATTGCACTGATGTACGATTGCCCCCCATTTTTGAAGTCAGAAGTCATCCTGATCAAAACAGAAATAGTAAGGTCATTGGTCTTCGAGGTGCAGTCTGCATACAATAAAACATTATCAAACACATACAGAAATACATATTTTCCAACACAACAAACACATAGTTTGTGAAAGCTTTGTTAGGAGCAGGAGATCAATCTAAAAGTAGAAAAGCTAAAAAAAAAGCTTTAAAAAATCTAGTTTCTATTTACACCTGAAAACTACAACAGGTTTATATAGCCAGGACTAAAAAAGCTGTCAATTTCAGCATTTAGCTACCAAGCTACAAACTAAACGATCCTAATTTAAGGGACAGGATTTGGTGTCAGCTCACAGTTAATGCACAAAATGAGGCTTCTTACTGTTATTGCTGTTGTCGTCCACGAGGATTATCTCTTTAAGAAGGTGGGAGGGGGTTCTGTTGATGGCAGAGTGGATGGATCGCAGGATGACAGAGAAGGCTTCATTCACAAAAATGAACACGATGCTCACTTGAGGGAGATTCAGAGAATAAGTAATGTTTCTGCACCTGTGGAGAATAGATGAAAAATCCCTGGTGATGCTGAGCTGAAGCAAAACTGTGTATTCTGGGTCATAAAGAGCATGAAATTGTCACTTTGCCCAGCTTATTGGTAGATTTACTCAGGTCTTTTACCATTAATCAGGTGAAATACCTTTTGGTAATGGCATTTCTTATTGTCAGCAGAGAAAAAAAAATCTAACAACCAGCATCCAACAGGCTGCAAAAGTAGTTTACGTTATAAAGTGAGTCAGTTTTACAGAGGGTAAAGAATTGATCATAAGGTGAGGTCTGGCAGCGGTCTTTCTCATTTCTTTCCTATTGAAACGCAGCTCTCTGTCGGCACATTGTCTATATGATTTAAGCCTGTTCCTCGAAAAGAAAAGTGATGCCAGGAACTTTCATTACCAAAAAGTCTTCTTCCTGTATACCATCCCTTCCTAATAGGTGTAAAACATGGCGGCAAAATCTAATTACAATTCCCCACTATAGTCTCTCGATAAGACTATTTTATCCAATTGTTGAGAAAGAACTACAGTTGAATTGTGATCCCTAAGCTTTCCTCATCCAGCCAGGAGAAAACCACAGAGTCACGCTGCTGCTCACAGTTCTCATGCTCTCCCTCATGCTATATTCACAGAACATCACAGCTCCGTTACTGCAGACGGGAAACTGAGACATAACATGTGTCTGATTAATGTCATACCCGCAACTGTTTCCGACGAGTCCACATAATTTACATGTAAGATGGAATAAAAATATAGGTCACAGGTTGTCAGTAGTTTTCCCTTTGCAGGATTGTGGTGGTAGTGTTCCTGGGTTAAATCAAACGCTCCAGTTTTCACAAGGCACAAATACCTTCCCATGGGTCACTCCGTGAAAAAACTTAGTTTGCGAAGCAGGAAACAAGAGTTAAAAGAATAAAGTGGATATGTTTACCACTATTATGGTGAGGCTTGGGTAGGTAGCTCTTCAAATTGTGTTTTTCCTGTTCCAACTCTACTCAAAATAGTTCCTTTCTTTTATGTTTCCCTTTTCAAAATCTATCCCCCATACTGCTAAGATGTAGTGACAGAAACAAAATACACCATTTCTCTGAGTCTATGTCTGACTGTGCACAAACACAGGTTACTGCACTGAGCGAAACTGAAACAGGATGTTAGAAGAGATGGCTTCAATATCGAGTTGTTGTGATAATAATAGCTGTGCTCTTCAGAACTTAACTGGATGACTCAGAAAGAAAGTAATCTATAAATCTATACTCCCAGTTTATAAATGTGCTAAACGAGTCACTACTCTTCCACATATGGCAAAATGTGATTCACACGTGTGTGTTGTGCTTTGTGATTAATGCCCACTGAATTGTAAACCGCGTGCACAGATTTTCAAACAACTTCAGAGCAAATGAAAACAACAGGTTCAGAGCCACTGCAGCAAAGTTGTGTTTCCACCCACAGGTGAGTTCTCAGTGGCCTGCAACAATTCCACTCATAGAGTTAGTTTTTCCTGTAACTTTTTTCAAACTAGTTATGAAACAATACTTAGCTTTGTGATATTACCCACAGAGAAAAAACAATAAAGTAGAGTCAGTGCAAATTGTGTTAGATAAAATCCCATAGGAGTTTCCTGTACTTTTAGTTACTTCTGTCATCTCATGGTTTATCCATCCTATAGCTCATAAATCCTGCGTATTTCAAGCCACGGTAAAGGAAGAAGTCTTTTTTGCACTCTTAGAATTGATAGAATTTGTATCAAATATAATAGAATTTTACAATCAGTTGACAAATCATGTCAAGTTGAAGCAGGCTGTGGTCACACATGTAAGGAAAGAGAGAGCCGTGATAAAGAAATAAGGGAAAAAACAACATGGCATGTATTAATTTACAAAGAAAAACATAGGCATGTGACACTTTTTATTCATTAAGAATTAAAAAGATGTAATCATCCAACACAATTTCATGTTATGCAAAAATTGGGACATGTTGCAAATGTTACATTTCTGCATTTTTGTGCATTCTGGTTTGACAATACATTAAAAATAAAACACCAAAAGGACGTCTTCAGTCTTACCCATCGGGTCTGAGGTCGGGTATCGGCCTGCTCAGAGAGAGACGATCACTGAGGTAGGCATTATATCCATAGTACTGGAACATCTTCAGTGCCACCCGCCGGTTGTCCGGACTGAGCTCCTGACCCCAGTGAGCAAACAGTGACGAGTCAGAGAATGATGAGTCTGGCTGACCTTCCTCTCCCCTCCCTGGTGTCTCTAGTGGGCACAGAAAGATAAATAAAACACATAAATTCTAAGTCACAGCATCATAACCTACATGCGAGGTTGTACATGTGAATAAATGGCAGTGCTCATAGAATCACTTTGATTAATCTATTTTTCCTTGTGCTGTAATGTATGTTAGCAGGTGAAGGGCAAACTGGTATTTAAAGAGACAGACAGGCTGTCCTTCTGCAGAAACCGCATCCTCTGTAGGAGCACATGCAGATGATGACAACCTCTCCTGTCCTTGGAAAAAAAAGATTTACTCCCTCCCAGCAGCTGGTTGACAGTTTTGCAGTTTGACTGCTGTTTACACATGCTTGACGAGGCGAGGCTAACTTGCCCAAGCATGCTGTGTCAGTAACACACAATACCCATTTAAAAGTTAATGAAATGATGATGTGTGACCACTTCTGGAATCGGTAAAAGCATTTCTACATTTTCTCACACAATGTATGATTGTAGATGGACAAGTTTACTTCCAAAAGGGCTGAAAATTGAATTGTGTAAACACAAAACGGCGTACTATGACAAGCAACACATTACTGTTCAGTCCTAAAAAATAAAGCACTCAATTGAACCTTTAGGGGTCCAAAGACTTGCCACTGGGGTGGTTCCCTTAAAGGTCCTGCTGTTGTCCCTGTATAGTTTGTTCTTCTGCTAAATGGGGACATAAGTATACCTGTCAGGGCCTCTAAAAGCACAAATGTGCACTATGGGATTATCAGAAATACAGGGTATATAAGTCAAGAAAAGCCTCTCAGTAGACATGAATTTACTCCTATTCTGCCCCTATTTTTGACTCTAATGGTTGACCTCTTGTCTGGACTTCATGAAAAAGCATTTACTAAGTATTCTGTGCAGCCTCCAAAAGATTTACCTTCACTACCACTATACGTGCATAACATCAGGAAAGGATCAATTCACAGGAATGGGGTTTAAATGAAAAAAATATTGGGCATAAATTGGATTCAAACAAAGCAAAATCATCTGGAGGAGTATGCACTAAAAGCTTTTCAACCACACTGCCATGGTTACAAAAATCCAAGAGCAGCTTGAAATTTCCAGTGACTTTTCGCTTAATACAGAAATCTTTTTGTGTCCTTAAGCCTGTTGATACATTATCTAGAGATTCAACAGTGTTCAAAACTCAGGTTTGAGTAATGAGGGGGATATTCATAATATCTGGAAACATGGCGTAATGCTGAGACATCCCATTTCACAGACTAGAATGTGTACTTTAAAAATAGGATTTCCATAAAATGAAATACACACATGATCAGGAAACAATGTATCCTCAAATAATGTACCCCAAAGTAATTGGTAATAAAAAGGATATTGATAATGATAATGTCCTAAACGTACAGAAATACAATCAAATGAAAACTAACTCATGTGTTAATGACAGCATTAAAAGACAACTCGTCAGGCCCCTGCAGGATGCTAGAGACCAATAAAAAGGAAACAAATTCCATTATAGAGCTTTAGTATTTCATGTTGTGGCTGACATATTGAGGTTAGCAAGAAGAAATCTCATCCTACCAGACATAAACAGATTTGTTTTCTTTTTCACAGTAAAATGAAGTTAGGAGGAGTGACCAGAGGGGGTTCTTTCTAATGTTATTTGTCATGGTCGGGATTTCTGCTGTTTTGCTCTGCTAGAGCTCTTATATATCATTATATGTGTACAGCTTCAAAAAACAATAACAGTTTAGGATACATAATGAAGAATGAGATCCATTATTATGTCTGAGAAAGTAAAAAAAACACAATAAATCAATTGAAAGAATAAGCTTTAAAGACCCAAAGAGGAAGGAGACTTTTAATCTTCAGTGACACTCCAAGCAAAACACAAGGTTAAGTTTTGGTGTGTATATGTGCATGTGTATGGCTTGTGTCTTTAGCAGATTGCCTTTTATGCAGATTGGGAGTGGTTAATATTCATGAGCAGACGGTTTTAATGTTCAAATGACAAACCCTGTCAGATGAGTAAACGCTTAAACAATGGAGCGGATGCAGGTGTGAAGGGATTACATTATGAAGCAAACAAAAATGAACTAAAAAGGCAGCAGATGACAAAAAAAATCATATTCGAGACGTACACATAGCTGTTGTGATAATGGTTTGTATGGTGTAAAATAGCGTGCAGAGCCCCCTGGATCCTGCTGTTTACGAGATAGGTACATTCATGTTTCTATCTGACTTTTAAGGAAGCAGAAAATCAAAGGTATACCAACCTCTGTCAGCTCCACAAGAGCTGCTGAAGCATGCACAATGTAGGATAAGAATACATTATATAGCAGCTTGTTGCATATGGAGTAATGTGGGGCACCTGTCACATTGTCCTTGCTGAACTCTGTCAAGCCCCGAAAGAATCTACAACAGCACAGGCATTAGTATTGAACAATGGAGCAAAGTAGAAGGGCCGGTGGAATGAATCACATTCTTTCTGTTCCATCATGTGGACAACAGTGTGTACGTGCATCATTTATCTAGAAGGAGACAGCTGCAGAATGCACAAGCGCACAGACAACAAGATGTTGTGGTGGTCATAGTGCTCTGTGGGAAACTTTAGGTCAAGTGACTAAACAAGTGGATATTTCAAGATTCGATATGTGTGTGTGTGTGTGTGTGTGTGTATATATTCACTCTTTTTTTACTCATGATGATTGATTGATTTAGATGTAATGACAGCTTCATATAATTTTTCTGGGTTTACAATGTGGTGCTGTTTTTTTTCTTTCAAGCGTAACAAACTTTGAAATAACCATTAATAATCAAACAATAATAAAAAGAAACAGTCAACAAACATCTAAAGTGGAAAAACAGTTGAATTTATGATCCTAAGGGAGAAAAAGTCCACAGATCTAACAAGGTTGTTAAAAGTTTCACTGCTGTGAAACAGAGGGGAGAGTCTGCTCTTGATAAGACAGCCCTGTGATTAGACCGGATAAAAGTTCTGTAAGTCTTTCAATCTGTTTAGGTCTGCCCGAAGACCCATTCGTCTTACCATTGTGCTAGAGATTAATTGATCCTACAGAGACAGCTCCATCAGTGATGAATCCCTTAAGCAGCTGTTAGGGCAGGTTGGTGTTGTTTGAACAGGGAAAATTAGCCACCTCGTTCTGTTAAGTGTGTGTCGGCAGCCCTACTTTATGTATCCGTTCAAATGAACCACATGAAACAGTGTACCGTATGTTGCATTTGTTTGTCTGTCACAGAGATTATGGTACTAACTTTAACCCTGTATTTAGTGTGTTCATTCCTTTTGAAGACACTTTCTATCAACCGACCCAATGTTCAAATTAGGCATAATCCAACAGAGAAGATGAGAGAGAATAGCGTGTGAGTGTGGTTGTGCGACTGTGCGTAGAAAGTTAAAGCATTTCTCAATCTTCTGGCAGCACTGTTAGCATCTGAAACACTGAGTGTGCTTTGATGGAGTGCAGAGCAAGGAAGCTGACTTATAGCGGTCTGCTCTCACATACAACATCTTTAAGAGACAACTCTTCACAAAGGTAACCCTTCTGGAGGACCATAAACCTACATAAGAGAAGTGCATGCCAAACAAGTAAGATAGTTGAACACATTTTGAATTTTAGAGTCATTATAATTTTTTGCTCCAGTGAGATAAACCTCTGCAGGGCTAAAACACACTGGTACTGATATAGACTCTTGATAAGGCTGCTGTAGAGAGGAGGAGTTTCCATTTCACCTGCCAGTACCAACTCAAAGTCACAACGGGAAGAAACATAGAGGCATTGCACTTTTGCAGCTGTCTTAGTATAACTCAGTGAGGTGGAAAAACTCAATCATTAAATTTTACGCTATGCCAGATGGGGGAAAAATAAATAATCTGTAAAAAAAAAAACAAGCTGAAGCAGGGCAAAAGGAAGAAACACAATTCCTTCAACTTCATCGGGAACCGAAAAAGCGCTCCAGAAAATCCTTATTTGCAGTGTTGTGTAATTCAAAAATCCTCATTTTTCAAAAGAGGGCTTCTAAACAGCTGATTATTAAACAGATTTAAGCCCTTCCACAGATAAAAACTTCTGATCTTCTCTCACTGGCTATTACCACTTAATTGCACCTTACAGAAGTTAGAATCAAATAAAATATAAAAGTCAATTTAATTGGACCACTTTGGACCACTTGTGTTGCTTTCATATAACATCTTATAGAAAAGAAGAGGAATCCTTTAACCTCTAAAACTCCTCAGGTTTTTAGGTAGACTGTACAATTTGTGCTTTGTATATAAAGATAAAATACAAAGGGATTTGTGAACAAATGCAGAACATTACAGCTACTTGTTTTGGGGCTTTTCTAAGACTTTCTAATAATTTTTAATGCTTATGTTTAAAAGCGATACTTAGAGTGAAAGATACTGTTGCATCATTAATGACTGAATATTAACAGATAATCAATAAAAGATTTAACATGAAAAAATCTAACAAAAATATATCTGAGCTTACTACAGATGACTGATGATGATTGTTCACTTCAGGGTTTTGCCTAAAATCTGCTTGAATTTACACAGGACATTTATCTATATTTAATTTTCTATGGTTTGCCGCTGTGCAGTCTACCATCGAAAAGCAAATGTTTATTTTACGGTACCCAATCAAGACCGACTGTTGCTTTGTCCTTGTCATGATTTTACAGTTGGTTAGTACCCACCAATTAGTACTGACAGTTTATACTCAGTAAATGTGTCATTTTACATCCAGCGTGATGAACTGCAATAAGAACCCAAAACAGCAAACGCTTTGTTGCTGTCAGAATAATCACTGCACATGAATTCTCACTCAGACTGAGGAGGAGGAGACCATCTTGTAGTACACAACAGTGTACTTATGGAGGCAGGTCCTACCATCAGTGTGAATATTTTAGGACACACAAACACTGATTCTAATCCCTGCCATCTGATCAGTCAACTGAAACGGAGCAACTTAAAATAAAACAAAATCTTAATGGGAGTCCATTTAGATTTGGAGCAACAGAAGTTCACAGCTTCAGTAGTCAGTCATTTAAAAATGTAACGACTCAAAATGGTGGAATGAGGAATCGTGATGTTATAGTGTTATGGTATCCTGCTTTCTCAATTATTAGCCAAGAACATTTCCGTTTGTTTATCACATCATCTGAAACTTTCAAACAATGTGTCCTTGGGAGATTATTTATCTGGTTTGGTTGTATAAATGAAAGAAATACATGGGTGGTGGAAACAGAATTATTTTTCCACAGTACATTATTAGTTGGTTGGCAAAAAATGGCTTGACGCAGATCACCAATGAGAGAGAGACTAATGCGTTCAGCTGCTAGCATCTCTAAAAATGGACTCTGTACAGCTCTAATGGGGTAATTAAGGCAGCACAATCTGTATGCTTTGGTCATATCAATAATTTAGAATTGAATAGTGAAAACGCAGCATCCATGTCATGGAGTATCAACATACAAATAATTCAGCTTTGCAGGGAAGGTTCCATCTCAATTTACCAAACCACCCTCAAATTTATTGTTGGGGAACGCTCAGTCGGGTGCTCAGAGCTTCAAATCAGTGAACCTGCTCAACTGAATGAGGGAGCTGATGTGGAAAAGCACTCTTTCATCTGTGATGGCTGTCTTATCTTTCTTCTTGTTCTATTTCGTACTGCACATCCACCCAGTTACAACTTCATCAAGTAAGTTCCAACATGAAAAAGGTTCATCGGTTCACAATTATGCAACAGCCTGACTTCCCTCAATCTTTGTTCAAAAGCGGTCTCAAAAAGCAGCTTCTAAGAAAGTCTTTCTTAATTATTTTAAGTTGACTCTCAAAGACATGAAGGGACATTAAATCTGAGGCTCAGCTAATACGTTCCTGCTCTTATTTTACAGCAGCTCAGAGGTCAGTCATGCTTTCATCTCTTTGTGAATTAACAGTCTCTGTTCCAGTGGTTGGCAGCTACAGGTAATACAAAATATGTCTGAAAAATCACTTAACAGATGCTAAATGACACAATAGCATTACTCACATTTTTCATTGTAGAACTGACTCTTGATTGATTTGGATATAAAATCAAATGACTTTGTAATTCTATTTTTAGTTCCCACAAGGGTCTTTAGGTAATTTGGGATATAATTCTGGCTCATCGGTAGTCAAGACTAAAGACAGTCTGGGCTTTTAGTTCCAAGATTCCTACAAATTTATATGACTACTCTTCATCAGAGAATCTGGTCATAACTGGTATCACAGTTGTTTTGATTGGTGTAAGCCCTGTTATGAGAAAGTTCCTAAAATTAGACTAAAGAAACAAGGAAATAATAGCAGGATAAAGGATGGTGAAGGCAATGTCGTTGATGATGGCCTAATTTCATTCCATGACCCATAAAGACAAGAGACGAGCTATAGTGAGTGAGACGAAAGAAAACAAAAACCTACTTCATCGCATGAATTTGGAAATCAAGCTTGTTATCCGAAATAATTTCACTGTGTGCCAAGAATTCATTATCTTTTTCCATGCACCATCTGGGTAACAAAAGCAACACAAAAGGGCCATTTAATAATGGTTTCCATCAATTTTTACTTTCTCGACAAAGTGCTGCACTGTTTTGTGTGCGTGTCAGTTGTCCATTTTCCATTTAGCTGTGAATTTGTCTTTCGCTGCATAATAAAATGGTCATGAGAGACTGTGAAGCATCTGAGTCTGACACTCAAAGCAAGAGTGGTGGCAGCCCTTTGGAAAATGTTATCCCCACACCCTCTATTTAGAAATAGGCTGGAAACACAAGTACCCACAGAAACCTTTGTGTAAAATTAATATTGATGAGATACTTAGGTAGACAGATTTTCCTAAAATTAAAACCAAAATATTAAGGAGTGAGTATTTATTCTGCAGTCTCTATGATCCCATCAGTGTTAAGTCTGCAAAGCTGTGGAGTTCTGCTCTACCCTCCTAAGTATTCCCAACATCATCACCAAAGTTGCTGCTCCAGAGTATTAAGCTACGGCATGAAAATCAGATTACCCTTCCCGGGCCCACCTCACTGGAAATGTGTTGAAAATTAAAGCAGTTGATTTCTAGATGGTGGGATGGAAACCCGTGAAAAAATTAATTCATCGTCAAACCCTTCGCTGCGCAAATTATTTTTTCATATTAGGAGGTGGGAATAATATGAAAAGGACTAACACAGAATAATCATTTGACTCTTAACTTCAACAAGCTATTACCTAAATTACCTGGAAGTGATTGACTCTATGAATAACAAAACCAAACTTAAAGAGGAAAATTTACCACCATTTGTGAAGTAACATACTCTTAAATGTCAAGTAGCATGATGACAAAAACAATTTTTCTGAAAGTAAGTATGTGTATGCTGCATTACAATAACTCATCTGCATTTTCATTTATTGAGAAAAATACTTATGTTTGCAGAACATATCACCTATTGCACACTGTGATGAACTGTGCTTGCCTACATTTACAGTCCTGTTATTGCTTCTATCCCACCAGAAGTATGTTTATTTTCTGCAGCAGACTGAGAATAAATTAATAAGCAATAGGTCTGTTTATTGAGTGGAAGGGTGAGTCCACCGCTGTGAAGTTGGTTGTGGACTCAAGGAGTAGGAAATTCTCTAATCAGGACACATCAGCTGCCCTGTTAAACAGACCCTGTCTTGAAGGAAAGAAAAATGTGTGTCTGATTTGTCTTTCCTTTTGTTTATTCCCAAGAGGTGACATGCGGTGGCAGAATTGAGGAGGAGGGTCATGTTTACTCGGAATAGCCTTTGTCATTTCTGCCCCTTTCGTAAATTTCTCCTCATTAAAGGGTTGAAATCAGCCATGCCATTCAAAGGGATACAAAGGCGTTCTTTGTGCTTTGTCATTCCATTAGGAAAAGGATTACCCTCCAGAAATTTAGTGTCATTAACGACTAAAATTTGGTGCAACTAGCTGCAATATTTCCCCTCTTTTGAAGACCAGTCGATGTCATGAGACAGTCCCGACATTGTCTGATAGCAAGCTCTGACTATTTTCCAGACGTATTTCTCATTCTTACTGTTAGGCTTGAAAAGGTAGGTTATAACATTCCATTAACTTCTGCCATCTGAGTTGCCTTTTCTAAAACATCTTATCAGATCTAACTCTCTCAGCAGAGCCTGTAGGAAAAAACAGCTTCTTCTCTGTAACTTCCCTATTTATCTTTTAACTCTCACCTGTACCCACAATCTAACATTTTCTATTCTACATAGGAAGGTTTTCTTTTAGTCTTGGGTGTAGACTCCTCTCAAAAAGGGCCTTTTCAGAGTAAAATATAAATAAAGATATTTCAGCGATGAACGCTGAAAAATAAACGTATGTGGCCCAGGGCACAGAAATGTATGGGGTTTGAAAATACCATTATTCTCTCACAAAGGACTTCTGTCTTTCTAAGACAATACCAGAACTTTCACTTCACAAAAACGACTTTGATGACAAATGCTCTGAAAGAAAACCCCCAAAAAAGAAAGATGGATCTTTGAAACAAAACCATATATCTTAAAACCCGAATAGATTGAAACGTACGAAATATGAGAATGCAGGTTGTGAAATGCGTCATTGTCCTCTGGCAAAATGAACAGAGCTAGGTCACCATGGAAACCCAAAGTGCAGCTAATGACAAAGATAAATAATAGGTTTCTGCTGTATGAATCGCATTAAAGCACAGCGATGCTCTCAGCTAAATGCTAACATCAGCATGCTAATGAATTCAGAGTAAAAAGGCACACGTCTTAACAGTCAAAAGGATGTCAGATGGGTGAAGTCTGTTGTGTATTTGTATGTGTATTGTGTAATTCGACAAGCAACAAATTTTTCTTAAGAAGTCCTTTATTTTAACTATTAAAGGCCAAATCTCAATGTGTTCCCCAACAGGTCTGAATATTGTCCCTACAGAGAGACAGATCTCAGTAAATATTGTTGCCAAAAAATGGATGTAATGTTTGGGTAGGTTATAATCGTAAAAGTAAAATCCCCATTAATGCCAGAACCTGAGGTTTCCCTGGAAAACGTTTTCCAGATCACTGCTTCCACTAATCTGTCTTCTTCACATAGTACATTCTGAGGCTGAAAGCACTCACCCACACCCAGCCACTTATATGATATTAAGAATAATGTAATTGAATCTTTTAGCCCACTTTATTCCATTTCTCTGTGGTCCCTCTCTTATAGTTGACAGTATTTACCCCAGACAGCTGCACTCTGCAGAGGACAGAGGTCAGACATGGCGACTCTGATTCTTGTCCACTTATGCAAATGCAACAATGAAGTTTTTCTTGTTGACACGTTCCAAAGCAAGTGTGAATATTTATGCAAAAGTCGCTCTTTTGTGGGTAACACAGGCCAGTGAGTCCTGTTGAGCCCTATCGCAACTCACCCATCACCTCTCCGTGGTACCTGTGCCTTTGAGCGTGCTCCAATGTAGTCACCTAACGATAATAATCCAGTCTTTCCCAGCTTCATTCACAACCTTACTTATTTTCCAACTTTCCAATACCTACATTTTTCAATAACTGTCTAAAACAAGCAAGCAAGCCTTTGAGGTGTACCACTACCAAAAAACTATAAATGATTTATCACAGTTTTTTAGTCAACAACTGGCATAAGAAAATTCTTAGGGTAGGTTATCTTTTTTAATTCCTATACATTGTGTTATATGAAATAAAATTCAAATGGAAGCAGTATCTTTGTTATCATGATACTGAGTAGAGAACAAATCACTGCTTACAGTGGCAGGAAGAATGCAAAGACACTTTTCAGCTCAATGCTTTGAGGCAACCTTTTAAAGGTGCCTTATGTGGCCCCTAAACACACCTCCACATTTCAAACACCAAGAGATAGAATATCCAAGTGTTCCTCAGTCTGTAAAGTGTAACTGACCTTGTAACGAGGCAGGATTCGTGTGGGAGCTGCATGATCACAACCACAAGAGAATCCATCTTGGCAGTTCCCAGGGTGTTTGTTTGTGGCCAAAATACTAATGTTTGAACTAATCAGGTCCAATACTGGCAGCTCCAGGCAAGTTTTAAGGGGTGAGGACTTTAAACAATGTTGACTCATTTTCATTTACAGGGCTTCATCGATCTGACGGGTTGGTAATGGACAGATGGTAGTTCAATTACCTGTTATATATATATATTTCTTTTCAAAACAGGCTGTCCTTTTTGGAGTAGTTTTGATGGTGGACCTTCCAGATGGTTCTGTGTAATAAGCCATCTGGAGCACCAGGTTATGATCCATCAGCTGTGCATGATGAATTTCACAGCCATCAAACCAGCGGTTATTGAAATATGTCAATCCGGATTTAGGAATTAAACTGAGTTTCCACTGAGTTTACAGGGAGTTTATATTTGTCAGCATGCGGATATTTGGATTTCGAATGATGACAAGTATGTAATCTGAACTTCCAAAATATTCTCAACAAGACACCAGGAGGAGAACTTTTTTTTTCCAAGAAACTGAATGTGCTGTAGTGGAGTTTTTTATAGAAGGGTCTTAGTCAGTCTGAAGTAAGTAATAATTTCATAATATTTGAACACAAACAGATTAAAAAAAGTCAGATGGGATCATTTTTGTTTAATATCGGTTACGGATCACACACTACCACAAATTTTTCAGATATATTTGTCCACCATGCGTGTGGACAAACCAGACCTAAAAACTTTAACCGATCTCACTGTGACAGAATAGCAGCGGGATGCGGCCTCGTGATTGAAATAATACCTTAAAATATCAGGATAAAAGTGAAATGATCCACTAGAGGCTCAGATAAGTCCGGAACTTTTGTTGTGCAGTTCCAGGAAACGTCAAACACTCTCACAAAGCCTGTTTCTCTAATCTAACCATTAGCATCCTGACACAACACACTCACTTGATTTCCTATAAATTGGATTTCTAAACACGAATTGAATAAAATGCAAGGTTCTTTTGGAAAGAAAAGCACCAGCTGAAAGAAAAATCTTGCAACATAAAACAACGAATATGAATGAATCCTTTTTGCCATAACTGGTTTCATTTCAGTGATCTGCAGTATGTTATAAGTAAGCCATGCTTATCCAAGTAGCTATTTAATCAGTTTTTATGTAGCAGTTTGTAGAAACACTAAAAACTAATTTGTGCAAACGTATTGAAATTGACAACTAGCATTAATTTCTTAATAGTAACAGCTCATTCTTCAAATTTCAGTGAATCAATCTGTGGACAAATCTAGTTAAGACAAAACAATGGCTTTAGTTGACTGGTAATGTAATTTGATGATGAGTATAAATCTGAAAACAGTGAAAGTGTATAATTAGGAAAAGCTTGAGAGAGGTTAGAAAAAAATGAATGTGAAGCATGTAACTTAAAGCTGTGGGTTAAAATCAGTGGCTGTAACCTTAGCATTACTTTGATTCGAGAAGAAATCGAGGTGAAAAAAAGAAAGACAAATGCTGGAGAAAAGAAATTGGCCTCTAGTGTTGGACTGACTTAGGCAAAAATGTCCAGGGTTTGAAAAGTGTCTATTAGCATCTGAAAGTAAGATGGATGCCTGGAAAATGACAGAAATTAAGATTTCTAAAACATGAATAAATAAATAAACTCAGGAGAAAAAGCTAAACTGCAAAGCCGCAGAGATGAAAGGAAAAACATGTTGAAAATCTGGTGGGGATGTAGCCTTTCTGATTTGTCCATTTACTCAGAATCTAGTGTTGTTCAGCTCTAATTCACTCTGAATGAACTGGTCAAATAATTTATAAAGAGGACGCCTCAATGTTACACCGCTGACAAATACTGAAAACAGAAGTGTCAAGTCTGCTTACAGAAAATCAGATCAATTAAATCACCAGCGGCCTCATTCATTTATGGTGCAAACACAGCAGGCAATGAGCAGGACTTTTCCTCCATACAAACTGATGTTTATAAAGAAAGGATGTAAGCAGCTCAAGCATACTTCAGATCATGCACCCGCACATTTTTAGAACAGTTACATGAGATGTGAACATATAGCAGAATTGAACAGAAAACCAAACAGAAAACATCACCAGATAGATTAGTTTTTTCAGATTTGAATTCATATCATTTGTTTTATGATAAATTCTCATGGCAGATGCTTTAAATAACTCAGTCATGCATTACATCATGTGTAACTATGGCCTGGTGAGTTCTGCTGTGGTTGTATTATCTTGGTAATATTTAGAGGTCGTTCCGCTTTTTCTGGCACATGATAGTGAGGCGTCAGCTGTGTGCGGCTTTGTGTGACATGATGCTGTTTTTTGCCTCTGCATTTCTTTTCTCTCTATCGGGTTTTTACCCTTTATGTCTTATTTATGTAGTCATCTTTTTTTCTTTTTCAACCCCTAGGATTCATAAAAAACATTTCCCTTTTGTCTGTCTAACAGGGGAGTGTCTCAGTTTCATGTTTGGTGACATTGTTCTTCTTCTGTGTTTACAATGTTTTATTGCCATAACCTTTTAAATGTAGTGTAAAAAATGTCTTAATATGCAAATCACCCACAAAAAGCGTGTCTACACGCAACAGAAAGAAATCAGGCTCATTCATACACTATTACAATGATTGGTACTTTCAAGACAACCTAAAGTACACCTGGCTTTAAAAATCTGGCAAGAAGCCTGTCAGTACGTTTCAATCTTCATTTGCACAGTTATTGTCATGAAAGCACACAGAGAGTTCTGCATCTGGTCTCTGAATTTTGATTTGTTTTTAAACAGAATCAGATACAGTCAGATCTTCACTGCATTAAACATGAGGCAATGCTGTACAGCATTATGTGTGTATATATATATATATATATATATATATATATATATATACATACATACATATACATGCATTACAACAGCACAGCATCATGCATGATTCCTGAACATTTACCCCTCAAAAGCATGAATACATTGCTATGAGTTTTCAGTTCAGCAACACGTTTATTTCTTTGCTTGAGTTATATTAACAGCTTGAGTAATTTCACAGATAATAGACCGAGTAAAACAAGTGTGTCTCTGTTAAAATCTACTACTGTTCAATTTTAGTTCAAGCAGTTCCCTCATTTGTTTTTGTCCTTGGATTTTCTGGATAAATTTGTAAAAGAGCACCATGAGGCTTCTCCTTATTCATTGTTAAGAGCTTTCATGGTGAACAGCATTTTCTACACTGGGCACCGTTTACGCAAGTGTATGTAAGAAGTGGGAGTACAGAATATAAAGCATGTGAGAAATCTGAAAAAAAAAAGTTGTTAGAGCACATTCAGCTGCTACAGTGACTGCACTCTCTTCTGATACTTGAGTTTTTGTGACTGAGACAAGAGATCAATAAATCAGATGGTACAGCGATTGGATGGGGGGAAAAAATCCATGCACTGTCAGGCCTTGATTATACTTTTGCGAGGACAATTTTTCTACAATGCTCCACTATTGATAGGTATGTCAGTGTTAGAAAACTACTTACTGCTTATTTGTCAGTGAAGAATGGTGAGAGGCAGGTAAAGAAAATGGTTAATAAACTACAAGTAAAAAAGCCCATCAACTTTCAGAGAAAAAGATCCTTTCTGCACTATTGCAGTTCAACATACAGGAAAAAAACACTGAGCTGAATAGATGACAATTTGTAATCTGATTGAATAATATAACAGGAATTAAGATATAAAATGTGTATATGATTTGATACCTGATGCAAATGGATTTTAAATGGATTTTAGTGTCGCTGTTCTCTGTGACCTCAAATGTCAGTTCAAATGCATGAACAGGCATGCTCATTCATGAGGAAATGGAGACTGCTAGCCTCAGGCTGCCTTCTTTTTCAGAAGCAGCTGGCTTAATGTGCTGCACCTTTCACAGCACCAGCTTGTGATGTCATGAGCTCCAGATTTTGTGGATTTCTTGGTTTTACATAGATTTTGTTCTTGGTTTCTTCTAGTTTGAGGTCGATATTTTTGGCTCCTGTTGCCCCTTCGTTTCCCTCTATGTTTTCTAGATTTTTCTTTGTTTCTCTTTTTCTGAATCTTGCCATTAATCATTCCAGTTTTCCCTGTTATCACAATTGTTTGTAAACATTTCCAGTCATGGTGGACTGCCTAACCCAAACTCAAACCTTAACCCTAAGATCTTGTCTTCCCAAACCTCAACCAAGGCCTTGGCCTCATCAACATGAAAGTTTGACCCCCACAATGACTGCTGGTCATCATAACATGTTGTACCACAAAACATCCTCAATTCTGGAAGAGATATAAATGCATATGATACAATGAAAAGTAGTCATTGTTAGTGACATGAAATCATATCCACAAAGCAGGGGAAGCTGTTACAGCTCACAGCTCCAAGTGTGCGAAATAATTATACAGCTGCTATTTTCTAAAATGTGGGTCTTACCGGTCAGAAATGGCTTTCTGTAAAGTGTGTGCATGTGGTATCTGTGTATAATATAGTAAAAAAAAATCCTCATTCTGTGGGTGAGCATGACACTGCAGGCATCATAAAAAGCAGGCTTTTTGTCCTTCAACCGGTCGCGTTTTGGCGGAAAAGTATTCTACAGCCAGAGAGGCTTGAAGATGATTAAATCATCAGCAAACAACAACAGTCATCAGCTCATTAACAGGCTGTGCAGCTATGAGAAATAAGTAATTTTTTTTGCTGACTTTCACAGATGCCACACTGCTTACTCATCAGCCATGACCAGACCACAAGTATGCACTGCAGAATAATATACTAAATAATAATATACTAAAGATTAAAGATTGTTTTCTGTGTGATGGCAAGGGTTTGACCGCATAAATACACATATAAAAAAATACCTGACAGAGAAGCAAGCTCGGTGTTTTGACTGTTTGCTCCTTTAGGCAAGGCATGGAAAAGCTATTCTGCCACTGACTGAAAAAAAAACACACACTCCCAACTGTTCTTGCCAGGATGCACTGACCACTATGTCAGTCTTTGTAGCCACAGTGAATACATGTGCTCAACCTGGGGCTGCTGATTTAAAAGAATCGTCAAAGCAAGCACCCCAAAAAGAAATATAAAGGTTTATTTGCATTCTGTTTCAGGTCTGTAATCTCAGCAGAGCAGATGTGCTCTTTCATTTTTCACATCACCTTGAAAAAAAAGCCTTACATCCTCCTCAGTATTCCAGCTATCACAAATCATGACTTGTATAGGTTGAACATCAATTCCAACACGAACATAATGAGATATATAATTAGCTGCAAAACTTGGTACTTTGTTACATAAAGTGAAACAGCTGAGTGCTTATCACCGCGGAGCAGATGCCCTGCAGTGGCTGATGTCAGGGGAGTTTTTCCGAGTGCTGCTTTGCACCTCAGGCCAGGCACACAGAGAAGCTGCTGGCTTGTTACTCCTGGCAGTTTCTGGCCTCTGGAGCAGGCTGACAAAACTCTGCCTGACTCTGCCCCATCAATGCTGTGTCACACATCACAAAAGCTTTCAGAGAGCTGTCAAAAAAGAACAACAAAGAAATACAGTTTTAACTCTGATATTAATACCACGTTATTCAAAATAATTAAACAAAAAGAATTATTTATGCCGCATCTTGGGAAAAAATATACATCTTCTTCACTTTTGGTTAAAAAATATAGCTTTTTTGTTACTGTACATTACAATATTCCACAAGCAGGTGGTCTCGGGTGTCCTGCATTTTCTTTGGGAAAAATGACCCTTTGGAGTTAACTTTGTAACAAAACAAGCTACATAGCACTCTAAAGAAATAAGCAATCAAGGTAATTGTATACCATGAACCTTTTTAACATTAAAAGCACCAAGTGTTCAACCATGAGAGGGATACACATCCAAATTGCTGAAAGACATTTTCCGCAGATGCAATACACTGACTATTTTCCTCATCAGTTTACAATTAATCTGAGACAATCTCCTGCAAACACAAAGCAAGTTACAGATATCTTTTGAGGGAAGATGTAATCATTTCATTTCTGCAGCAAATTAAAGAGGACTGAAAAATATTTGTCTGATAAACATTTGCATTCGAGAGGCATTTGTGAATATTTGAATGCTTGTACTTGCACAACGAAGAGGATCAGTGTGCTGATGGATGTTGGTGCAGAGCTTTAGGCATCTGCTGCTCCCCAATGTGACCCTAATCTGCTGTGAGCCCATTGTATTGTTGGTGTAGTGCAAATGGGTATCAATAACAAATGAAGGCACAAAAATTAGCTGCTATTATTTAAAGTAACCTTGCTATGCTCCCTTATTTCCATATAATTTTAAATGAATCAAGTGAATTAGTTTATTTTTTATTTATTTGCACCACATTGTCATGCAGTCATCATCAGTTAACCTCATAATATCATACTCAATATCTTTACAAAATGGTCTTCGGTTTAAAAAATTTTAGATTTGAGGAATTATTCACATTAAATAGAAGACAGCGAGTCATTTCTTAGCTGGCAAGGGGATGAGCTTCTCTTCACAGCATCACTCAAAGTTTGGCATGACTATGAGGCATGTGACGCTCCACAAGTGAGAAACAGCACAATGCAGTTCATTTTAAAACTTGCTGACACATATTCAAACACTAGGTGGATTAAAACCTTTAGTGGAAAAGTTTGTCCGATTGAACCACCAAAAAGTCCAATATTAGGTTTTCCTTATTTATTCCAACCTTTGAGTAAAAAAAAAAAAAAAGCGCTACAGGCAAGTCTCAGTTTTTTAAACTGCTGTAACACAAGTGGAAGAGAACTGGTAAAAAGACAGAAAACCAAGTCAACCAATACTAAATGAAAAGTGCCATTATTCCTTATGCATGTTACTTGTGCACTCCAAGTATCTCTACTAATCATTTGCTCTTTCACACACACGAGCGTGCGTGTGAAGAAGCCTATTGAAAAGATGTAAATTGACAGTGAACAAACCCATCTCAGATGACACAAAACTCAAAATACCACAGAGTTTGCTTTTGTTGAAGTTACAGCTTTTTCTAGCAAGAGTCAACAGGGAGACAAAGGTATCATGTGACCAAAGGCAAAAGGCAAGATTAAAGAATCCGTAATATATATCTGGGAAAGACACAAAAGGCAGATGCAATATCGGAGAGGCCCAAATGAAAAAACAAGAAACTGGCAATGGGCAATATGCATCCACATTTAAGAGCAAAAGTGCTAACAAGGTAATAACAAAAGAAAAATTGAGATTTTCAGGACAGCAGTTCTGGGCAGTTAGGGGGTTAGAGTTAGTTTAAGCCAGGGAACATGTTGGGGCTGGATCGGAAATGCCAGGCTGGTTTGTGGAAATGTCAGAACAAGAACGAATGAATGACTTCATAAAATATAAATAAAGTGTGAGGACCTCAGATCTAGAAATCTAGATCCAGAGATTGGGATTCAAAATCTCTTTAAAATAAAACAAGAAACAGAAATGACATATTTCCATTCTCCATTTTCATTTTCATTTGCTTCTGAAAATGACTTCCAGCTAACATATCCGATGAAGCTCGATCTAGACTTTTCTGTGATACAGTTATAACACATTAAATAGGCTCCATAGTCATTCTTTTCCCAAGTATTCAGAAATCCTGAGCTATAGGAATTGAAATATTTATGGATGATTTTTGTTCTTATGAAGGTCGACATGTCACAGTCTTCTTAAATTCATACAAATTAATTTCTCTGTCACTGGAGTAAATACCATAATCTGGACTTTGTGAGAGATAACTGCAGTTCAAATTTTGCCTGCTGATGGATTAATCACTACAGATGGTTTAGAAAAAGGATTTTGATAGATCTCAATTATGGTCAGCCACAGCAAACCTCATCTTCAGAACAAAGTAATTTACTTCTCTATTGTTTAGCCTGAGCATGTGATCCATCTCCACCTTCCCCATCACTGAGCAACAACTCAACCAATAAAGATTACACACTGACGGTTGAAGTCCGCTGTTGTGTGAACAGAGAGATCTCCAGCTTAAAAAAGTATACATTCTTACCCAAGTTGTGAAAGTTAGTTGATAAACCCCCCTATATAAAACTACACCTCAAACTTTACTTGATTTATTGAAGGCTTTAAGGTGTGAGAAGACAGTCTTTGTGCACTGATTACACACATGAAGTGCACATTTTATATTTTCCTTGCAGGCGGCACACTGCATGCACGCTCACATGATTCGTGGAAACAATTCCAAGCAGCTGGGCAATGGCAGGATGAACCAGGATGAATCAGGATGGGAAAATGTCTGATTTCATAATCAGCCTAATTTTGTTTGTAGTAGACTCTCAAGGTTGTCAGAATTCTTAATAATTTTTTGTTTTTTCGTTACAGGCAAAAATGTGAAATCCTTCCTTGTTTTGAGCCTCTAAAATTGGAGGAACAGTTGAAATGAAAATGCCTCATCTTTGTTGTTCTATCAGATGGTGTTCCTACCCACTAGGATTAGCAGCAAAGAAAGAAAGCACTTGTTTTTTCTCCTTTGAACGTGAAATCCACATAAAAAGGATTCAGACACGCAAAAAAAGAGGAATGTGGGTTATGAAAGTGTTGAATCATTAGTAGGGCAATACTTAAATGGATGTGTGATTGTAAATACCTATGACTGTTGTGCAAGAACAGAAAGGGCTGCGAGAGAAAAAAGGGAGCTCTGTAACCCTAAAATCACCGTGTCTAACAATAACAAAGATCAAAAGAATAAGAAATCACCAGCTTATCATCAGCTGTGTTTCAATTAGTACTTTTTCACTTTGCTATGTGTAATTTAAATGGATTTTTCACACCTCGGATTGGAAGATCCAGTACCGTCTACACGGGCACGGATGGGGCTCCGACTGCTTTGAGTAATGAGGCCTTTATTGCACTTACAGTAACAAGCACACGCTTTTTCAACTCGAGAAAATGTGTGCCTTTTTAAAGCTCTGTTTTTGTCTCTGTCATGGTTTTCTCTGATGTCTGCTGTGTTCAACTGACAGAGAGAAGAACAGTAACTGTGTCTCGAATTTAAAATTTAAAAGCATTCACACCGGTTTCTCTTATTCATTTGGCCTAAAATATGAGTGAAAATGCCCAGGGCACGGACCCTAATAATGATGGGAAAACTTTTTAAGTAAGTTTGGACATGAATATTTTTTGAGCTGCTCTTAAAGCTCTGAATATGTGCATTAGATTTGTAAACCATTGAAAATATGCTATTAATATTAATGTTAAGATTAATGTTAAAACAATATAGACATAGAAAATACTGTATGTTCACATGCTCAGCAGCTGTCGGATCAACAAAAAGAGTGCATGTATGAGAGGGGCTTTTTGTTATTAATTTAACAAGCTCCTTGGTTTACACTTAAGGCTATATATCGAGCTCTATGGTTTTTGGAATAAAAAGTAGTCAAATTAAGTGTTTCTAATCATCCACAAGGATACTTTGTATCCTGAGAGCTCATGGCGTAAATAGGCAAAAAAACATTTTGCCCTCCAAAAATACAAATATTATGAATATGAAAAGGAGTGCGGACGTATTGGCACGGAGTCTCAGCAGCGTTAGGAAATAAAGAGACTGCACCAGGTCATACAGTGGAGGAAAACAGTCTTAAGCTAATGGCATGGGTGTGTCTGAACTAGAGTGTACTCTCTAATTTATTGTCATTAATTATGAAAAAGTGCAGTGGGGTAAGAAAAAGATTGCTGACAAACCTTGAAAACATGTAACAGCAAAAACCCTCACTTTCCTGTGTATGGCCTTTACTCAAGCAAAGGCAACAAATATTTACTTGTCTGGAGCTGAAAAGCTCTGCAGAGCAATTTCCATTCTTTGTAAATACATGATTTATTTGGCTCTACTAGGATGACAAAGAACTGTCAGATCCCAAAGCTTTCATCAAATGAATGGTTTGCATGAACACAACCACACAAATATTGTGTTTAGGTAGAGTTTTGCAGTTGGACATTAACAAAAAATTGTCACGTCAGGGAAGGGTGATACTTAAAATAGTGTAAATTAGTCGTTATCCCTTGTGGTGTATCTAATACTATCAAATATTGGCACCAGATTGTTCAATTTGTTTTAATTTTCGATAAAAAAAATACTGTCTTTCGCCCATCCACTATTGCAATACCTTGCCACACAACTTCAGAGGTGCAATATCTTTCTGCCATCTCAAGACAAGGAAGCGGGCTTCAGGGGTGGAGCAGGCTGCTGTGATGAAAGAGGGTGCAACATTTGTGTCAAGTGACAGGAACAAAGCCGGACGTACAAGAGTTATTGTAGCTCGATTACACTATTTCATTATCGCTGAAAGTCAAAATCTTAATGAAATTGAAATTCAATTTATCATCCAGCTCGAGTTCCGAGCGTACAGTGATTGTGTGCGGATAACCCTAATAGATCGAAGCGGCTAAAAATATCCCAATGACTAACCTTGTTCAACTGGGAGTGTCGAGGGGTTTAATTCCACTACTGTGATAGGAGAGTTGTCACTCGCTCCAGAAAAAGGTGTGCCACTTCAACTGTTGTTGATAAAATATTTGTCTGTCCTTCTAGAGTTACAGACTTCTCCTTAAAAAAACATTATTTCTGCTAAAAACACCTATCTAAGTGACCAACAGCATTGTGCTAAAAAACTGTGGTGGCTGGTAGCAGCTAAAATATTGATGTATGGTGAGACAGCTGTGGTGAAAGTTATACATAAGTCAGTGAAGCACGTTACCCTGTTTTAGTCTCGCTGGAAAAGGCCTCAGAAAAGAATCAGCTCATTAAATCAAATGTGAGACTCGCACAACTTTTGTTTTAGTTTCTAATTTCATTCCATACTTTCTGACCTTGTTGTCACCGTTAGTTCGGCCTTTTTGATTTCCTGCTCGACCTAGTCAAGTTTCACCCGTCACTTTTTATGAGCTCTGCTCAATCAGGCCGGACACGTTCCCCTTTGAGTTTTGTAGTGGACCGCCTCTGTGCCCTTTGTGCCGTCCCTTCAAGCAATCCAGGTTCTGCTTTGTTTAGCTTTTGGCACCTCTTTGTTGTAATTTATATTCTGCTTCTGCCCGTTTTGTTGTCCTGCACCAGCTTGAACTATCAAAGCTGGATTTATGCTCAGCAACCTTCAACCTGCATCCTTTATTAAGCCGAAACACAATACCAATGATAAAAATCACATTTGCTACCACACATGCTGAGGCTAATGATCAAATCACACTCTCATTATGGTGTAGCACCCTTGCTTAGGTTAAAAATATATTTGTTCGCACATAAATTAGAAATGTATGTTTTAACTGTTTAAAATCAGAACTTGGAGCAAAACTCGACAAAGTACGTTAGCTAGAAATGATGGGATTTTTGCTTTGTAGCAAATGAAATCATGATGACATTTTCAAATTTTCATTTTATCCCGACATTCCTATCCAACCAGTGTAAATCTCTCCTGCCACTTTAGATTTTCCCTCCATCCAGCAGCTGTTCCCGCTGTCCTGCTCATCACCTGCAGCACCTGCCCCTCGTTCACTTTAATTAGTCACTCAGTTTAGAGCCACTAAAATCAATCTTGTGTTTGATTTCCGTCACCCTGCATGAAAGATCCAAATAATTAACTGGGTTTTTCCTAGTTTCTGTGTTTGGCGAGCCTCCCCTGCCAACACAACACA
>CAJRST010000001.1:17247905-17263046 GCA_907169785.1 Menidia menidia | reverse complement strand
ACACACAGCTGGATAGTTACAGATCCAGGAGCAGGTTTGATCGGTGACTCTATCCACAGCCTCTCAACCCTGTTGCTCCTTCTGTTTCTATTCTTCTTGTTTCTTTTGTTGCTCAGGGGGGAGTGAGCAGCTAACCTTTGCCTCTGCAAGGGTTTCCTGTGACATCTGGAAGATAAAGCGCCTATTTTGTTCATGTAAAACACAGGAGCCTGACTTCAGGCATGGGGAATGTGCCACTTAAATATCACTGGCCTTGTTCTAGCAACTTGAAACAGAAGACATCATCTATTTTACATCAAACTGGATCAGCCTTTTTGCAAAAAGTCCTCATTAATGCAGCAAAGTATTAATTTTGTGTGCTTCACATGAACTGATTTTATAATAACAAACATGAGATGATGATGATCGCAACTTTTTGTCCTTTTTTAAAAACTAAAATCTCGACCAAAATGTTCCCACATATTCCTTGAGCCGTGAAAAATTCTATTCTACATAGACGTGCATTTAAAGCAGCACAAATACTTTAAATTCAGCATCAGGCTCCATTTCAAAGCGGAGCATTCACTCCTGACAGACAGCACGGGTCCATATGTTGCTTGATTGCAGTAGAAGACAGCGTTGCACCGATGTCTGTTCTGCAGATGTGAGGAATATCAATCAAAATAAGTCATTTGGATCAAGTGAAATAAGGAGAGAAAGGGTAGAAAACTAAAGTATTCACTGAGTATCAAAATCAGCAAGAAATAGAAAGTTAAGGTAGGTGTGTAGCCTTGTAGCTCTTTGTTGTAGGAGCACTTTTGGTTTGAAACTTAATTAATTACAATTAGTGTTTGGCACTGAATGAGGGAATGTTACAGTCACCCCACAAGAACATTAAACAGCACGGCTTGCTTTTCATTTATCTTAATTTTGAGGCATAACAAGAGAAAAAATATATCTTGTAGGTAAAGAATGTCTAACCTGCTCTACCATGTGCAGCTTTAATTGAATCCTTCCACTTATGCCTTATTTCATACTTGCTAATTTTCAGCGTTTTCCCATGTGATGTAATTATATTTCTTCACCTAATAGATAAATATTACAATCCAGATATGCATAACCCATTTAACGTAAGATAATGTTTCCTTTTCATATCCTGCCCAAACATATGCTGTTTGGATGTTCTCATTCAAAGTCATTCCCTTTTCACAGATTTGTATTATTTCAGCTACGTCTTTTTGTTGACAGAAGTAACCGTGTAAATCTCTTTTCTTTTCAAATTGTATGAAACGGTGACAAACATGTTTTGAGCTCCCATGACACATGGCTTAATATTGTGCTGGAGCAACAACGCAGTGGCAAAGCAATCTTCCTTCCTTTTTCAGTCACAAAGCACCAAAAAATAAGGCACTGGTTCAATGCTGCTCTTTTCGGATTATTATCTCCAGTTAGTGTTAGCACAGATGTGTGAACTGAAGTGAATCTGTTATTGGTTGCGCACTGTAAGTGTAGATAGGCAAAGCTCTGAACACACTGACAAAGATAGTGAAGCTCATTTTATTTCAGCCAATTGTTTTTTAAAGAAATGTGAGGGTTCTTTGGATTACTATCAAAGTCAGACTGGTTTTAACTACATAAATTGCATGAAAATAACTTCTCTACCACAATTCAGTGGTGGTCAATATTTAGTTTAAATGTACCATGGTTAAGATTTTGGATTAAAAGAAAAAAAGATTGATTATTTTTATATTGGCATTAATGACCAAAACACAGTCTGATCATAAAGCCAAGAAAGGAATTAAATAAAAGAGAAACTAAGAGCCTTGGCCAAAAGTCATACATTCTCCCCACTTCTCCATTATCTCCTCATCCTGTTGAATGATCAGTACATTCGCCAAGAAAAGATAAATCTTAGGTATACCATCCATCCACACACCCTCTCGCCCATTGACTACTGGGATAGGCTCCAGTTCTCCCATGACCCCATTAGGGAAGCAGTGGTTCAGAAAAAGGATGGATCGAACTAACAGATCTGACTTTGTTGATAGATCAAGAGTTGAATATGATTTTAAAACTGATTAGTGATAAAATTTGGAGGATTGACACGAATGGAGGAAATATTTTCCATTGCAGCAGAAAATACATGCAGCTCAAGCAGGTACTTCCATTCGTGTTTTCTTATCTAAAAATCCTCCTGGTTGCAACACTTCAGGTTTCCCTATTAATAAAACATTACATACAATCATTTAAAGAAATCTATATTGAGTGCTGTTTTTTAGGCTGGTGTGCTGATCACAGGATAATATTTGGCGCGGGAGTCTCAAATCTTGACTTTTCTGTGGTTAGAGACTAGTTCAAATTTGAAACCTAATGGTTTAGCTACATGTTATGGACCTCAGTTGAATTATGTAGTAGGATAGTGCTGCATGACTGGACTCTGATATAATGCTTGTACGGGAATGATCTTTTCTGTTGCTGCAGTACTTTTTGCTTTTACTTTTACAGCACACATCTGAACTGCATATTACAATGTCTTAGACATGATGTTTCAATCAGTCTTATATTTGTCTTCTGTACCTGTCCACTATGTTTAACTCCCTCACCAGAAATTCAATTTGATCTTGAAGATTACTGGTTTGATCTGCAACAAATTACACAATCGACTGACTTTTGTCTCATAAAGTACTGTGCTCAAAGAATCTTTTGAATTGCTCACACACTAACATGTTATTATCACAACTTCATATTGTATTCATATTGTAAACCTTTTCTTCAAGATCCTCGGAGCTATTGTTGCTGACTCATTGTGGTTGAAAATATCAGATGAGAGATAAGGTGGGGGAGGAGGGCCAACTCATGGAATTACAGTCAGAAGCACCACAAAGAGTTTCTTGTAGACAAACTGATAGTCCTTGAGGAATACTGCAACTGTTTCAAATACCGGTTCCTGTGTAAGCAAAAGGGATATAATATTGTCAGCTCCAGCTGCATGCTGAGAGGGCTAAATTGTTTCTCCCTATGAACCCCCTGCCGGGTCACTATGGGTGTTTCACACACCATGAACACATTCAGCCACATCATCAATGAAAGCTGCAATCCGAAGCCAGTTCTGTGTAACAACCTGGGATCTGGTACAGTCTGCCCATATGAACTTCCTCTGATCAGGGAGCTAATGGCCTCCACAGGAAATGGTCGGGGGTATTGTAAAGAGCAAAGTGGAAGTTTTTAATTCCCTTTGATTGTTTGACTAATAAACTGAAGCTGTATCGTGTCTTTAGCACACTAAAGAGATTAGCAGAGCCTACAGGAGACAGATTCCTTTTGTTCACATTTAACTCTGTTGTCTACATTATGTAGAGCAGGCGGGAGCTGGTTTCCAGGATGGGATTCATACTGTCAACAAAATGCAGTATTTTGCTAATCACTGTATTCTATTTTTAATTTCCAATCTAAATGGTAAATATTCCACGCTTGCATATTGGGCCTTTTCACACTATCTAGGTCACACAAAGTGCCTCAAATTCACCCATTAACCGGCACATACATGCAATACTTCTTTTTACCTTATCTTTTGCCCTTCAGTGGCGTGCTGATGAAAATATTGGTGGTAATATGTGTTTGAGCTTCTTGTCTTCAATGAATGTGCAGAGGCTGGAGGTCAAACCACTCATCTGAAGACCATTCTAAACCAAGGCTGACCCTTTTTACACAGCGTCTCCGACATAAAGATTCATTGTATGAAGGGGTGTCTCAGGAAGAATTGAACTTTTTCCGATTTTGAGCCTTAAATATAGAGCCTTAAATAATTCGTGTTATATTGATTGAAAATCAAAAATGGAGGGCGTAACTTTTTTTTCAAAGCATTTTCTATACTGGAACCTTACTGCTCAGTTGGCAGGGAGTTGCTTTCTGAGAAAAAGGATTGTGCTGCGTTCATAATACAGAGAAAAAGAAACAGTTAGAGATTAACAGATGAGCCTACTGGAACATTTAGCAGATGGAGAACTGGATCATTTCTTCATGGGCTGGTAGAGAGAAAAAATAAGTTTACAAAGAGAGTTCCAGTGTTGCCAGACAAGAAATCAAAGAAATGCTCATAATGGCTGAGATCGTGGAATCAACTCAAAAGGTGAGAGTATGTCAAAGCTTGTCTCTGGTGTTCCAAATGCACAATTTTTTAGTAGCTAGAGATTTAATGAATACCAAAATGCATGGTGAGGATTTGTAGTATTGACTACTAATCATACCTTTCAGGTAAAAGAAAACACAAGTGTGTTTAGATAGATTATGACAAAAGTTCTGAATGACTAAATATGTTGATGCCTCCTTTTAATTAGTTCTTAAATGGGTGTAACAGGATTTTTAAAAAAAATCTCTTTGGGAGTTTAAAATAAATTTGCACAGATATCCATGGCTCCAAGATTATTACATGCTGCTCCTCAATCAAACCTGGCAAACATGGTTATTTGTTGTTCTGTGTGCCATCTGTAATTAGGGCAGCATAATCAGTGCAGTACATTGCTCTAATTAAATCACAAAACACAGATGAGAAACGTAAATCCCCTTCCCTTTGCCAAATAACAGCACTCCGTCTTCAGTCGGATGCTTCTGAAAGTATTTACTGTAGTCTGGCATGCTGATTATAAAAAAAATTGAGTTATATCTTGAAACCTAAAAAGCATTCCATCAATATATTTGATATTTTATTGAAATGGATACATTTTGTAACCTAACGAGCTGTGAACTTTTTCAAAGCCGGAAGTTCTTCATGCCAAACCTTTCAGCCTTCAATTACACGGTAGGCAATGTAAAGACGTTGAATTAAAATTGAATAAACTAGAGGATGACAAATAATTATGCTGGCAGTTGTCAGGAGGTTTCATGGTTACTTGCTTGCTGGTATTTCTCACCCGTCATGCGTTGATGAGATTTACAGCTGTCAAAGAGATGCATGGCAATCTCTGGACTGTGACCTCGGCAAGCGCATCTTATCAAGCTAATTAATTCATTATGAATCCTCCAAGTCACCATAAATCATCGTGTCACTCTCCAACCAGCAACAGATGTCGAGGGCAGCAGGCAGTCTATTATGTTCATGTAGAACTGCTGATGTGAAGCACCGTGCTGTTGAGAATGAAAAGGCACAGGCGCCTTGTAAGCTGGATTTTAAGTGACTTTCAGCCACAAAATTAGCTGAAGTGACTGCATTTGATTTACACCAGAGCATTTTTTCTTTTTCATACCTTATCTTACCTCAGCATTATGGAAGCAGAACTGAAATCCCGAGTACCGTGCTATGCTGAACACATTTGCTTTGCCGAGGAGGCTTAAACCAGACAGTATTTTTACAAATTGGTTCAGTGTTACCGCCATGACTGCGCACACTTTGAGTGAGATGTTTTACAGTGTACTGTGCCACAAAATTCCTGTTTTTCCAGCTACATGCTGTTAAACACAACGTTTTCTCTATGTCTTTATTCACCCCAGTTTACACAGCTGGAGAGTTTTTTTTCCCTAAATACATCTTTTCTCACTGTATTCAGAAAGTTCCTGTATGAACTTCACAGGTCGAGTTGTTTTCAGCATTCATTTGAAAATCTCTAACACTGAAGTTCTTGGTGGGGTTGTAGAAAAACTTTGCTTCCACTGATTATTCCTTGAAAATGTTATTTTCTGCTGGTGTTGCAGAGTAGTCCACATTATATCTTCCTGGAGGTCTAACAGGGGTTTTGATGAGTTTTTCTTGGATTTTCTTTTCATCGGTCTCCGTACCTACAAATGAACTCAATCATTCTTGTTTAACTGTAGTTATTCATCACAATATAAACCAGGAAACAATACCTGTCTTGCTGTCTTTAGAGAGATAATACATTTCTAATGCTATGGTTTCTATCACACTACAGATTATAGGAAAAAAAACTGTTTAGTATTATATCCAACAAGTCAAAGCTTGGCGGCACGGTGGTGTGGTGGTTAGCACTGTCGCCTCCCAGCAAGAGGGTTCTGGGTTCGAATCCTGGGGGAACCAGGACCTTTCTGGGTGGAGTTTGCATGTTCTCCCTGTGTCTGCGTGGGTTCTCTCCGGGTTCTCCGGCTTCCTCCCACAGTCCAAAAACCTGCATGTTAGGCTGATTGGAGATTGGGGAAATTGCCCTTAGGAGTGAATGTGAGTGTGAGTGGTTGTTTGTCCTTGTATGTCTTGTGTGTGGCCCTGCGATGGACTGGCGGACTGTCCAGGGTTTACCCTGCCTCTCGCCCGTTGACCACTGGGATAGTGGTCACGCGACCCCATGAGGGAATAAGCGGTATTGATAATGGATGGATGGAAGTCAAAGCTTAAAGTGGCAAGTGTACAACCTTGACTCAAAAAGTCAGACACTGAATGGGGTCAACTGGACAGGAACTTTGTTTAGAATTGTCAACCAAAAGTGAAAAATGGATACATGCATTTGGCCGTCTTCATCATCAAACAGGATCTTACAGAGTCCTTTCTGATCCCTGGAGAAATGAACAATCACACTCCTTCAGGGATGCTCATGTAGTATGTCACCTCTCAGAGGTCTGTTTCTGACTGACGGAGCTTTGTTAAGGTCTGACTTCGCTGAACCCCACAGCCTCTCTCACCTGACTGCGCCTCCACCAGCACACCTGCTTTAATCCTCGATGTGCAGGGTATTAAAGCTCAGCACGTTAACAAAGGGTGTCCTTTATGCCTCAAGCTGAACAGCTGCGCACAGGATGTGATTTTCAAAACGCAGAGGTCGTTGGAAATGACACAACACAATACGCACTCAAACAACTGAGCAAACGAAAACTGTTCTGCACAGATGGGAGGAGGAAATACCAATGGACTATATATTCCATGCCTCTGGCTTCTGTCACTGTGTGTATGGGACTCTCCCATCTAGTTGTGGAGGGGTAGCTTATTATCTCAAAAGCTTCTGAAAAGAGATTCTTTTTTGAGCACAACATAAAAGAATTTGTTTGCATTGCTGTGGCCCTGATTTTGTCCAGAGTGATTGGAAACTTACAGGTGACCCAGGTGAACTGCTCTTGCTTATATTCCTGCTGGTTGTGTGACAGTTTTCCAATTTTAGATGAGGATGTACTGAAGCCTGGGGAATATTAAAGACAAATAAAGGAGGGATCATTGATTATTTAATTAATTGATCCTTGATTTAATTATTGGATTTTAATTTGTTTGACGTGGTATTTCTTTTTCCCCTTGAAAAACGAAGATAAGAACATTTATTTTGAGTAGAAGCCAGCTAATGTACCTGTCTCACCTCATTGACTGTTGCACACTCAGAAGCGAGATTTTTTCTCTTTCTCAAGGTACGGCTAGCGTGTATCAAGTGAAAGATTACTGGAATTTGGAATAATAACACAATTCTTTAAAAGTGTTAAGCTGAATCTGAACACATGGCTTGAAAACATGGCTTTTTTCCATTTTCTTCTTCACCAAGGTGACAGTTTTGGTTACATGATTGATCACCTGACGTCTGGTAACACGGGTCTCAACTTTTTAAATCTAAAAATCAACCTAAAGGCCTTTTCAGTTAAATCTAACTTTACTAACCACAATCACATTATTTCTAAAATGCCAAAAGTAATTCCAACGTAAAGAAATAATGTAATATTAAGTCAAGTCCTCCTGTTTACTGTCAACATCTGTCGTGCTTCGGCTGACTGCATGAGCATGGATGGTTTAATGCTCCACATATGGCACACCTCAGCTCTACAAATCACATCAGGCCTGTACATCTGCTTCTTTACATGAAACGTGCCACCTGCTGAATGAGAATGACAGTAAGATGAATTAACAATGATGTGCAACTGTTGACATGTCAACAGGAAATTCTGACTAAATTAGTCCCTCATTTTGATTTCTATTAGAATCCTTCCAGGGTTGTTTCTTCCACTTTTTATTCAATTTTTACTGCCTTCATTTTGTGTGGCCTTCGTAATTGTTGAGAATAATGGAGTTAATATCACACAAAGGGCTTTTACAATGATCTTGAATTGTTTATAGATCATGTAATTAACCAGAGCTGTCAGCAAGTTTGCAACATCTTCTAAGTTCAGCTGCAGAGCATTATTCCTGTGTGAGCCCTCGTCCCACTTACAGTCATTTTATGCCTCGGGTCATGCCTTTTTTTCTTCCCTGTTGTTTGTATTTGGAAACCAAATAACAGTTTCTTCCATAAACAACTCCTTTGTAGCCCATGGGCTTGGAATAGTCATAATTTTTTACAGCATCAGTTTGTGTTTGTGTTCATGTTTACATCAGCTCGAAAAGACAAATAATTATATCAAACGCACACACATACATGCAACCACTAGTTTACATGCAATCTCTGGAAGCTGTTTAGATCATCTGAAAATTATTTAGAGAAGGAGCTTTTTCAATGCAAGATGTGCGTCTGCCTGCACAGCACATACACACTACGTCAAACAGAAACAGAGTATACACGGTGCGCATTAACCAGAATAAACACAAAGTGGGTGAGACCTCCATCAGTCTGAAACTTGGTTGTAACCTTGTCACTGATGTAATATCACCATAAATGTATGAGAGTGAAAGTGACGAGACCACATCTCTTTGAAACCTTTTGACGTGGCAGGATGTGTTGTTTCAAAAGTAAGCTGACGTTAGACACGCAAATGATCTTCCTCCTGTTTTCTGCAAGCCTGAAATATGGAGGAGCTAAAATATTATACCCACAGTTCATGAAATCATCTTGAAGTCTCCACAGCACCAGTTCATTGTGTCTGCTTTGTGCATGTTGTGTTGGAAATATCTGAATGTCATATCATTAAAATGAAAAACACAATTCTCTGTTGTTATCTGGGCAACACTACAACTGCTGGTAATTTGCGTGATTCATCACTCCCCCTGGGATCACATTTTCAAAGAGCGGCACAATAACTTGAAAGCGGTTCTAAACCTAAATGGTAATTTTCAATTTAGTCCAGATTTAAAACAAAGTGTTTTAGACCAACTGTATATAATGAGATGAGGCACGGAAAGCGGAGAACTTGTTAGCGTTCACATGGAAAATCTTATGAAAGTCTTTTTCTTTCGGTTGAAGTGCTCCTGCTGTTTTGAAAGGAAAATATAGCAACCCATGGAGAGGGAGGTGTTCTTAATATCACTGAGCTCACAGTATGAAAATTAAGTCTGAAATTCCCCTCCATCCCTAGATACCAGTAGCCGCCAGCTCTTGGGAATAGAAAGCTTTATTTTATCTATATACTGAAGTTCTTTCTTCCTGCATGAGTGAGAGGATCTACTGAGGCAGGACATTTCTTTTTCATTCCTAATTGCATTCAGGGAATCCATTGTTGGGGTTTTATCTGCAGGTTATTACTTTTTATTTAAACCACTTTCAGTCACCCATATAACATTAATTGAAGCTTGCCAGTTTAAATTAATAAAGCTAATTAATTTGGGCAAACAAATGGTTGACTATGAATCAAGTGACAACTGGCAGCAATTCATAGAAAGAAAAGAGTAGGACCGTTTCACAGATGCACAGAGGTCTCAGTTTAATGACAAAAATGTAATGAGTTAAAGGCAGGATTAAAAACAGCATATTTTATGTATTTAAAAATACATATCATTTATATTGTGCGGCAAAACACCAGACACCATTTCTGATTGTTTAAGTAAAGGTCCGACCAGTTGGTAATTAAATGTTCTAAAGGTAAAATCAATAAGGTCCTGAAATATGCTAATCAAATTCAAGATCAAATAAAAATGTGTCAGGAACTCATTATAACAGTGGCACCGAAATGTCTAAAGATTGAAACCCAAGTAAAGTGTTGATGATTTTAAAGGCTTAGGTGCTCAGACACAAGGTCAAGGTGAGGCAAGACAAATCAAACCTCCTCTGAATTAAACATACAGACAGCAACCCCCTTTTGTATTTATATTTGAATGGTTTTCCACGTAAATGTCTTGCAAGTCACAAGAGGGCTCCATTTCAGGTCGACACCTTTGGCATGGGGGTACTGGTGTAAGATGTTTTCATGCTGGATCCTTTTTCAGTTGAAGATGTACAGAAGATCAGCTCCTGAGACTGCTACCAGTTTATGAACAGCTGTATCCAACAAAACTGTTACAAATTGACCATGTAAGTAAGCAAGGATACTGATTCCCATCTTATGCAGAATTTGTTGGCTCCTTTCAGATACTATATTGAAGGAACGCAACACATTTAATGTATTTTTTTAGGCTGCGGTGTTGATACATTGTCAATTGATAAAGCAGCTGACAGCTCATAGAGACAATGATCATTTATTTGGAATAAAAAGGAATTGAATGACCCCTGAAATTTTCAGACACCAGTCATTTAATATAAATAGTGTTTCGCCTTATACTTGTGGACACTGTTAGTTCCATTTAAAAGATTTTCTACTTTTCGACAGTACTTTCACTTTTTGGTGGTTATGTCTGAGATTAGATAACATTTGGTTACCAACCCAGAGCACAATTCAACTTCAATAATAAATTACACAGTGGGAGACAAAATGACCATGTCATGAATGGCTATTGGATTTTCACCCATTTCCATTTTTATGATACAAGTTTTTTTATGACTGGTAATTTATTAATGTCTGGATTTTACTTCTAAAACAACTTTCACAAGATAATAAATCCAAAGAGACAATTTCTGTAGTTTTCCTCACAGGTCAGTTTCGTGATTTTCAGCTAAGGAGCTAGAAACTTTTTGGTTTGGTGATAGAATGAATACAAATTAGACATTTTTTAATTTTCACCCACGGGATTGCTTCAAACAACAGAGGATTTTATTGGACTTGGTGAAAAATAATTGGACCCTTGTTGGAATTTATATCTTTTTGCTGAAATGTCTAATTTGCCACCTGGTTCATACCTGACACGTGATAAGAAATGTGTGGAAGAAGTTGACTGTGCGTGCTCCTTAAAACTTTTAATCTAACAGCGCCCTAAAACCAATTCCACCTCTCTTGACCCTATGTTCATCATTCAGGAGGAGTAGCTAGCGTGACTGAGCTGGGCAGAGTGTCACAGAGGACTCAAATGGATGGCTCTGTAAACACTCATAAGAATCACCACCCTTGGTCTTTCTTACGGTGACGGATACTGAGCTGGTTTTCTCAGAATCTGTAAGAGAATCAAACCCATGTTTGTCTTTTCAACCGTGCAGAAGTCATGCTCATTGCACAAGAGACCTTCAACATTTTTTGATTGTTATTGTAGTATCAGTTATGAATTATCTCACTGTTAACATTTGTATATGAAAAGTTATGCAACTTACATCTTAATTTTGATAAATGATGCGCTCTATAAATGTCATCCGTTTCCATATCCGATGTTACGCTATCAAGATCACTGGGGTTCCAAGGAGTTCAATGGAACCAATGCAAAAAATACAAAGCAGATCTAATTTTTCATTGTTCTCACCTCAGGCAACTAAAAATGTAAATTTTGTTCATAAAAATAGGGTCGCCTCGAGAGCATGAATAAATTGAACGTTTTTGACCTGAGGATGCTGCTTCGTTCTACAGACTAGAAAGAGATCATCTGTGGGAAAAGAGCCCTGACATTTTCAAGAAAATCTTTCCCTCATAGGTTGGGCTTCTTTTTGTTTTTTTTCCTTTGTGAAATTTCATATAGAATGCAAGTTGAGATGAAAGGTCAGAGCACCATGCACAACAAATGTCAAAGACATTTATTCCATAATCTCTGAGACCTAAACATAGTGTTTGCAAAGGGTGGTGTTCAACCTGCCAGTAGTTCTGCATGAAAGGTCAGGAGGCCAGCAGCAAAATAAAAGTGACAGCTCTAATAAACTTCAAAATGCTCCCATAAATGCTGACATTGTCTTCATTTTCATCTGTATAGATTCGTCAACTGATATCTGATCTATTTGGCCCTAACGTGTAAATATAAATTATTTCACTCTGCCAGAATTTAACTTACAATTTTCATTTATTACAATTTAAAGTATTTTGATGAGACATAAATATTTGTGGGGGTTTTTTTAAGTTCCATATGTGAAATTGTTGTAGTTTAATGAGTTACCTTTGCTTCTGGTGAGAAATGACAATGAAGCCACTTCCATAACAGACAACACGTGCCTTTCAGTCCTCACAATAAGGATTATCTGGGTACGGTTTTCTCTGTAACCAACAAACATGATGATAGGAGGATTACAAGACTTTCAACCATCACTGTCATCGCTCTGCCAAGAGTAGGAGAGATCCATTTTGATAAAAAAAAGATGTAAAAAAGAAAAGACACAGAAAAAACACTCAACAATATCCATCAAGGTAATATGAGCAGCAAGTTCAACCAAACAACATAAAATGATCCAACAAAGTGAAAATGCCAGCCAGAAGAATAACTACGGAGGGAGGGTGGAGCATTGTGCTGGAAAAGAGCAAATATGCAACACGAGAACAAGCAAAAACCATAAGGTGGTACCATGTCATGGAGAGGACTCAACATTTTAAACACCAAAATGCTGATACATGGGAGAAGTTGCCAGCTCTAAACATAAAGGCCCCGGCCAGAAAGGCCCCAGCCGGGACTGAAACCAGCTTGCTGTGATGTAATCAATACACTTCCATAGTGATGATGATCAGTTATCAGATTGTAGGGAAACAATGAGTCATTTTAGTGAATGTAATGACAAAGTTGAGATTTTTTTCCCTTATATTTGTGACCTTTTGATCATCACTTGCAATATAGAATATTCCCCATGACGCCTGGCCACATATCTTTATTAAAGTTCTGGTAGAAAGCTGTAGAAAAATGAATTTATGGGTAGGTTCATTCACCCTTTGTTCTGCTGGCTTTGGGAGAAATGGTTGAGAAGTGATTCAGTTCTGTTAATTCGCTGATACCAGAGTTTTCCAACATCCAGTTACTTTTAGTTTAACAAAAACTAAAGGTTGTGTGGATTTTCCTTTAGTTTTTTATTTCTTCAGAGAATTTCAGGAAAGTTTCCATAATGCAGAGTACACCAACAAAAGACAGTCTCCACTTCTTTTGATTAATTAGTTTGCTCCTAATTCTGCAGTTAAAGAAAGGCGTATTTACCCGCAGGCCTCTCCTGGGAAATGAGGAGTTTATGAACTGTGATTCTACTCAAGTATCCATATGGCAAACTCTGCTCTCAAATGATCAATTTAAACATCGGTTTCCCTGCCATGAATATCTAATAAGCAAGCTTTTCCTAGCCTTTCCATCTGAAACCTAATGACACCCATTTCTTCCCTAGTTTCATGTTTGATTAAGCCTCTCGAGTGTGGCAGCATTCCAGGGAGTGCTGATTTCTAAATACCAGCGACTCCAGTGAAATGGAGCAATGCCGAGCAAACGCCACAGAAAAGCTGGGCTACTGTGATACCTCGGGATGTTTGAGGATACAGACTGTCCATTGCACAATAAAATGTGTTGCTATAATACAGACATGGAATCCCTGAGAAAAATCCTCTATTTCACTACAGGGAATCTGAGGTATAAGCTTGAAAAGTACCAAGCTGTCAGAGCAGTCAAAGCTGTCTGTGCTCATAACCACATCTCTGCCATGCACCAATATGTTATGACAAACCTAAGCTTAAGAGACACAATTAGGAGAAGGCAAGAGCAGCCAGTTATCGGCTGGAGGGAGAGCAGATTGACGGCTAAGAGGAGGCAAAGTAGCATTAAAGATCAGCCCTGTCAGGAGGATGGGGACACAACTCTGTCATTCCTCCAGAGTCCTCACTCCATGCTTTTCATTTTCAGGTCAGCATAGGATGCAGGAATGGAGCCAAATAGCCTAAACAGGGCCAGCTTAAGACAGCGAGTCAGGCTTTTTTTTTATCCTGAGCTTAGGGTGGAGATAAGAGCAGAGAGGCTTTTTTTAAAAAGCTCTCACTGATGAGCCTATTGACTTGGAGAAAGGACAAATCCCACCTCTCACAAAGGGAGCGGAAAAACATGAAAAAACATTGATTTTGTCTGTGTTGATGTAAGATTGAAAAATTAACCATTTAAGTTCCTTTTTAAAAAAAAAACAATATCCCTGACTTTTATTTTACTGCATTGCACCTCACCTTCACTTGCCAACAGATGATGCAGAACGCAGAGCAGGTCTATCTCTGGGTGAGCGGCGTCTTGTTCCCCAGAAGCAAAACTGATTAAAACCTTAATATACTTACTATTAATAAAGTGTGTTGGAGTGATGGCATGCTTTCTGTAGTCTTTGTTTTTATCTTGTTGAATCAATGGTGGTGTTCAGGTCCATCCAGCGAAGATGATGAAATGTGAGGCTAATGAATGTCGTAAAAGGAATTGTTACCTGTAAGAAGAGCCATTAAGGTAGTTTTATCAGGTTGTTTGAAGTGAATGGTGGTGGTGGGCAATGAGCTTTTATTGTCACTGGTGTGCAAGTTGTAGAGAAATGGGTTCAGTGTACAATTCTGCAGAGCACCAGTGTGGGTGGAGTAAGTGTGATCGATGTTATCATGCAAACAGAATATTGGCCTCTTGTCTCCAAGGAATTGTGGTGGATCAGATGGTGTTAAAAGCAGAACAAAAATTCAAAAAGAGGATTGTGGGAATGTAGGTGCTGTACTCCTGCATGCAAAGGCATCTGTGTCCATTTTTGCCAAGCAGTTATTGAGCAATTGTATTGCATTTGCAATCTTGCCACATACTGCTGCATCATATTGCTTTATGAAGCTGAGAGTAGATGGAATGCAATAAAAACTAAGCTATTCTTTTGGGATGAAGTAGAAAACCATGGAGCCTATTGCTCCATGATTTAAGGGGCATGGTAAGAAAGAGGAGTCAGTAATTTGACTTTTCTCTGTAAAATAAGATTGGGAACATAAATGAAAGCTGCTCATACAAAAACATTATATTTACGAAGGCTTATGTAATAGATAATCAGAATATTACCGTGCATGTAAAGAAGATATAATGTCACAAAACCTGTCCATGAACAAAACAGTAACATGCTGTTCATTCCAACGTTTTCTTTTGAGTTTGTCTGTATTCACCTCTATGATCGTCAATAAGACCATCAAACATTAAGAGGAGGACGGCTTCTTGTGTTTGTTATGTGTAAGAGAATCTATCTATCTATCTATCTATCTATCTATCTATCTATCTATCTATCTATC
>CAJRST010000001.1:17147041-17247895 GCA_907169785.1 Menidia menidia | reverse complement strand
ATCTATCTATCTATCTATCTATCTATCTATCTATCTATCTATCTATCAACAGATGGATTTGACATCAGAACACACGCTGTATAGTCATAAGACCAATCAGATCTGCCTCATGTTACACCACCTGCTCTCAATGGGATTCGAGAAGCAGGTGCATCTCACATGTCCCAGCTACAATCTGTCTCTTGATACGTCAATGAGGGATTGAATATGCGTCTGTGCAACTGATAAAGAAACAGAGAAGTCATTGTGTGCAGAAAAAGTTGAGTTTGAGGTTAGTGGGTTGGTTCCTCAAGGAGCCATTGTTTATTGTGACAGCTCTGGAGGTTGTTCCCCATCACTGGAGAGCCCTATTATTAAATTTAGAGCTTCATCTAGAACACTGACTCTGATAGTATTTCAGTAGAGTTTGAGATACAATGGAGCACAGAGAAAATCTAATACCGTTGTCAGGGTAGAAGGTATATTCAAACCTTAAACTGTGAATTCATGCCAAAAATAAATCCACTGTAAGATGAGCCAATCTGCTGATCAGATCTACGATTAACATTCCTGTCCATTTGCTTAGATTCAGCTCTGGACAATGTTGTCCTTAATCTGCTTTGCTATTAATTGTTCTCACTTTATCTGTCCTGCTCAAAGACCTGTTTTCCTTCATTTATTTAAGTTCTCTAACAGTTCTTCTGCCAGGTAAAGCATGTTCATGTAAATTAGTGAATTATAAGATATTTAATATTAATGTGGAACATTGTCCATAAAAAACCAAAAGGAGTTTGTGTTACATTTTCATTTCAAAGGTGGTGCATGGGTTGGCTTATCTGAAAAAAATGTAAAGATGATGGCTTCTAGGATTAGATCTGATCCTTTTTTTTTCTAGGGGCTTTGTCATAAAAAAGATTAGTACTATGCTACAGTAAGGCTTAGCTATGGCTTTTCTGTCTCATACCAGTTATGTCAAACTCACCCGCTCAGGGTACACTGATCAAAATCTAAAATTACAGACATTTTATGAAAAAGGAGTATCTATACGATCAGAATGAGGTTAAAAAGAAAAAGAGATGAATGATTGTAAAAAAAAAAAAAAAACCTTTTTTCAAGATTACAAATAGAGTCGTACTGTTCGAGTTAATTTTCATTAAAAGATTTAGTGCTGAAGGAACACATTGTAAACACTTTCACATCAGCTCAGACCTCAGAGAATTTACAGCAATACAAACTCTGATTAATGATAATCCTTAGTGTGAAGACATCATATGATATTAATGGGAAAAATATCCCTAAATCACTGCAATGACTTGATAATGATTAGCTTATTCACTTCCATTTCCTCCAACCTTCTTCTTGGGATTTGATATGTTTTGCCCTTGAGAAATTTCTTTCACTTATAATCCCTATTTGTTTCTGCCTAACAGACGTGTAAAGTCTCTCTTTTGCCACCCTCTGAACAGTTTTCAGTGGTAACCTGGTGCCAGAGAAAACCAATTGTGTTCATGATTTAGCTGTTTAGTGTGCATATCCCAGCATATGTCTCTCAGTGTGAATTGGATGGTGCTACAGAACTGACTTTTTCTCGCCTTAGTTTAATGTTGAGCAGAACAAATGTGCATTTGTTGAGGCCCCTTGCAGCACAGGTCCTTTGTTTTAGTCATTGTATCCATTCATCCTCTGCTGCCTCAATCCACCGACCTGCATCACCAAAGCCTGTATATTGATTTTATCCCACAACACAGAGGATATATCCAGCAAGTTTCCAGTTCATTGAATACATCTTACATTTCATCTTTTTTGCAATTTCATTTCAATTCCTCAGCCCTGTATGTCATCTGTCATCTGTGCTGTTTAATAAATATTCATACACACTTTGGATCTTTTTATATACCTTTTCATGATGTCATTTTGGGGTCAACAGGGTCAGTGTGACTTTTTTTTACATCCATTGGTGCTCATTTGTAAGGCTCTTGTTTGGCATTAATGGGGTGGAGGACTACTAATAAGTAGGCACCCCATTTTGTCCACCTCATCATGTTATAGTAACATGTTCATTTGCTTTTGCTTTGATTGATCCAAGGTAATGATGCAAATTGAAAAATAAATGTGCTTGAGGACAACTGTTTTGTTTTCAAATCTTTTTAAAGGGGTCCATATCATTGCCCAAATTGTTTTGGTTCTGCCAAATGCTGCATGTGGTGCTGTGCTGCAAGTATAACCCTGAAGGGAGGCTGAAAATAACTCATTAATGAGTAGCTGGATCGGTATTGCAAACAAATGTGTTGTATACCTGCACACACTGCACTTGAGTCCAGTAATCCAGTAATGACAGTCATATTCTTTCTGTAAGCATGACTGTCACAGGATAAACTTTTTTTCTGTGGAGGTGATTTAAGAGAGGAAGGCCTGGTTCAAGACTAAGAATGAGCGATGAGGCCATTTAAACCAAAACAGAGCACACATACATTATCCGAAATTACTGGTGTGTGAATAAATGACATTTACGCTGCTCCTCAGAGTTTCAGCCTCTGGAAACAAAAGGAGTTCTGTGCCCTCATTTAAAATCTTAATATAAAACTATTCACAACACAGTTGGGCATTGAATGTTAGAAGTTGTAAAGAACCTCATCTTTTACTTTGTTTAGATCAAAACAATTGTTTGGAAAAATACATTCGGGGAAAGAATTTTCACTGGAGTTGCAATGTCTGCCATTAGTCATGAGATGTAGGATTAATTCATTGGTCAAATAATTTACACATTATTTGCATCACATTATCAAAAAAGACAATTAAAATATGCAAAATACGTTGGCAAAATATTGCTTCTTTGGTTTGAGATTAAAACACCTTTTTAAAAGATTACTAACCCACATAAAACACAAATTAGTGGGTCCGGAAAAATACAAAAAGGTAAGCTCTGGGCCCTTAGTAGTTAGAAGTGGTCACACTCATGAATATGGCTAATAGGGACCTGTCTAAACCTGTTACAAAGCTCATGCTCAATAATTACCCGTTGTTAGGGGAGTAGTTAGACCAAAAAAAGTGAGACAGACATGTTAAGGGTGGCAGGGTAGGTTCTAAATTATTTTTACTTTTGGACTTGTTTTAAACCCTTTTATTTTCAGGCACTACATAGGGTTTTTTTCATTTGTTAGATCCTGTTTGTTAGTTTTTTGCTAAATTGAAAGGATTAAAATGTAAAAATGCACAGTCCTTGATGTATTGGGCAATCTGTGGTATGACAATGTGTGATGAGAACTCATAGCAGGCATTTGATGGACTGATACTAGTACACGGTCTGAGGAAATGACTAATTCCTCACACAAAAACATTATGAGTCATGACTAACATACAGATTGGGACCTTTTTCTACACTGACAAAGGTCATTAATCCACATCTCAACATTATTCACTACCGTGCATTTTCTTGAACTAAAATGCCAATATGTGTAATGAGGTAAAAAAGTAGTTCAGTGTTGACTTAGGATCTCAAAAATGCATTAAATGTCACTTCATCACTCACATCATTTTGATTTGTCACTGACTCCTGAGTTTGATTTTGATTAACAGTTTTTACATGTATTTATCTCCTCTTTTAAGGGCTTTCTTTTACCTTTTCTTTGACCTCGAGTGACACCCTTGAATTATACCAATTAATGCAAACGCTCAGATGGAAAGGTCTAATTACTCCTTTGCTGCCACTGCTCTGATGATGGCTCTGTTGTCCTCTCCTGGGCTTTACCACCAGTACGGAAGAACAACCATTGTTTTGAACATCCTCTTTCACTCATCTCAATAGTTTTGCTGCGGCATCTTCTAAGGCGTATATCTCCCTTGTGAATAACACTTGTTTGCAAGCAGCACCTCCACCCTGAGGCTCCACGTATTTGTTTCCCGTATGAGATCTCTGCCGCTGCATCTTCCACAGTGTTCTGGAGCTTTGCTAATTAACTGTCTCTTGTATTCATCCGATGTTTTCATGATCTTCAATGCATCTTTGTTGTCACATCCATGTCCTTAGGCTCCGTGTTTAAAATAACTGACTGCAGTTTATGACAAGCATTATGATGAGCATCTGCGCTGTCTTTGTCTCCACAACATTTTTTAAATCTGCATTTTTTAACCATATCTTTCAAGATTCAAAAGTTCAATATCACATATATTGCTTTCACAATATGGACAGAAATCATAAAATCTATTTAGAAAGAGTCAAGTGTTCCCATTAAATCAAATGCATACTCTTGTACTCTTGTGAGAGATCTGCTGCATCACAATATAAAATGTGTTTTTCTAATAAAAATTCTCATTAAATTAAAATCCACAATAGGAGTAAATTATACATTTTTCTTGATCCTCTCAGAATACAAACATATCACATAGTTTTGTTGTGAATCCAGCACCGTACCTTTCCTCAGAAAATGAAACTTGTAGGACTTTTTTTCAGTTTTAACCAACAGGAATTATAACAGGGATAAGTCAGCTGTTCTTATAGAGCAATACCCCAGCTTCTAGTTCCGACCATGTACAATACTTTATATAAGTCATTCAATTAATTTGATCAAAGGTGTCATTTGTAGAAAAGAAGAGGATGTGGTCAGGGCTTTAGTCTATCCCAGCTTTCAATGGCATTCTGTACAGCACCACCAGTCCATTGCAGGAACACACAAAGACAAACAACCACACAAATTCACATTCATCCTTAGGGGTAATTTAGAGTAAGTAATTAACCTAGCATGCATGTTTTTGAACTGTGGGAGGAAGCCAAAGTTCCTGGAGAACATGCAAACTCCACACAGAAAGGCCCCTGGCCCCAGAGGATTCCTACTAACCACCACACCACTGTTCAGCCTATTTTGTTTAACAGTGTAAAGAGTTCAGCACAACGTGGCTTATTATCAAGTAACAGCGGCTGTTTCAGCTGTAGCTCTGTATGGTATATATGTAACCTACACCACATGGGAAATTTAGTACACATTTACTCATTTAACTGAAAATAAGATAAATCACAACATAACATTTCCATATATGAAAGGCCATTGAATAGCAAAGGCAGTGTAAAAAAAGATGTGCAAGTTACACCATAAAATGATTAAATCCCTTAGTTGCCATATGGGTTAACAATGACATTTCTAGACCATAATTTTAAAGTACGAAATGCAGTAAATACATTAGATACTCACTGTCAACAAGGGAGCATCTATGCAGGTGGGGGGGATAAAGATGGGAAGGGGAAATAACTATACTCTGAGCTGCTACTTTAAAATTCTGCCGTGACCCCAAACAATGTTTCAGTTTTTGAGTTGTGAGAAATATTCTAACGTTTGCTCTCATAGTCAAGAAATAGTGTTTTTTCTTCAATTCAAGCCATTTCAGGATAAAACAAGTAGATTTCAGTTAAGAGCTGTAACTTTAAGAGATTTTGCAGCATATGAAATTCAAAAAGCAGCTGAATCAGTCTTTTTACGAAAGCATGTCACAGTGAGAAGCTTTTTTGTTTAAATTCATTTGAGTTTCAAAAGAAATCTTCGGGCTACACAGCCTTACTGATCAAGCTTTCCTCAAACTCCCAGCTCCTTATTTCAGTGGGAGCAGAAGGTTTGGAATAGATAAAAAACCTTTAACGTCTCTCATTTTTTTTGATAGCAGCAGCATTGTCTGCGAGGCACATGGCGGGATGTGGCTCATGAAAAGATGAAAGAGTGTGTGTCTCTGTGCGTGTGGATACGTTTTTCACACTGCAGCTTCAGGTCCAGGCCGAAAGCATCAAGGTCATTATTTAAGAGTTGTTTTATAGCAAATAGCCCAATCAGCACAGACTTATAAACATTCAGCTGTGCAGTGTGTTCATATTCTCCATTAAATACGAATACATTAAAGATGTGGACCAATCTGAACATTTGTGGAAAGTTCAGAAAGAAAAGCCAACATAAAACGGATATTTTTTAAACTAAATGCTTCATAGAGGTCACATTAAGAGCATCTTCTGGACATTGTGCTACATTGTTTAGAAAGTAGACCGCATATCCACCCTTTTGGAATGTGATAATCTACTACAAATGTAGATGTGACGACAATTAATGAGAAACTCCAAAGGAAGCTATTACTTCTCTTTTTTCTCTCATTTAGGCTTGGGTGTAGTTTTGTTCCATGCCACACAGCTGTCATCTGAAGCGGTTATTATATAAAGTCATACAGTGCACATCTGCAAACCACTTGTTTATGAGTGATAGAAATCTAGGTCTCTCACAAATTGCATTGCCTAAATTTCTTTTCTTCTGTTTTTCTGATTTTCTTGCAGCTCTGTTTTTCGGTCTGCTGTTGGTGTAGATTCTTTCTGCTCAAACTCCTCAGATTGACTTGTTCCCAATGGTGCTGTGTAAGATATAATACATGTGAAGGTATGGAGATTGGTTAAGAGGTCCATTTACAAACAATAAAAAGTCACATAAAAAATTTGCTGGCCTGGTGTCCTACACACTAACCCTGGTATTTAAAAAAAAAAGTGCATTAATGCATTATTTTTTTTGTTTGTATTTGGTGTCATTTGTTGGGGTTGTGCATTTTCAGTTATTCTGCAGAGGTGTTTATTTTGTTTTACATAATGTCAAAATTTCCTGAATCCTGCTGTGATAGGAAATGTATCGACATAGCCTTATATTCTACAACACGATAATTTGGCCTTGAAAACCAGCCAAATAATCCCTCATTTACACAATTTGTCCATGTCATCTTTGTAATCAAATGACTATTATATTCATTTTTAAAAACCACTGTGCTTTGAATGAGAACAGCAGAATCTTAGTCCAACACAAGCTGAGCTTGTTCTTATGTTGCTCTATCTTGAAGAAAGACTTTGGCTTTGGCCCTCTCTTAGTGGGAGGCTTCTTAACCAAAGAGTATTGTTTATGCAGTGGAGGAAAACTATCGTTTCCAGCCCAGACCGTACGACAGGGACTCACATGCACTAACGTGCACATGTCCCCTTATTCTGAAACAAAAAATACATGAGCTGAGATTAAGAATAAAAGGAGAAAATGGACTTAGATTTTAAGGCACAATAAAGCACTACTCTGTCGTCTTAATAATCCTTTTCAGTTGTGTTAACACAGCCTGCAATGTTTTGATGTTGGGAAATGTAATTACATTTAATAATCGGATAAGAATATAGGCTTTGGCAAAAAATCCATCCATCCTCTGGCTTGTTCCCTGTAGGGTTGTGTGTGTTTATGTGTGGATAGGGGGAGGCTGCAGCTCATCCAAACTGTTATTGCACATGTTTTTGTATGGCAGGAGGAGAATCTATAGATTTTTTTTTCTCTTGTGTATGCTCTTGCATGCATTTGTATGGACTTAATAATTTCCCTTGAACTTCCCGAAACTTTCATTTGTCTCACCAATGTTATTTGCATTTGATGCAGCATTTTCTCTCTGATTTTAAATTGAATTGAATGAATTAGCTATACTGAAATTACTATAATAGGACATTTATCGGCATAGTCATTTGTTAAAGTGTGTTTATTCGACAGTGCAGTGAACTCATAGGAGGGAAAGTGGGCTCCCAAAGGTGCCTTCCTATATTTGTTTTATGCATGCCGTTTTTTTATGTTCGAGATATATTTCTCTTTGGAAGTGAATGTTTTCATTTTGAGTGCATTTTCAGACACTTCATTTTTTATGTTAAGCATGGCACGTCTTCACACTTAACCACATCCCAAAACACTACTGTGAACGTTTCATGACTAACAGTGAACTGAAATCTTTTGCTGTCAGGTGCCTCAGTGTGGCACCAAATGCTCAATTAACATGTACTAGCTTGTGATAGCAAGAGGGGTGACTATGTTGTAATAATTCCAAAAACATAATTGTACTTTTGAATTCATTATAAACCAGAGGACTTCAAACACTCTCCCAGTAATTCTGCCAGTAAATCCTACAACTACAATGTCCATAAAAGTCCTTTCTTCACCCCTCAATGAGGCTCATTCGGCATTCTGTAAAGTATTGCACTTATAAGTGGCAGCAGTGAATATTGACTATTCTTATGGAGAAGAATAGACAGCAGCTGAGGCAAAAAAATGCTTATTAGCGTGTTCATTTGATTTTATAAATGCAATGAAATATTGCCACTTTGTGCCTTTCTGTTACAACACTCCTGGTTATGGTAAAACATCTACTGATAGCATTTTTAACCGTCAGATGCAGTTTTCTTCTCACAACCTCTCTCACATGCATATTTATTGAACAATTTCATTAACATTGTTTGCACAACCGGCACATGAGCATGTTTTGGGGAGGAGGAACATCTCAATGCTACAAGTGCAAATTGTACATGAAAGAGGAGGCAGGACTAATCCTGTTGTTTAGTCTGCAGAGTTGGTAAGTCCTTCTGGGTTTTACATTTGAACTCATCTACTTAATGCTTTTAGCAGTGCTAACACTACATTGGCAAGAATAACTGATTCTGTTGAGCCCCTACTTACACAAATGGTGAGGTGGGTGATTTTCTTTTGCCAGCATACTAAAAACTTCAGGGGAGAATGCTCACTCTCTCACAATGCAATGATTATGACAGAAAAACACTTCCAAAGGGCTCTTAATTATTACATAATGGGTATAGCTTGGCAAAATTGTTAACGGTCCAAAATGTAGACTTTTAAAATCCATTGAGCATAAGTTTAAATGGGACTGGTATTTTTTAATAAATGTGTAATTAAAATTCCAGACAGCCATAAACACATACTAATCGCAAAACACATCTTTCTAAATGGATCCATATGTTTTCCTGAGTATAGTCATTCAGACGAATGACACAAAATTATTAAAATGTTCTTTCAAATCTGTGAAATGTAATATTGCTATTGATTCTTTAAAGCATGCAATAAGAAATAAGAGTCGTTATTCGTATGTGACGTCTTCTATAGTTGACGTTACATAGGAAAATAAAAAAACTTCCATGATTAAGGTATAAATATGGAATCTGAATCTCAGTGTGTGTCCTGTTTAGCTTGTCCACATTGCACCTCACAATATAGTAAAGGAAATGGACATAATTTTCAAATCTCAATGGAAAAATTAAAGAATGTTAATAGAGTAGATAGATTGTGAATCTGGCTTTAAGAATATTGTTTTTACATTGAAAAGCAGAAACTGATCAATCATGTTCTGCCTCAACTTGTAGAGGTCAGCAGGTCCGACTGCTGTTATTCACAGTAATGACAGTGTGTACTATGAATAGCCATATCCATCCTCAGAACTATTATTAAATGTTCACATTTTACCTTGAGCTGCAAAGAAAGGTCCATACTAATTTTAGATTATCTGATGGTATTTGTTTCAAATGTCCCACTGATAATCAACTAAAATTTTGAGAAACTCGAGGATTTAGGTATGGACGTGCATTCAGCCTGAAGATGATATATGTGGAGAGACCCATCAACTCCCAGTGCCTGAGAGCCCACGTCAAAAGTGAAGCACTAGCTTTAATTCAATTCTTTGGAAGTACAACTGAATCTGCAAGCTGCAATTCTTGCATAGTTGCACTCCATAAGGAATAAACAAATTGATGTCAGTGTTTTTATATTTTTAGTAAGGATTAAGCCAGTGGTGCAGAGAAAGTGGTTTTTCATTCATTTGGACAATTGAAAATGCATTACCTTAGTCATACACACAATTAAAGTTTTTTTTTATATATGACATATATATTTTTTTTAACCTTATAGGAAAAAACACATTTAGTTCCTCTTATTAAAACACAAGCTTTTGTGTCAATACAATTTGCCTTTTTTAATATTTGACTAAAACTACCATAAATCGTGTTTTCTGTGGGAAGTCAAGCTTCCTGGTGCTTAATAAAATATGTAGTGCTGATGCCTCCCCAGCTATTTTTCACATGCAAATTGCAGTTGAACTTTGTATCAAGATCTTTTTCTGCATTTGGTCACTCCCTGCTCAGTAATTCAACTTTTTAATGAAGGACTGGTCAAACATTCTGCTGAAACTTTTTCTTATAAAGCTTTGTTTCTCTGGATTCTGCCAACGTAGAACACTTTGTAACTTGATTGCTGGTCATTTCTGGGGTAATCTTGCGGTTTATTACCACAGTACATATGAAGCACAGTTTCCTTGATTGTCTTGGTTACAACCAACCATCTCTAAGAATAACACACACTTCAGCAATGTGTGAGGTTTTTTTTTTCATCTTTGTCATTTGCTCCAGTCTGCAGGTTAGGAGCAGCACAGACTACTAGTTTTTTCTTCCTGCAAAGAACATTCGAGCGGCAAATAAAGCACCTAATCTCTGATCATTCGTGATTTCAGCCTCACTTTTAACTGGACAGGAATCACAGCTGAGAATAAACATCAAGTTAGATATCTGATTTTGTTCTAGTCCAGAAAAAAGAAAAGCACTTTCTGTATTCTGTCTCTACTTAGGTTCTTTGGGGTAACAGTCAGTTTCAAACCTCCATCTATCCGTTTTTCTATACCACTTATTCCCAACGGGTCGTGTTGTCAAAGCACCAGAGGTGGGTTACCATGGCGACAAGTAAACAGTATTAAATCTAATTTTCTAAATATTACTTTATATTTTCACACACATAACTACTTATGTGGGCGCCTTACAGTGGCGCCTGTTTGTAAGATTGCAGCAATACAATTTCACATTATCTTTAAAAGGACCTGAGTGACATTCATGTCTATTCAGCACTCGTGACAGCATGTAACATTATATGATATATTATTTAAGCACTGACATGATTCCCTCTGGCGTAATCTCATGCATAGCAGCTAAAGGACAGTTTTTCCAAGGATATAAGACACCAATCTACATTCCACCATAATACATCTATGAAAAATCTGTTTAACATTAGAGGAAAATATAATGCATACAGAGGGAGAAAGGCAGTCCGATCTGGCAGTCCGATCTGGCAAGATCATCATTAAATCTTCAGATACTACTCAGTTTGTTTCTGCATCAAGTTTAAATGTTTTAACTACAACATCTTATTCCATAGGAAGAAGCTCAGTGACGGGAAAAGGCTGAAATATCTCCTTAAATATGTCACTGTCAATGTTTTCTACAACGTCTTTGTTGTAGATCTGTTTTTTTTCAAGAAACCAGCTTTATATGTCATGAATAAGAACGTCTTGGTATGCTTTAGATATAAAAATGTTTAAATGTTCAGGTGAAAACATGTGAAGATGTTTTAAATTCAGCTTCCCAATAATTGTTACATTTTTTCACAAGAAACTACATGGAAAGTTTTAATTAAAAAGTTTGAAGGACCCTGGTATTATACGAAATGGTCAGAAATAGCTATCTAAACTTGAAAAGACAATGTTTCAGGCCTTATTTTAAATCAATATAGGAGAAGATATAATAAGGTAAAAGTTTAATATCCCTGTGGTGCAAAGAAGTAAACAAACAAAGGTCAGAGCTGCATACCACACAGTCTACACAGTATTCTCCACAATGTTCATAACTATACAGGAATTACAGATTGAGCTTTACGTGTGAACTTCTGACGATGGCAACATGTTTACAGTAAGAATTTCAGTCTTCTTTAAACATGTGTCAATAAGTTGTTTCTGAACTATTCTGGAGTGTGGTGTTGCTATGAGAAAACTACAGTGACCATGTTTTTTTCATGAGATTTGTTACTTCTAACAATAACATATGATAGCGGTAGTGACTTGAAGAAGTGATTTTATGTTTTATGTTTTAAATCTCTCACATCATTGTGGTAGAATTAGTCCTACTCGTCATGACAACATTTAATCACATCTCTTATAGTCACACTACAAGACTTCAATCATAAGGGCAAGATTTTAACCGGAACACTGCAATGCCTTCTTAATTTTCATTTTCATCGATTCTGTTGCAGATTTGTAGCATCTGGGGAAACATTTAGATTCACATTTTACTCTGGAACACACAGAAAAGGGGGTAATCATTGCCTCAATGACAGAGAGCTGTCCAGGCTTGATGGCACAAAGCAACTGCTTGTCTTGTTAGTGCTGATTAACCATGTAGATTTCTGCCTAATTTAAAGGTTGTTCTGAAAGTTTTCCACTTGTTCATAAAAGTTACACTTTAGAGAAGTGCTCACAATTTGTTGAAGAGTATTCTCTCAAGTACATTTGATTAGCATCCTCTGACTTCTCTACCGGATTTTTTCAGAAAATAACAAAGTTGCTCCACACATTACTTCTTCATTCACATAATTGTTACTTCACATTACTTCAAGATTTGACAAAGACCAGACGAGTTATTGATATTGTTCTGATAAATATAGCCAAAACATTAAATAAGATTTCATCATTTGTTCACATCACTGTAAATATAATTCGGCCTCAAAACATTTTTTTAGATATATGTAATTTTTTTATCAGTATTATTTTTATCCCAATTTTTTCTCAGCTCCCTCAGTGAAAATGTGTGAGAAAGCTTCAAAGAGAGCCTCGGCTAAATGGGCTGTCTTTGGAAGACCTTGGAAAGGTCATCCATTCATGCATCTCATCTTTCAGTGACTAATTCCCTCTGTTCTCTCCAGCAGCAACTTCAAGGCTCTGAAAAGTCCTTAAATAAATGACACAATAACTGTAATTTCTTCTCTAGCCAAAAGTCAGATTTCTTTGTTCTGTATTTGGATTCAGTTGTGTTGTGCTGTTTTATTCCTGTCATTTTTTAAGGTTTGCATCTATCTTTTTTCTTTGATTAAAAGGTGTGCACTCTCTCACCTCCTTCTGTCATGGAATAGTTTCTGGACAGCAATTCATTTCTTGTTTACTGTTTTGTTTCCCCTTTTAAATCTTTTTAATCATGTTTTATGCTCTTGTAACCTTGTGGCTTTGCAAACTGCATTCACACTTTGATAGAGCCTTTAAAAAGCGCAGATCACTGGTGAAAGTCATCAGTGATGTCAGGAACTGAGAAAACAGAATCTGATGTGTCACAATTACATACTGTAAAACATCCCATTCCTTTAGTCACGTGAAATTCTGAACTTCACTTCATTGTGTGGACTCAAGTGTCCATTGGATGGCCCACGTGAAACATACACGTTCAATAATGAAATCATATCTTTTGAATGAGTGATTTGCCATCTCTCACGATCAAACCAATCAAAAACCAACACATAACTAACATTCGGCTCCAGTTGGGCATTTCTGAATGGCATTCTGGTTTGCATCTGACTTGTCTTGTCTCAGAAACTCCTTGATGATGAGAACCAGTTGCCCATGATCCCACAGTACTTTGGCATTTTTATGTGAAGAAAAGAAAACTGCAAGTGAAAAATCAAAATTGGGATTTATTGTCAGTCTTGGGTTCAGAGTCAGGCTGCTTTTAAAGGCCAAATCTCAAAGCGGTTCTCCGTCGTACCACCAGTGAGCATTTGAGAGTGCCTGCCAAACAGTTGCTGAACTGTAAGTCTGTTATCTGACCTCAGTAAAGTGCCTTTAACTCATTTAAGTTGGACCCTGCTCCTATCAGTGAAAATGCTCCATGCATTATGTAGTTCCACTCCAATGCTGCTGGCCAGACTTAAAAGTACTCATCACCTATTTCATGCTATGACAGATGCGTAAAGTGGCTGAGAAACTGAGCTATACATTATAATCTGTTGCAAAGTGATAGTTGCTTTGATAAAACAACACATCTAGCATAAACAAATCAAAGAAAACAATCTTCTAACAGAGCTGATTTGACTTTAATTTTCCCTTATAAATATATAGATGAATCTCTCCTCCTTCCATCTACCTCCTGCTTTGTTACTGTTCCTCTTAGTATTCACAGGATGATATTTTCCTTTCGCAGCTAAAGAAACTCCCCCAAGACACTTTTGGTCCAGCACGTCTTTGACTGCCCTGCTCACAGTGTTATTAAAGCAACCTTACTCTGTATTAATATATTCCTCAGCTAGAAAGGGGAATGTTCCTATTGCATTAAAAAATGATGTACCAGGGTTTCTGCTGCCTCGTCCCTACCAAGACTTCATGAGATTATATGTTGCTTGGAGGAAATTTTTTTATCCTCTAAAGGGATGACACAAACATTTATTTGGCATGTTCCCCACAAGCCATTTTTAGAAGAAAAACATGTTTATTTAAGCAAGATACGCACTGACAGTGTAAGATGTTTATGGTTTTAAATCCATACATGTTAGAATTGTCAAAAGGTTAGGGTTTAGAATGATGAATCACAGACAAAGCTCTGTTTGCTTTCAGCTTTTCTCAGTTTAGAGGAGTAAACAGAGGACCTATTAGAACTTTAAAGACAAATGACTTTATGTTTGCTCTGTTAATTAGCATACAGTATAATCCCATATCCAGGATTGTTTTATTGACACAATACCAAACAAAAAAGACACTGCATCTTAAATTCCCTGATAACCATGACATAATTGTGTACTTTTATTTGAACAATTTTGTAATGAATTAATGACATGTTGTCTTTTTAAGATGCAAAAGAATATTCTAATAGTCTTAATTTTGAGAGAAATTGAGAAAGTCAAAAGAGTTATCATAAGGCTGTAATAATGATTTTAACCTCTGCATGCACAAACCCACTCAAAATGCACATGGTCCTGTTCGGGTCACCTGAATGAGGTCTCCCAATACATGGACATGGAATAGATCCACAGGACGTTGCAGAGATCTTGATGACAGCTATTCCCTGCAAAGCCTTTCCTCAAGGAAGGTGCTCAAGTGTCGCTTTCCTGCTCCTTGGCTTCAGTGCTCAGCTAAATGGAAATTGATCCAGGTGCATGCAGAGTCTATATGCGCAGTCTGTGTGGTTATAGATTATTTGTGTGTACACTGTCAGGCAGGTTCAACCTTGCAGAGTGGTAAAGAGGATTACATTTACATCATATAGGGCAACAAGAAACTGAACTACTTTAAACCACAGGTGTATCACGAAGTATATCATCATAGCAAAAACCAATACATGAAGTTACAGTTAAGGGGTTTATAACTGCAAGGTCATTTAAGTTGTTCTTTTCTTCATAGAAGATTATTTTTAAATACAGGAATTTTATTCCAGTGCCAAGGATTACCAAAATTAACAAACTTAAGTGTAAACCGATTTGTTGTTCTAATTTGTAAAAGAAAATATCTGTCAAAATTACAAAGCATGAACGAATAAAAATATATAGTTTTATATATTATAAATATAGGAAATCTGTAGTTTTCCAACATGAAACATACTGATCAGAAATAATATGTCTTGAGCTCCCTCTTTTTTCCAAAATATCTATTTTTTAGGATCTCAGCATTGCACCAGTCAATGTCAAAGCTAAGAACATAGGCAGATCCCGAACAGGTTCAATTGTTACAAGAAGACCATCTTTCTCTTGGGATGTCAGTCCCATGTACTGTTAAAAATGAAAAAAGGGTTTTCTCACAGAAAATGTCAACCAACTATTTTTCTGTTTTGTGTAAGTCCAGTGTAAAGAACCACTTCAACCTTTTTCATAGGTAGCTGCTCAGCTGTGGCACACTCAACAGCATTTAAACAGACCTGCAAATGTCCCCTCCTGTTTAGATGCTGATTTGGCTCCATCACTGATGCTACAGGCAGCACAGCTGTCCGGGCTGGCTTACTTTGTCTCCTGAGTTTATTTTTTTCTGTCTCTCTTACTTGTGATTGTGTCACACTGGCGCTGAGGCAGTGTCAGTCCCTGTCAGTCCAACACTGGCAGAGCATTTCTACCATTCGAGGGAGAAAAATTAATGAACATGAACAGAACAGATTAATGAATCTATTCAGATGAATTAACAGACTAAATCAGAGGTTGAGATTATTCACACTATAGTTGATTAAGTAATTGATAATATTAAGTAATTGTAAGTGATGGTAAAAAGAAAATTATTATAATTCTATGCCAGCTCCAGGAATGCTTAATGGGGTTATTATGACACTATACTTTTTGCTATGAGATTAAAGTGGGGTGAAGGAAAAACAAAGCTACATTTCAAAATGAGGTTAGGAATTTAAAATGCCATAAAATTCAGAAGGGAAAACTTTGGGAGGACACAGTCTCAAGGTTAAGGTTAGGAGTTAGAAATACAGATAATCCAGGAAATGTTGAGACTAAGAAATGCGAATCACTACCAGAGGCAACTCACTAGGTTTATCCACAACAAGTCATTAACATGGCTGGATACAAAAAGAGCTCCTCAAAAAAGCAGTTTCTCCTTGACAGGGAAAGAAAAGCAGAGGTTCAGTAATGTGCAAAAAAATACAAAAAAATTACATCCATATATTGCGGAGCAATTTCAACTGCTTTCAAGAAGGTATTTTCAACTAACAAATTACCAGGTTTAATCTGTAAAGGAGTGACAGAAAATAATGTATTTGACAGCATCACATTGCTGGTGCTAACTTGATTAAGCTAACCTTTAAGTACTTTTTAAGAATTACGTTGTTGTCTATCAGAAAGCCTTTGTGACCCCTGCATTGCCAGAACTAATGGTGTTCTATATATTTTCTTTATTTTCTTTAATTACCCACAAACATTCAACATAATCCAAATGAAAAGTAAAAAACATTGTATAGCAATGTTGGAAACAGCTTCCATTAAACAAGAAATGTTTGGCAAGTACCTTCCAGGAACCGAAGGGATTTTAGTTTTTTAGAGGAACCAAGAAAGTCATTGAGAGTTGTTTTGAAAACTGAATCACAAGCAGTGACAAGCAAATATTCAGCCTCATAATAAACTTTTAAAGGTCATGAAATTAAATTACCTTTCTCTCTGTGGCAGATTTTGACTCTCATCATGCCTTTGATGGTAGACATTTCCGGCTTGTCCACACCACGTTGTGTGGCGTTACCATAGTAACATGGAGAATTGAGCTCTCTAGCCTGTGGTTGCCATGTAAAGTTGTATTTTAGTCCAAACCGGAATTTGTTTTCTACAAAAAAGTAAAAAGTAGATTTTAATGATTAAACCGAAATAACTTTAAAAAAAGGGGAAAATGAGATTTCCATAAATCCAATTATTTTAAAGATTTGAATTAGTAAAAATTCTGCTGTGCGATGGACTAGAAACCTGTCCAGGGTTTACATCTGTGATTAGCTCCAGCAACCCCACAACCATGAATTGGATTAAGTGGATATAGAAAATGGATGGTTATCCTGTTTTATGGGCCAAAAAGAAAAAAAATCTTTATATTTAAAATGGCAAATGAAATAGACACAAAAAAAAGCTATTTATGCACACAAAAAAAGGACATTACTTCATTTATGCCAACCCCTGTTGAAGTTTTTAATCACAAACTCATTTGGCAATCATGGGCCTGACACGCTTTTATGGCTGTTTCGGCTGCTGTTTTTACCTTTTGGCTTTTCCTCTCACCACAGCTTGCTTTGGCTGAAGTTTTTACGCCGGATAGTCTCACATTTATCCAGGCTTGGGACCAGCACAACTGGGACACAGAACCTCCCATTTGATGCTGCATTGCAGGCAACTGAGGCCTCAATGTCCTGCCCAAAGACGCCTCGACACGCAGCCAGGGAACAATCCACCGACCTGCCCTTTGGCAGGCAACCGCTGTTAACCCTGAGCCACAAATCACAGCTGCCCCTTGCTTTCGTGTCAATATCCTTCTCAAAAAACCTAATTCAACCTTTCAGCTGATGCTCAGATTCTCCTGGACTGGGAAGTCTTTTCATACAAGTTGACAAGTATCTTATTTTGAATTCTAATTTTCAGAGGACGATCTGACTCTTCTTTTTTTTTAATTGCTATCATTATTGGTAGTATCAATGGTTGTAGTATATTTAGCACTTTCTATTCATTGTTGTTCATGACTGATTATGATTCCAATAATTAGAGCTAAACATTTGAACAACATCCAACTATCCTGCTGGACCACAGTGACCCCTTGTGGACAAAGTCTGTATCCATAAACAGCAACTGTGTAAAAAGACAAATGTTTTTAGTGTAGTTTGCAGAGAAAGCACAGTGATGTGATGCAATGTGTTTTGTTTGATGCATATACTGATTTTCTCATGTTAGTGTGCCATACTCAAGAAAGGCATTACGCTATTACTAACAGATTAAGGTGGCGTTGTGGTGAAAACGAGCTTACAGAGTACCTGACTGAACAACAACCTGCTGCTATTGTTTCCAAGGTGACTCGTCTGAATGTGTTTCATGTACAATAGTGTAACATTCTAATTAATTTTGTTCTTGCTGGGCTGCATGTGTGAAAATCTTTAAGAAGCTTACCTCCACCAAAAACCGTCCTTTACTGACTGATTCTACAGTTAAACTGTTTTATTGAAAACTTTGGGAATGTCCTTTAAATAATTTTGCATTAGGCTCATTCTTAGGATTTTCGGAGATGCAACAGTTCATAATGGGTCAAGATTTATTTGCATTTGCCTTATTTAGTAGAAGCTCAAAGTAACCTGCGCAACACTCTCTGTTGATATGTCTCCTTTTGTTTAATCTTTTTAAACATTAAGAGCAGTTTAGATGGAGGCTGGACAACTTTTTCCTGAAATACTGTTTGCTTATTTTGCAGTTACTTACCAAACAAGTCATCATAAATTTGGTCCCATCTGGACTAACCACCCCAAAGTTACATCGCAAATGGTCCCTCGTGTGCTAGTGGAAGACCTCTGATGATCAATGAGCTGCTAAACAGTTGTTTTATTAAAGAAAAACGGTCCAAAGGAACAGAACAGTTTTTGTAAACTCTGAAAAGTGCATGTATAGTTTTTTTAAAAGGATATAATTATGGCTTTATTGTTATATAACATTCTGGTGATTTTTTTCCCATACTAGTTAGCAACCCGAGAAAGCTCCTTGTTTCACAGTTTGGCTGTGATGACAGGAGGAACATGGGGAACAAACAGTTCTGTAATGCCCTATGAGTTATGGGGACTAAGGAGCTCCCCAGAGGATGACATACTTTGAGGTGCTTTTTTTTTCTGGTAGACGAGCCATAATTGGTAGTTTTTATATCTCATATAAGCACAATAAACCACCTGCTTCATTGACAATCCTTTCTCCTAGCAGGTGTTGTTTTTATGGACAACCTTTCATCAGCATTTACAAGGTTTTTCCATAATGATGTTGTGGTAGTACATTTAGCCAAGCCAGTGTCAAAATACTCAATACCAGGAGACTGAATCATTTCAAAATGTACCCTGCAGCATTGTGTATATATAACACTGCAGTCAGCATCGAACCATTATTTAAACCAGAACTAAATTTGCTTGGTGTTATGAAAGCCACAGGAACCAGGAAAAAACAGAACTGTTTAATCCCCAAAAGTCAGTAAATTTAGGCACTGAATTACAAAACAAAATTAACCTGATTTTAGTCAAATAATAATCAAATGTAGCTAAAGCATATGGTAGTTTCAGCAGGCTCTTCCTCTCTAGATTCAAAGCTCGGTATGAAGACAGTGAGGATATACTGAATACTAACATGACACCAGTAGCACCTGTGCCAACTGGTCAGATGTACTCTGCGAAAATGTGTTCTAGATTGATGTGCAAGTTGGTGTTCCCCATATAGTGGCACTCACATGAGTAGCACGTCCCTGCAAAGTTGTTCAAAAAGTAATTAGAGCATTTGTTTTGGCAAATCAGATCTTGTGTAGCTTCATGAAGACTAGATGGACAGTAAATGTAGAAGATGCACTGCTGCACTGGGCTCTTCCTGCTCTCAGCGTAAGCGTTAACATTTATCCAGTTGATATCATTTCAATATGTTTTACTATGTCAATCACCAGCTAATGTGGGATGATGTCAACCGCCTAAATGAATATTTTTCTTGTTATATGATATCTTCAGCTGAGGTGACCTCATTTCATGAAAAAAGTAACTCCATTTATAGATTTCAGGGAAAGCGTTATATGGTCCCAAGGTCCTTCCATACCTTCAAACACACAATGCAGATTCCAGAGAAATCATGGTGTCTCATTGCGAATACATCATAGATGCAACCAGAAAACATACCTTTACCGCTGGAATAAAGTCATTTCACATGGAATTACAGGGTGACAAAACAAAAAAGTAAATTAAAAATTCTTTGTAGACCTAAATATGCTCTATGGCAACCTATTTACAGAAAGCAAACTTAAATTTAGTTCAAAGATATGAGTCACTTTATATGCGTTACTTTCTTTGTGACATGGGGGTGACCCAAGTTAATGATTTACATGCAATTCTTCCCATCAATCCCTGACAAGTCCTCTTGCACACTAGCAGCATATCATAACTGAGATGGTTCACATTGTGAGCGCATGAGGTAATGAGAACAACTTGGTTGAGTATACTACACGTGTGCAAAAAATCTAGCCTAGTTGAAAGCACAGGTGGTGGCGACTGCTGTTTATGTTCATGGCTGAGAGGCCTGACAAAGCCACATCTCATCTGAATGGCCCTACATGTACTTTCAGACTGTTTCGCTCAGAGGAGGATGAGTTTCGTCACGCTAGACTGATCTGTAGCAGTAATTTCACAGACTTCTGCGGTACATTTCATTGTGATGAGGGTTTAACACAGGAGCTGTCCAAGCAGAGCTGTAAAAGCAAACATACACATGACCTTTACATAGGTTGTAACTGCCACGTTATAAAAATGATGAACTGTTGTAGAGTTTTTAAAATCAAGGGTGATAGAATGAACGCTTGAAACTACAGTTAAGTATATCACGCTGGTATAAAAGTGTGTGAGATTGTAACTCGATGGCATCATGCTGAGGACTTAAATGACAGAGGGATATAGGTCTTACTGTGGCACCTACTCCTTCTGTCATGGCATAGCCATTCCTTTCCCACATTTAGAAAACGTCTTTCATGGTTACCTAATGCACCTTGTGACTCTGTGACAAGGTCATCCACAACTCATCCATAACTTAAATATGATGCTACGCATTTCACGGGAGGTTAACAGTATGTTTTTCAAATGCCCGGTTATCATGGGGTGTCACAAGTGAAACAGACAGGAGTTTTGTGAGAATCACGGTGCTGGCTCAGGCTTTTACTTTCCTCAAAGTGGGGAATTTTTACAAATTCAATCTCACGAGTCATTATCTTCAAGCAGATGCACCATATACAGTTGAAGAAGCAAAAACTGATACTATTTAAACCTTTATTGTGTTAAGAAGAATTAGTTTTGTCATGACTTTGATAGAAGTCATAACCCCAGTGGAATTTTATGTTCTACTGGGCTCAATGAAAAATCAAGGTGCAGAAGAAGAGTTTCATACAAAGAAGTAATGCAGGCTACATGAACAGTATTTCAAAGTCCTGGTGGCAGTCCCCTCTAAGCCTTCACTATCAACCAGCGCTGGATGAGGGTCTTTGCTTCATTCTCTTGGGGATGGTCCAGATGCACTTCTTGCTGACCCTTAAATGCTTACATGAGATGAACCATAAAATAAATTGCATTGCTAATAAATTAAGCTTGACAGGCATTGCCATTTCAAAGAGTATATGTTTTCACTGCAGTCCCACTGCATGAGGCAGACCCAATTAAAAATACAGTAACCAATAACAACATCAAGTATCATAAAGTGTGTCGGATGATACACTTAAATGTTATAACAAAAGTCTTGTTATAGTGCATAATGGTTGGAAATGGAGCAAGTTCAAAAACAGTGTTACAAACCCGGCCTTTTGCAGAGGTGTTGAAAGAAGAGTTAGTGGTGAATTGTGGTGGAGGTGGTGTCATGCAGATGCCTGCTCCCATTGATGCATTGGAAAAGTGACATCAACATCAACTGTGAAATTTGCTTATTGATGACCAGGGGAGGGCTACCCTGTATATAAGGGAGAGAGTCTTCTTCACACGAAAGAAGGATCAGCAACTTTGACATCTGTAACCATACTCCAAAAGGTCTCTGTTCTGGACCTGCCCAATTTTTTGTGGATCTAAGGACAAAAAACACAGGTATGAGATTTTCTCATTTTGGATTGTTATTCATTCTGATATTCCACAATTGAATTGTTATTGTAAAGTATCAGTTGTTACATTGGGAGAGGCAGGGGAAATAACTGTTCTAATCTACCACTGCTTTGTTTTTTTGCTTCAGTTAATCAGCATGTTTTCAGTAAGATACTGGGAAGCAGTGGTCCTCCTAATGTTTCTGGTCACTATCTTCACAGAGGCAAACCCACTGAGGTAAGTTCCACAGTTAGTCCAAGACTTCATGATGCCCCTTCAAATTTCTTTGAATCGAAGAGCAAAACTTCTAGAAAGAACGGTTAAAATAATTGTTTAACTGTTGCTGGATTGAAATATGATATTTTTCTATTACTACAGAAAGAGATCCATCAGTGAGGTACAGCTTATGCACAATGTCCGGGAACACAAACAAGTGGGAGACAGACAAGACTGGCTTCAGGAGAAGTTAAAGAAAATTGTTGTTTCTAGTTCCAAACCTCAGCTGCCTGGAGATTTGAAAAATCTTTTGCCTAAAAATGTTTTGGGGCCAAACACAAGTTAAAAAGTTAAGTTCCTTAAAGTTCCTTAAAGCTTACCAAAGAATCTAATGCTAAGTTGTTTTATTTCCACACTTGTAATGTGTGAAAAAAAAGTTTGTCTGTCCACTCTATCAATTTGTTCATATTTTTTATTTAAACTTTTTTCGTTATTCATTTTTCATGATGTGTGTAATTTTTTAAGAAAATCCATTGAAATGCACTTTTCTATGTATTTATAACTTGCTTGTATAAATATCTAAATTATTTCAATTTAAGCTTTTCTGTTTTTATGGTACTGTTATTTATGTATGTATTTCTTTATTTCTTTATATATATATTTATTTATGTATTTATTTATTTCACTTTATTTCATATTGTTTGTTTACATTTTCTTACATTATCCAGCAACAACTTTGCAACATTTAAAGTTATCTCAGGCAAAACAGGTGAGAAAAATGTCCCTCTCCACACTATGTACTACACTTTTTCCATTGAATAGTATTGTATTGTGAAGTGTGAACCAACAGACAGCCAGTCTTACTAATTTTTTCAATCTTTCATGTCACATCAGATTAATAGAATCTTTTCATGTAACTGATGTCAAGACTTGTTGGAAATGTAATTTATTTGTTGATTGACAATAACATACTCTCTTAGAGAGGTGAGCTGTTGTATATTCTTTAACATTTCTCCAACAAATTTGACTAAAGCCCCACTACACAACCACTTCGATCTGTTTTTTTTACTCTGAGCAAAGAATCATTTAAACGATGTCTCATCAAACATAAATGTCTTTATTGATTGGGATACTTACTGGGACTCAGTTTCTGGTTTGATGTTAAGATCTCGCTTGCTATAAACACAACAAAAAAGAATGACTCACAATCTTTTTAATGTAAAATTCAAGTTTATATGTAAGAATTGTGATGATTATAATAGTCAGACCTATTAATTAAAAAAGGGGGGAAATTATATCAAAGGTTCTATCTTTCTTGAACTATAGACATTATATTTTCATGTTTTCTCCCTTAAATCTGTTGTTGTTAAGGCTGTTTGAAGACAAAGGAGACATCATACAAAGTCACAAATTGGCATTTTTATATTTTCACTTGTTCACAAATGTTATTTGACTTCTATCAAATTTAGATAGATTATATTTAATATTAGTTATAGTCTCTCACTGCCACAAATTCAAATTCAAATTCAATATTAACTCATTCACACCCTTTAGTGAGATTTTTTTGCACTGTGACTCAATAATTGTAACAACATTTTTACTTTGATGTCAGTGATGTCAGTGAGTCTAGCTACTACTGTTTTATGTACTGCTCTTACTTCTTTGTTAACCTGTCCTTTTTCTCTGACTGCCTGGTTGCTGCTCTACTCTGCCCTTGTGGATGTCCTCGAAGCTTGCCCTGATTCATTCGCCATTTTAGGACCCTGCAGCCCATTCGCTTGACATCTAATCAAATTAAATTGTAGTGTCAAGTCAGTCATCACACTGGCCATTGCTATTAGTGTTCGTGTATATGAGTTAATCTACATCATATTAATTGTATCAATAAGCTTCTGATATTTACTAAAGCTGGTTCTCCCATGATAAAGAGTTTCACAAATTGTGACAGGATTTGAAACTTTTTTTTGTGACTGTTTAATAAAACACTGAATTACTTAGTTTTCTTTGTAAATCAGATTTTATATTGATATTGTGTAATGTGTTTTATACCATTGTGTAAACTTTCCAAGATGGTTATTTATTCTATTAGGTTCTTAGATTTTAAGAAAATTAAAAACTTTAAAAATAATATGTTTGTCTGCTTGAGTGCTATAGAATACAAGTTATATCAACCCATTTATTGTTTTTCTTGTATTATTGGCATGATATTATTCTATCATAAGTGTTTAAGCTTGCACGTTGTGCGAAAGAAAACACGGAAAACATCGCGAGATCAACTGCAGGTCGTCATGGCTTCATTTCCTTTTAAGGAAAAAAAGGAAAATTCATTCTATCAGATTACGTTTATCCATATGTTCTGGTGAAATAGATTTAGTTTAAATATTCAATTTAAAAATAATAATAAACTTTTCAGAGCAGCAACGATGACTAACCTGTTATAACAGCTTTGCAGCTTTCGAGTGCGTCAGTACGTCAAAGGTTTTCGTGTTTGACGTCATCGGGGTGAGTGTTTTGAAAGGAGATGGCTGGTTAGCGATTTGGATTACAACGGAAAACGTAGTAAGCTTGGTTGCTACTCTTAATATTTTACATTGTCTGCCTAATTTATTAAATGGTTGAAGCCTTCGCTTTTTGATAAACTCATATGTCATCACTGTCGTTAAAGAAAAAATGGTTTATAGTGTTATAATGTACCGCTAGCTATAATAGCTAATACTAGCAAGCTAAGTATGCTAACATAGCAAAGTATTTAGCCCTATCATGGGCAGACTCCATTCGATTACAATTTGCTCAGAGATTATTCGTAGTCTTATTTTTTATATTTCACAGTCGTTTTAGTTGGCTTGTTTTTTCAGTACGGTACACTTAGTCAGCTACACATTTAGTAAGGTTGTCCACGTTTTCTCAGGGGCTGCCCAGGGGTCGAACTAAGTTGTTGATTTCGCCTTTTACTGCTGACCAGATAATGCACGGTGAAAGATCCAGACCGGAGTCCCCCATATACGGGTGATGGCAGCACGCCTGCCATCATATGACAGTAACTCCAGTGACACCGAAAATTGGGAACAAAAAGTAACCAGCCGGCCTCGTAAACTCTGCAAGCATTCGAGGTGAGCCAGATAAAAATGTGGAGTATTTTAAGGGGAGATTATACCTGAAATTTATTGTCAACCACTGTCTGAGGCACTGACTTTGTGCTGGGTTGGAGAGCAGTCAGATTAGCTTTTAGCACCCCCTTCTATTGTCCCAGTTTAGAGACACCGATTTATATTGAGAATGTTTTTTACCTCTAGGAAATAACAGATTGTGTTATGATGAGAATTTGTGAAAAAAATGTTTTTTATTATCTCTGTGAAGAGATATTTGCTGACATGTTCATCAAATGAGACTTTATGTCTTATCACATACTCATTGTGGTGTATTTAATAGGGGGAAAAAAATCTAAGTGATGGTAAACATTACAATAACAACTGGGAACTGAAATGGAAATATTTCTGTTGTTTTATGCAGTTGTTTAGTATTTGCAGTTTTGGGAAACTGATTATTCCTAAGAGCTTTTGTAAAAGGTTTTGGACTTCTTGGATCTTGAAGACATTTCACCTCTCATCTGAAAGTCTTCTTAATTTCTTAACTAGATTCAGGGCAGTGTTAGTTTACAAGTGGGAAGAGTGGGATTACATTCTGGACCCCTGGCAAATGTGAGTGTTGTTGGAATCATTCTCAAATGTTGACTGTCTAAAAGGCTGAGTTTCGGTCACACTGTTCAAAGTGTGAATGACTGTGAAACTGCCTAGGGAGGTAGGACAATGCTGCATTGTATGTGCTGGAAAACAGAGGTCCGCTGGTTTTGACTTTACTGCTTTGGTCAAAGACGCCATATTTCACCTGTGCTATGATTGTTATGAAACCTTCTATAATGCTATAGTAGTACTGAAACAAACTATATTAATTACTTGTTATTTAGAGTATAATGACATCTCATTCACATCCTGTGAGGCCATGACATTTGCATTTAGTTTTGTTTTTATAACATATTCTGTTTAAAGAGATTGATATTCCTAATCTAATGTGCAGTTCTCTTTCTTATGATGGCACTTCTTGTTGCGTTTCATGATGGAGTAGAAAGGGTATATTTCTCACACCTCAACCACTATAATGGTCTGTGTCTAAGAGTGACTCAGCAGTCTCACTTCCAAAGTGAAATTTAGCATCCACATTCACAGTGCTACTGTCTTTGATACTAGGATACATGAATGGGAGAGAAATGTATGTATTGACTGACATTGGTATTGGACTCTTTCCAGTTGACCTGTTACATCTCTGCCTGAAACAACTGACAAACTAACTATTCGCGGTTCGCTTATCAGATGTTGAGACATTTAGTTTCAATTGTATTTCAGTGGGATACACTTCATTACATGTATTTTAAAAAGTGCATTCAGTGGCAAAAACACACAGTTATTGCATCATTTATTCCTCTTTCTTTTATTCTCTGAAATCTGAAGTACTTATCATCATAGTTGATTTATTTAGAAAAGTAATTAAAACAGGTAGAACTTGTACACTGGTGTTTTTCTCTTGATAAACATTACTTCTTTCACACTGTGTTTACTCACCTTTTTTTAATCATGCAAGCATTAGAAAAACAAATTTCTTTCACTGGTAGATCAGGAATTCAAGGCGATGTCAACAACACTGGGCTGAAAGTTTGAGTGTCATGCTGCTACTGGAACTTTCCAGAATGTGGTCTAGTTGGGTTAGGTTGGAACCAGTTTTCAAGGCATCTTGCACAGTTTGCACGGGGAACATATTGTCTAAATTACAATGATGTTTGACACCTTTTCATCAAGTCAGTGTGTTTCAACAACGCAATGCCTTGTTCTGGTAGGCTCAATGATTGCCTGTCACTTTTACGTCACTGACATGAAAATATCCTCGGGCTCTTAGAGAGAGACAGAGAGAGAGAATCATCACCCATGTTTTTGTCTTGAAAAACAGCAGTCAGCCCAGAGCTTCTCGAGTGGAGGCAGAACACAGAGAGATGAGCCTGCATGGTGCCAGTGGGGGCTGTGACCGCTCACGTGACCGCCGTCGTTCCAGCGATCGCTCCAGGGACTCCTCACACGAGAGAGAGGGCCAGCTCACCCCCTGTATTCGGAACGTCACCTCACCCACCCGCCAGTACAACAGTGGTGAGCACGCATGGAAAGAATACATGTCACGTTGAAGTTCTAGCACTCTAGCATCAAATGTGGACAGCCGACCACAACGTTAACCTCAGACATGCTTATCAGTCTCATCATGTTCACGGGGAATTGATCGATGCAGTCGTAATCCAGCTGCTTATGGGGACACAGCTGCTGGTTTTACTGTCTACATATGAAACACTCTGAGTGGGACGCATTCCAGTCTGATCAATAACTTATTATGTTTATTTGTAATGCATCCTAAACTGAAAAGTTAAGCACCTCTTATAAGAATATTACCTTTTTCAGTTATGGAAATGGATGTTCATTTGTCACCTAAGAAAAAAAGGAAAACTGTGTGTTTGTGCATGTGTGCAGAACGGGAGCGAGATGGTGGCCCATCATCCAGGCCCAGTAGTCCGAGGCCTCAGAGAGTTTCCCCCAGTGGTTCCAGCAGTAGCGGTGTGGTGAGCAGTCGTAATAGTAGCTTGTCCAGTACTGAAGGCACCTTCAAAAGCCTGGGAGTTGGAGAAATGGTTTTCGTCTACGAGAATCCAAAAGAAGGCGGTGCCAGTGCCACTGTTGGAAACCGAAACATCAGGACCTCCGAGAGAGTTACTCTAATTGTGGACAATACACGCTTCGTAGTAGATCCTTCCATCTTCACTGCACAGCCCAACACCATGTTGGGAAGGTAAAGAACACTTTGATCAGTATCATCGCAGATCTTTTATTTTGCAGTCACAGTAATGACAGTTTGTTATAATATTGAACATTGTTGATTTACAGAGTCAGTCATATGTGCATTTAGAATAATTTGGTCTGTCCAAACCACCTTTTTAATTTTTTCACTGGAAGTTATCTTTTTTGTTTGTTCTTAATTGAGTGAATAAACCAATGTTTCCCTATTTTTAGAATGTTTGGCTCTGGAAGAGAACACAATTTCACCCGGCCCAACGACAAAGGAGAGTTTGAGGTGGCTGAAGGCATCAGCTCGACGGTTTTCCGAGCAATTCTGGTTCGTTCCTCCTCTTGACATTTTCTCCAATGCTTTTTCTGAGCAGGCTGGTCTTAATGACTTCTTAAAAGCCAGATTAGATCCACTTATGGTCATCCTAAATGCTTCAAAAACCAACTCTGCAATTTAAAAAATCCCTTCATAAGCACCAACGCTTTCAGTCTTTGCACATTCGTCTGAATAGAAACCAATGTCATTTGGATTAAGGTAATATGGAGTCAATTAATAAATAAAAAAAAGAAGAAATTTTATGAAACATTAGATTTTTCTTTAAGAGCCTCATAGTAATTGCCTGTCATACCTCATTAACTGCTGGAAATGCTCATCTGCTGAGTCTTCATGTTTTCCTCTGGTGGCAAAGAACCCGCCCAATAACAGTTTGACTGCAATTAGTGAGTGTAATTAACTGAAGTTCTAAACCCTCTTTTATGTTGAGAATATAATCAACCAAAAATGAATACTGTTAGTCCTCTTTTGGCTCGTTTTATTTATAATTTTTCTTTTTTCTTCTTTGAATTTTAATAGTTTGTGGATCGGCACAGTTTGAAATGACTGTCCTGTGTAATTTTTATCTAATTGACAGGATTACTACAAATCCGGGATAATCCGTTGTCCAGATGGAATCTCCATCCCTGAATTGCGGGAGGCGTGTGACTATCTATGCATCTCCTTCGACTATAGCACCATCAAATGCAGAGACCTCAGTGAGTACATGAACCAGCCCGAAACAGGTTCTGTAACCCTGACCAAGTCAGGACGACGGTGCTTGTGTCACTTTTGAAGCTACCACCATCCTGTTTCACAGCTGCTTTAGCATTCCTTATGTTCACCGGTACAGATGACCGTGGCCCAAACGACCCAAATGTTTGCTCATCTGACTGTAAGATTTTCCATCAGTGGGCTGTATGTTCAAGTCACACTAAAAGATGTGGATTAGGGAGCAGGAGCTTACACCATATCCCCCCCCCCCCCCACCCTCCCCTCAGTCCCATGGCGATTTAAAACTTGTTAGACAGGAGCCGGCTACTCCGCTGTTCCAGAAACTTCTAATACATGACAGGTTTATGCTCCGGAGGATTACTGGGCTCTTTCTGCCCATTCAAGCTAAATTCCTCTCAATTGAGGTGGCTGTCATCAGACCCCTGCAGGCTGAGTGCTGCCTCTGGTGACGCACTCAGGAGATGTGTTTCCATTTTGTACTCGTATTTGAATCATCGCTGTGCTTACGCAAAAAATATAGTGAATTGAAATCAGTCAAAAAGAAATTATTACGTCATTGGCTCTTTATCGTTAGAGATTTAAACCTCACTGCACGATCTGATCTAAAAGTTAATCTGATCACATTTGCTTTGGCGAACAGGTGCCCTGATGCACGAGCTGTCCAACGACGGAGCGCGACGGCAGTTTGAGTTTTATCTGGAAGAAATGGTTCTGCCTCTGATGGTCGCCAGTGCTCAGAGCGGAGAGAGGGAATGTCACATCGTAGTCCTAACTGATGACGATGTGGTGGACTGGGATGAAGAGTATCCACCACAAATGGGAGAAGAGTATTCACAGAGTGAGTGCCTGTCCAGACACACACGGATGTCTGCATGCTGTCCAGATGTTTGATTTAATTTTGTAACAATCATGTTTCTGTTCTCATTTCAGTCATTTACAGCACAAAACTGTATAGATTTTTCAAGTACATCGAGAACAGAGATGTTGCCAAATCAGTTTTAAAGGAGCGAGGATTGAAGAAAATAAGGCTGGGCATTGAAGGTATGATTAGCCGTCATAAATGTTCTAAATCCCATGTTCGTAAAGCAGCGTGGTGCTAAGTTTTCATTGGGACAGAGGTTAGCATGATGTAAACGGGCTGGAGACTACAACCAGTATGTAAACATGCCAGCTTTGAACTTCAGGGAAAAACAGCAAGACGCATTTGATGGCTTTTCTTAAGAACACACAGCAGCTAATTAAAAAAGAGAGAAAGAACCTAAAGCACAGCGAGCTGTGTTCAGCCTTCCGTGTGTCGGCTGTGTGACGTAGCTTGAAAATGGAAGGCATGCAGGCTTTGTGTGACTCAGCATAGTTTTCATACTTCTGTAATTACACCTGGAATATTTAGTGCCGTCTTTTTTTTTTGTTGTTATAACACCACAAGTAAAGTCATCAGTTATGAGATTTGTTGGACAGAGACATCATTTTTAAAATGGATCATTGAGGAGGTTTGACAGGAGTTTAACCGTGCTGCATCAGCCTCTAATAAAGTGTTTGCAGCTTAAGCTCTTGTCTCTTTTTAACAGGTTACCCCACGTATAAGGAGAAAGTCAAGAAGCGACCGGGAGGGCGTCCAGAGGTTATTTACAATTATGTCCAGAGGCCCTTCATACGCATGTCCTGGGAAAAGGAGGAGGGCAAAAGCCGTCATGTGGACTTCCAGTGCGTTAAATCCAAGTCCATCACCAACCTGGCCGCCGCAGCTGCAGACATCCCCCAGGACCAGCTGGTGGTGATGCACCCGGGCCCACAGGTGGATGAACTGGACATCCTACCCAATCACCCTCCCAGTGGGAACCACTACAGCAACAACTACAGCAACGAGCCTGACCCCGATGCACCGTCACCTGCTGTCTGAGGACCCGGTCCTCGCTCAATGCCTCTGCCCCTCCCACTCTTCTAGTCCTTTTCCCAGCATGCTGCAGCATGGAGCGCCGGGGGCACCATAACCATATTGCCTTGACACCTCCTTTGCAGCCTTAGAGCCTCAAGAACCTGAATGAGTGACTGTAGAAAAAGACAAATGAGGAAATCAAGACTGGTAACATGAAGAGTTCACTATTGTTTTCATTTTGTTTTTTACTTGACCAAAAGAATTTATTTTTGTTTGGAAAATATTCTGTAACACATTTGGTATTAACATTATTCTTTACAAAGTTGTTAGCTTCATTTGGAGGGTTGGTTGAGCACCATCGTGGGGTCGCTGTTTTCTCCCAGGTTTCATTTCACCCACGATTCTGGTTTTCATTCTGGTGGGTGGCCTACTAAATGTGCTTTGATGAGAGGACGTAAGACTCACAGAGGGAGAAAACCCGACTATCTGGTCATGGAGAAAATCAGTCATCACCACTTTGTGTCACTATCTCCAGCTGAACTTCTCAAAGATATTTTGGCATCTTGTGATGGGTCATAGAGTCATTGGCTGGATCTGATATGTGATGTTATGCTCCCATCGTGGCCAAGATATTAAGCAGTCCACCGGCTGTTGTGGTTAGAGTCTTGTTGTGCAAAGCTTGAAATTGTTGTTAAAAACTGAAACATTAAATCATGAAATAAAGATAAAACTAAAGTCTCTGTATATCCTCCGTCCATAAAAGCAGCTGAATTCAACAGAACTCATTTAGAACATGATGCAGCTCAGAAACGTGTGGCTCCTGAAGTCGTTTTGTCCTCCTGACACCTCAAACCTCTTAAGGTGTGCATTTGGTAAAGTTGTGCAGTTATATTAATAGTTTAAATTTAAAGCTTGTGGTTATGATGAGAGCAATTGATGCTAAGCAGTTCACTTCAATCTTCAAAGGTCAACAATAAATATATGATAATGATGTACAATGGGTTTATGGCTTTAAAAGTAAAAACTGGGATGTGTGTATATTTTCATATATATATAAATATAAACTCAATAGAGGAATGATCTATTCTGAAATCCATATTAGCATTTCACAATTCATTATGACGTTTTATAGCAATGGGTAGAAAACTATTATTGAAGGTTAATGATTAGTTCAGACCCATTTTAGCAACACAGATGTGTAAAACTGTCTGCAATGTCGATGTGAATTGATTTTTGACAGAATGGATCTGTTTTGGGCCTTGTTAGCTGGACCAGTTAGCTGGTGGGATGAGTATTTCCCACATCATTTCTTGATTCCTCTCTTTGCTGACACAGCAGGTTGACACATGGCAGCTAGTACAGTCACACACACACAAACAAGGTCCCAAACCTGGCCGAGGCCCTTGTATGTGGACTCTGCATGTTTTGTTCCAGCTTCCTCCTACAGTCTATCAATATGCACGTTGGCTTAACTGAGCACCACAGGAGCTCACAGGAGGGATTTGTGTACTTATGGAGTGAACAGTTTGGGGTTTACACTGACTCTCCATGCTGCAGAGGCAGGATCTAGTTTGTGCTCACCTTTCAGTCAGAGACAGGAGAGGGCAGTGGCAGATCAAGAGCTCACAGCTAAAACAAACTATAACACTTTTTATGTGTGCCACAGGAACGGTTTGAAATGACTGCCGAAGCAGAGCAATTTTATTTTTCTGATGGAATTCATCAACTGAAGCTCCCAACAGCATCTAGGTGTCAAAGTTGAAAGCAGCTTTTTATCAACATGCATAAGAGAAGGAGGGTTTCTAAGGGCTAAGATGTGATATAAGATATACTGTAAGCTGAGAAAGCTTTGTTCAATTTAATTAGATCAATGTCTGGAAAACATGATGTAAGAGGGGCGTGGTACATCTGAAGACTTAACTTTCTCAGGATTAAACTCAGGCCTGCAGCACAGGATGCTTTTCATACTCAACTTAAATCAATCTGGATCACATGCAACCAGATCCTAATTTGTGATTATTAAATCACAGCATTGGATTTTTAGCTTAGATAAAAAGTTCCATAAGTTCCATCTATGCAAGTGGAAAAAGTATAAGTATAATTCCAAAGTATTTGCTCATTTGAAATAGGAGATGGATCGTTAATGGCAATTTCTTATCATTAATTAACTCAAAAACAGAAGGATCAAATTCATTTATATAATGTATAGAGAGCATTGTGTGTAAATAAGGTCAGATACATGAGCTCTGTGTTGTGTTGCGGGAAGAACATGCAAACTCCACACAGAAAGGTTCCCAGCTTGTGGTTCAGACAATTATACACAAACATCAGATATATTCTACGGTATACATTTAAAAGACTGTATAGCATTAGAGATACAAGTGTTTTCTAAATAAAGAGTCGTCTGTGCAGTAACCTCCTTCTACCACATGGTGGCAGCAGAGCCCCACAACCTGATAGAAGAACACCACGTTTGATCAATAATGCCATTTAAACGACATTACATGTTTCTTTCTTCAAATCATGATTTTGAAAGTAGCATTGACCAAAACTTTAAAGTTGCTAATATCATCATCTACATAAATAAATGGTGGAATGAAGAAGGCAAAGAGGAGGATCATTTTTTTGGTTTATCTCAGTGCCCTCCATGTGTATCTGTATCAAAAGTCACCTTATTTATACTGACTAAGGTTCTAAGGTTTTAAATCATTAACAATCAGGGAGATTTACATAGATCACATTGTATTTTAATGCAGCCAACAAAAATCCGAATCTGACAACTCACACCTTCAAAATAGTTCCTTTAAACATAAAACGTCTTGATGTGTTACATTAGGGCACCTTTTCCTGCTCATTTCCATGACCACAGAGGAAAACAAACAGAACCATAGCAGATACGTAATAAACCGATCATTTGCTCACAGTTTCATCATCAAGTGCAGGGTATTGACACAGGTCACTGCTTTCTGACCCAGTCGTTGGTTGGGGCGGTCTACCGGAGAGAGACTGTGTGGTCTGAGCAGAGAAACAGATGTGACTTAGCTGTATGTAGTGTTATGTTACATTACATTTAGTCAATTTGGCAGATGTTTCATAGTATAGAGTCACATGATGAACGCTCCCACATGTTTTCATCCATTCAAGCAGTTCAGCAAAAGGCATTTCTATCCTTCTGCATTGCGTGTATTGAGTTTTATTTTATTTTAAGGACAATGCATAGAATGTTTCAGATCACATCTGCCGCTTTAAAAACCTACTGAAAATGAAAGCGATTAGCACATCACACAACAAATACAGCCACATAATCTCTTTAAGCAACAGGGTGAGCACAGGCTCTGATGTCTCCTAATTTAATTTAATTGCAACATTACACTTTGTAGTGTTGGTTGGTTCTACTCAAACCATCTGCTCCTTTTGCAGGATAAAGTTTCCGCGCAGCGCTTTATGACGGGTTAACGTCTGAGAGGGGGGTTTATGAATCCTCTTCCTTTGAAAGTTCACCAGTTTCATAGGGTGAAAACATTTCAAAGCTGGTTCTTATCCACTGAATCAAAAATGAAATGTCAGATGTGAAATGCTCATGCCACCGGTTCACGGAAAGATGTGCACGTCCTTGCTACATCACGTTTTATTTTCCATTTCACAGAGACCTTCTGCAAGCAGAACAAACCAATTACGATTTCCTGACAAGACACGTTGTGCAACGCAATGTCTTTCCTGGGAAGAAGCGGAAGAAGAAAACAATGGGGCACAACAAACCTGAAACCAGAGAGGAGAAAGCAACACAAAAGGTCAAGTTTGTAATTCTTACAAAAGTCATTTGAGATGGGCTTTTTTTGTTTTTTTTCTAACAGCAGCTTTGTTGGTCGCACCACGGCCCAACATCCTTCAGCCCATAAATATCTTGCTATGATAATCAGATTTCTTTAAGTTAAGTGAAGAAACCCCTTTTTTCATTTGATAGTTTTTCCTGTCTGCACAGCCTTAAAAGCGACCTGTCTGTGTAACTTTAGCAATCTTCTCTTAGGAGTGATTCATAAGAAAAAAGAAAACATTTTGGCATAGACATTTTGGGTTCGGGTTTTTGTAGTTCTTCCAGATTATGACTTCACCTTCATGAGAACTCAAACCCTGTTCATCTTATCTCAAACAGTCATAACAGGCTCTATGACTAAAGGCTTTTGGTCACTTATATCCTCGTTTCGTGTTCTTCCATGTTGACCAGAACGAATGCTAATTTTATGTGAAGTTGGTTCTTCAATGTTACTCCATTTCTGTTTACAAATCATGCTCATCTGAACAAAAGTTTTCTTTAATCAAAAAATGTCGTTCTCATTCTGACCCTAAAAACAATCAACAATCAATCGTTTTTCTAACCAATTCACTGATAATCTGCAGGATCAGCAGGTCCCAATACGAGTGCAATGACCCAGCCCCGGCCCAGCTCCTTCTTGACACAGCTTTTTCTTCCTAAATAATCTTGAGAAACACTGAAATCCTTGTCCAGATAACTGTTACCTCCTCAACTTTTTTTCACTTTGCCATTTAGAAGGTAAAATTCATGTCTTAGAAATGAAGAATCGCCACGAATGAAGCTGAAAAAGAAACAAAAAGGCGTATGTTAATTCTCTCCTTTATCAAACTCCAGAACTTGAAACTAAACCTTTTGAGTCTTGTGTTCTCATGTTCCCACACTGACTGGTCCCAGATGACTGGTTTCCATGGCGACACTCCATTTCTCCTCAAATGCAGCTCCACCTTTTTCTTGGGAGGTTTGTACTTGAGTGTGATGAGTGCTCTCCAGCCTGCTCGTATTGATCAGGAAGAAATTCCTCCTTCCAATAGATCTTTCTCTTTTTTTTTTTTCTTGGATGAGGAGTTCCAGTGTTTGTTCAGCTTCTTCCCTGGGAGCAGGAATCCTAATTTAAGCCAAGACACTACAGGCTGATACAGCAGCAATTGGCATTGATTCAATCATACTTAGCCTGGTGGATATTTTCTCTGTGATATAAATGAAACACTTAGGAAAATTACCCAAAATACGCCGTCTTAATGACGATAATAAGTGTAACTATGAATCTGCAAGATAGCTCCCACCTTTTGTCTGACAAAAAATGTGAAACAAAACTCAAAGAGACAAAAAGACATGAGACTGATATGAACAGAACAGACAGAATCGAATGAAATTAAGCAAAACGTTGGTATATTGGTGTTTTCTTGAATTTAATTAATGATTCATGAATCATCCATAAACAATAACGAAACACTAAATTATGCAGGAAAGTGTTGTTTAAATCCATCCATCCATTTTCGTAACCGCTTATTCCCTAATGGGGTCGCGGGGGAACTGGAACCTAGCCCAGTAGTTAATGGGCTAGAGGCGGGATACACCCTGGACGGTTGGTGCTTAAATCTTAGTCCTAAATTAAGATGACAAATTCCTTGAACTAAAACTGTCACCTGGTGCCCTTGACTGATTTTATTCTAATCAACCAATCTGTGGCTTGTTAATGAGTGTGTCGTCCCTCGCTCCCAGCCAGTTTTTCCCCCAAAGCAGCTGGGCTCCATGACTGTGACAGAAGAAAAAGAAAAACGGCACATGTGTTCATTAGACTCAGCAGTGGAGGACCAGAGGCCCCCAGCATCCCAGACACGCATTGTAGGAGTGATCCTAAAGGCAGCTGAAGTGCCTTCAGAGTTTCTCTGTGACCGATCTGTTCTGCGGGCTCCCGTCAGCTGGGCCTAAACGCTAAGTGGTAAGCACTTTATTCAGAGTTAACCCCTCAGAGTTCAATATGCACAGTAAACAGAGTTGGACCTTGTGCCTGGAATGCAGGCACGGTAATTAATCTGGTTATCCAGGGACAAAATAGCCTGCAAATGGAACTGTAATACTCCATATTCCCCCAGAAGACATGGTTGGAAGTCATCTTCAAATAAAGAAGAAACATGTAGACTGGATGCTTAAACTCCCTTCCCCCTTTAGTGTGTGTGCATGTGTGGAGATCCTGTCAACAACATGGACAATCTAACTATTGCTTACCACAGCATAAATCAGTGGACTAATGTTTCTGTTAGCTGAGCAGAAGAGGCCTCTCTGGCACTTTCAGGAGCTAATGTGTTCCCTCATTAATGGTCCATGTTTCCAAAAGACTTCAGCAAAGGAAAAACCAGCGTGTCCTCATATGTTCCACCTCCGATCCTCTTGTCTTTTTTGCATTCATTGCGTCAAGCGTATTTGAGGAACTGAGACATCCTTCAGAATATTCTGCTGAAACTTTTCCCGGATAACCGGCAGCAGGAAAATGGAATGAGGAGGGCAGCGGCCACCGGTGACATAAACACACGGAGCCGGGAGTCTCCTCTGGCTCCAGGAAGACTGATCCAGGGCTTCAGAGCAGCGACTCTAAAAGCAAAGGGGTGATGTCATGGTGATCAATACTCGGGGGCAGTAAAAGACCACACTTTCCCACATGACATCAATCATGATCCGAATTTATTTTTCCGTGCTGTAAGAACACATTTTTGTGTGCCAAACGTCTGCGTATTCAACCACATGTAAAATCCTTTTAAGGTCTCCTGAGTTAATTTAGATTAGACCAAACGCTTATCGGAGGGTTGCTGTTTTATAGTTGGAAGACTCCTCACGTTCAGCAGGTGCGACATCATTTGAAACTTGACCCAGCGGAGCTGTTTCCACGGCTCAGTCTGCACCGGACAGGGCATGCATGTTTCCAAGGAGAAATAGTGTGACCCACTAAGAATTGCAACACAATCCATTCTCATTGTACGCAAAGCCAAACTTTCCCATTAGGTGATAAGGAGGTGGGAGAGTTGGAGCGATTGTTCTAGAGAGGAAGACATTGTGGATTTTTTGCCTGGAGCAGAAAACATTGACTTTTATTTAGAGGAGGACAATTCAGGGAAATTCAGAAACACCCAGATATCTTCTTTTTTTTCTTTTTTTTTGGTAACTGATACGTCAAACACACCCATATAACCCTTCTATGATGCTTGATAAAAGAAAATATTATTTGCAGGGCAAAATGATCTCGCCTGGTGGGAAAATAAAGAAAGAAAAAGCCGTCCTTTCCCTGTTTGGCACAGAATAATACAAATATTCGAGCCATTGAAAGATAAGTAACATTGATTTACACAGTTAAATATTTGAATAAGACACACAAATGTCTCCAGAAAAGGCCAGGCAGAGAGAATGAGGGTGGAAAGCTTTCTTTAAAGAGTTTGGCCAGAAGGAGGATTACAGAGAACTGCTTTCCCTCGTGCTGGTTAATGCCGCTCTCTCAGATTCGCTGTGGGTCAGCGGGTCAGTGTGGCGCAGATTGAAATATCTTCATAACAGGAGGATGATTTGAAAAAAAGAAAAAAAGTTATCTGGCAATCCTAAGATTCCCCTTGAGAAAAGTGCAAAGAAGATTAGATGTAATAAAAGAGAAACGCAAACAAAAAGACAGATTATGTATTTTACCAAAATGAGGCTCCATCTCCTTGCACAAAGTCCATGTAAACAAACAGTTATTTTCCCCACTGAAGCTGATCATTGTCAACTGAATCAGTTCAGCATTTCCATCTTTCATGAATGCGTAACCAGCAAACCAAAAACTGTTCTTAAAGCCAGCATCAAAGTCATTCCAGAGGAAGAGGGATCTGCACCAACTCTAAAACGATTCACCAATGAAGTATTTATTTGCACCAAAAAGAGACACTCACATAGTTTTTTTAATAAAAAAAAGAAAAGACTGACCATCTTTCATATCTGCAAACACAACCTGGTGTTTCAAACACGTAACATCTGTTTGAACCCTGCCCTTAAAAAGGAAAAATTATGTTTTTTGTCCTTTCATCCACCATTACCCCTACACAACTCTAAAACCTGCACAGCAAATAACTGACAGTATCTGTGTGTACTCCAGTGGGATGAATCAAGACGAGCTGGTGTATGTGATGATGTTCAGTGAAATAAGCTAAGGGCTGGGGAGGGGGGGGGGCAAAGGGTAGCACGGTTTTGCCCTTCACGTTTGTCACTGCGCTATTTGCGATTGCCGGCTTATTGAAGGGTAACGAACCCGCTGGTGACAGATTTGGGCAACTTTTGCTGCAATAGGAGGTGACAGGCATTGAGCGGACTGAAAAGAGGCCGTACAGTATCCCACAGGCGAGGTCCCGGGGTCACCACCCGGTCTTACAGGATTAACACACCTGCCAGCGCCACAATGAGGCCTAATGAGCGCACACCGGTGGCCCCCGGCTGCCAGCAGCAGGCCGAGTGATCTCTGAGCGGCTTTCACCTCCGCGCCGCTATTCAGGCCCTGACTTTCAAGTCAGTACCTTCATTAGTGACTTAGTGGCGGATCCCTCTCTGAGACCAAACAAAGGCTGCCCGGAACACAAAGTGACACATTCCAGGGATTAGCCAGCGCTGGCGAGTCGGTGCCATTAAGAGAAGTTCATTTCTTCCCCTGAATGTCAGGAATGTGCTTTGACAACAGGGAAAAAAAATGGCGCACATCAGCGTAATCAATTTGACAAGGTGATTTATTTTTTCCTCTTTTCACAGTGCTGTTGTTCAACGCGCCGTTGACGTTTCGGACGACATCATACCTGCGCCAAAGACGTGAGCTGGAACCTCCTGTCAGAAAACTGTCAGATATGTGAGTTAGTTTTCCTTCCTGTGTTGAATTTTTGACCAACAGACAATGCTTGATTCTTCCGTTTTGACCATCTTGTCTTCAAAACTCTCTCCACAAATCAGGGATGCAAGCTGTCGCAAAATGTCTGGTTTTTCTTGATGAATGATAAATTTGAAGTGGTCTGCACACAATGTTATGCTTTATTCTGAGAGAAAAGGCCTTTAAGAAGAGCATTCACTGCTCAGCTTACATGCAAGTTAAAAGGAAAAGGATCTTAGACATGTTCTACTGTAGAGTGCATTTAATCACCCCACAACACACATGACATCCATGTGTGTTGTGGGGTGAAAAAAATAACCATTGACCTACTTCAGAAAATGGTACTTAGCTTGAACCTGAGATCTTCTAATGCAAACCTGAGCAAGCTCGATGGTGTCGTGCTTTAAGACATTTGTGCTCCTGCTCTCCTTACGACAGTAAGTATTTACAGGCATTTTTTAATGCAGGAAATGAGCCAAAGCTGCAGCTCAACTGCATCAGTAGCAAGCAGCCAATAAGATGGGGCCCATGCAACAACACTGGGGTTGGATGTAAAGTTCACACTTTTTTTTTCTTTGAACCAACCAAAAGATTTCATTAAAGAAGATTCTGAATATTGCAGCCTGTCGGTGATAGATGGGAGAGGATTAGTGCTTGAAAATGGTGGTTACTTTGAAAAACTTTGAATTTTTGGGTCTTGGTTGCTGACATTATCAGCTTAAACGCTGCTTTGAAATGTGCAAAGGAACCAGAACAAACTTGTGACTGAAATCATCAGCTATATTATTATGTAGAATAGTGATAGTTTGGACACTGATGAGTAGCCCTACAAAGGCTGGTGGTTAAAAACTGAATATAGCTTATAGTGTAAAAAACCTTGGCTAATAAACTATCATATAAGTGCTGCACTCTGAAAAATGTGTGCATGTGAGCTACAACAACAACAGAATAACATACATCAGCAAATAAAGAATACTCACATTAGCCAAAAATGTTGTGCTTATAGAGATTCAAATAAAAAGATAAACTTGACAGAGACTTAAGTGTCTCTGTCAAGGCCACATTTCAAGAAATGCAGAAGGCGGCGTGCATTTGTTTTGCTTTGATTGCACATTTTCGGTATGAGATTATGAAGGCCCACTCCCACACAAATTTAGCCTGAAGACTCTTAAAAACACCAAACCAAATAAGAAAACAGCAACAATTCATCTCAAGCATCGCGGAAATTAAACAGCTCTTGAACACTTAAAAAAATCAACACATGCTGTATCAGGTAATTGTTTTTTAGAATAAAGCTTGAATTCAAATTGAGCTCTTTTTGACTTCCCAAAGTTGTCTTTTTTCATTCATTTTCAGCCCCACCTTCCTGCTGTTGGACGGTATTCGTCAGGCTGTTGGAGACTCGTCCTCACATGCTGATGCTCTGGTGGTTTCTCATTATGGACAAATGAAATGACACAATCGTGGTTTGTGCAGAGACCTTTGCTCCGTGCACAACCCCCCAGCTCCAGCCACAAAGGGACCGGGAGTCCCTTTGCCTTAAGTGGCCTCCTCCGCTTCCCACTGCTGACCTCGGTGACGTCCGGCTGAGAGAGTCAGCTGACAGCCCCGTCTCCGTGCCTCTAACCCATGTCGAAAGGTTGTCGCTGGGTTCACAGCTCACACTCGCTGTGAAGTCCTCTTCCCTCAGCCCTGACGTTGTCACACAGGTGAAAGTGGCCATAAAAGGCAGCATACCTGATATGTTTGCATGATAACACAAACAAAAAGGCTCCTCTGGAGACATATTCTCCCTTAAGATTGATATCCCAGCAGCCCCTTTTGTCTCTTTTATGAGACCTGCTCAACGAAACCCTTCGAAGAGGGAAATTTCAGATTCCTGAATTTCACCTCAAACAAGTCCAGAGTTCCGGCGAATTCTCGTAAATAAAAGCACACGCATGCAGCTTTTTCACGGGCAGCGATACGGGCCCTGTTTTCCTCCGAGGGCGTTGTCACGCTTTTGCCCCTGAGATGACAGCTTCTTCAACCAGGTCAGACTAATTTATGCCCTCTGTGTGACAAAGGGCCTGAGTGTATCACAGAGGAGACGGCGGCATATTGTCAGGGGACGGGAGGGCTGCCATTCACACAGAATGTACCGCGGCGCCTCTACGGCGTCTGACACTGCTGCTGCCCTAAATACAAAGAATAAAGACAGCAAAATGTCGTGTGTGAGGGTGTTCTTGTGTTTCTCCTGATTACAAACGTTTCACAACTCATTCCTAACTCCTGCAGAGGTTTGCTTGAGTCTTCCCTCTGCGGCCTTTCTAACTTCTTATAGTAAAGTAACCATGGTGAGGGGCTGAAGCCCCCCGTTTGCATGCAGTCCGGCATGTTTTCTGATATGTGTATTTCCAGATTAAGAGCAATTAAATTGTCTGTATTTTGTTAAACGTTAAACTCTTTTAAATGAGCCGTTTCCACTGACAATGAACTTGATTTTCATGTTGTGGTTTCAGGTTGATCCTGCAAATGGTCTGAAAACACTTTACACAACTACAGAAGGTGTGGAGAGAAGTTCGTAAAGCCACCTCCATATGGTCAGAGCAACCGGGACAAGTTGTTGAGGCACATTTCACCTGGTAGGTTTCCCCAAAAATGTTCCGTCTGGCAAAGTTTTGTGTGCTGAAAGGAGCATCATCTGTGACGGCTCATGTTCTCCATTAGAGTCTGGAAAAAGTTCAGCTCTGATAAAGAGTTGTTATTATGGAGGCCATTCGTGTGATTTTTAATTGTTACTTTTATTATTGTTATTATTATTATAATTATTATTATTATTATTATTATTATTATTATTATTATTATTAACTATTGTCAACTAGTTTGAATGAAATCAGTTTTTAAATCTCCTATACCTTCAGTATTAACATACATGGAGCAGAATAATGGAAACATCTCCCGGGTTGTTCATCTTGTTGTACATCAGAGTGTAAAGGTATTCCTTTGGCACTCGCTCATTTCAGGGTTTCATAACATTTGTTTTTCCTCAGTGAGGCAGTCATTGTATATGCTGAGAAAGCGCCATGTCCATCGTTTATTGTCTCGAGTGTTTTCAATACACCTGTTAAGTACTCTGAGCACACAACTCTGGGGACACAGGAAGTAATGTATACTCTTGTGTTGTCTTGTGTATCTCTGTGTTTTGAATCATAAAGAAACACATGGATGGTTTTTTATCAAGGGTGGAAACTTAATACAGCTCTAATTCTCCGAGCTGGAGACAGAAACTAATAAATGTGCATGTGTGTAATTTTATTCCGCTGGATAATATTTCTGTCTTCACCCTGGAACACAAATGTTTGTGGTTATATGATTTCCAGTGTGGTGCTGCTGTCTGAACGGCATGGCTCCTGTGATAGCTGCACACAGTTTGGAAACAGGAAATAACAGAAGAGCACCTGCGTTTTTTTCATTGTTTGGTTTTATTATATTTAGTTGATTTTGGGTATCGTTGTTTTTAAATATATCTGACCGAATACACCCAATATTAGAGACGAATTTGATTTCAGAGAAAGTTTCTCAACCTAAATGATCTTTCTTTTTCTCCAGACTTTAGATTTAAACTGAAAGACTGATGCTGTGGAAGACGTTTCACCTGATACAGTGAACAGATGTGATGACCAAAGAGAAAACACTATAACAATCTGATATTTTTGACAAATTCGAAGTATTCAGATTCAGAGTACATTTTTAAATAGGATCTCTTCAAAAATTAAATGACGAGTCGAGCCTCTTCACTTCACACTGCTGACAAACACTTGGAGAACTAGTTCTCACTGTTGCGGGAACTCAGAAGCTATTAAAGACAGTGCTGTCCCACTGTTTGAGCAGCGATATTCAGTCGTTAGAGTTCAGGTTCAGTGGCAACAGCTGCCGGCGGGGAAACGCTCTCTTTACCTCTGTGTGCAAAACGCCAGCTTCTATCCTTTGTTACAGAAAGGTCACCTCTGCCCAGTGAGTTGTGGGGTTTTAACTCCCAGCCTGTGTTTTGACTTCAGATGTTGCTTTAACTTAATGATTAAGGGCAAAGCGGGTTTTTTTTCTCATGGGTTTAGGTGTCGGTGTCAGAGTGAAAGCTGAGAGGATTTTGTTTCTACATCAGCAGACTCACTCCAAACATCTTTGTCTGGTGGTTCTGCTGAGCTGCCCTGTTGTCCTCTGAGCTGTGCATCATGAGAGAGATGGTAGAAATCTGATTTATAACTTTTTCATTAGCTTTTTGTATCTTTAAACTAATAATAGGGGTTGATATGTTTTTTTTTTTTTGGATAATTGCAACAACAAACAAACAAGTGAACATATTTATTATCCAAAACAGTATTTTGTTTTATTTTCATGTCAGAGCAACAGTATATGTGTTGTGAAAATAACATGAGGTTTAAAATGTGTGAAAAACTAAGGAAACTGTAATGATGCCATACAAAGGTTGCTGTAGAAATTCAGACAACAATCCCTGAGTCTTTGACAGTGATCTTTGTCAACTTTCCTGATCAGATCCTAAACCAGTGACTCCCACACCGGGAGGCTGTCTGAGTCCTGACTGTGGAGGGAACTTAATCCAGTGTCCGAGTCGTCGTCGTTGCCACTGAGAGCTTTGGTCAGTCCTCTGGCCTGCTCCACCCACCCGCTTTTCTTCTCCAAAGTGCTCTCTGTCGTCTTATCCTCTGCCGCCTCGCCGCATCTCCCCTCGCCCCCCGCCCCCTCCTCCATGTCCAAACTGTTCACTTTCTTCAGCAAATCCCTCATTTCCTCCTCTCTCGCTTCGCAAAGCTGCTGGGACAGCTCTAAATCGCCCCTAATAGCGACTAAATCCGCGTTGAGGCGCAGACCGATGTATAAACTCGCGTCCAGTTGCGTTTTGATCCTCTCCTCCTCCACAAACAGCTGGTTTTCCGCTGCGTCTGTGTCCACGCAGGGCTGGACCCCGCTGGGTTGGGAGGGCTGGTCCCGCGGCTCCTCTCTCCTCCGCCGCATCCAGCGCTGGTTCAGCTCCTCCTGAATCTGAGCCGTGACCGCGTCCACCAGGGCCTCCTGCTCCCACAGCTCCTCCTGCAGCCGAATCACCTCCTCCCGCTGCCGGACGCACTGCTCCAAGTTGGCAAAAGTCTCACTCGAAACCGGCTCGTCTCCCTCTTGGCACGAGACGGGAGCCGCGTCCACCAAATACGTGTCCTGCACATAATTAATCCCGTGCCTCTTAATTCGGTCAAAGTGCACTTTGGCCTCGCACATCTCGATCTCTGCGTCCAGCTCGGTAATCCTCTGGACCTGCTGGCGGATGGTGTGGTCCTGAGAAACCACGAGATGGACCAAAGTTTCCATCTTCTCTGCGCAGGACGCGTCCCGCTGCGCGGCGCGGGTTCTCTTTTTGTTGATCTTCTCGAGCTTTCTGAAAGCTTTCCGGACGATCCGACGCTGCTTTTCGGGTGACAGGCCACCCATGGGGGTCCTTTGGGGGCCTTTGGTCACCCGGGGGCTCTGTTTGCTGGGCACCACGCGCGCCTCGGCGCTGCGCGCGCCGCGGTCGGCCAGAGACGCGTCGCTCTTCACCAGGACGAACTTCACGTTGCGCTGCTCCTCTGCCCACGCCAGCCACAGCTTGAAAATCTTGGTCTTGTTGGGCAGGACCCTCTCGAACCCTCTCCATTTCTCCACGACGCAGTAGGACTGCTGCGCGGAGAGGCCGTGCGAGGTCCGGTCCTCCAGGAGCACGCTGACCACGTCCGCGCAGGTGGTGCGCTTTGACACGCCGAGGACCAGCTTTTCCTCCCGGCAGACCCACACTGATATCTTGCTCTCCTCCGGGTCCATGCTGATTCCTGCAAACGCTCAGTTGTTTTCTGACGCAAACTAAAGAAAAACAGACGTTCCTGAGAGTGATCTAAACGCATCACAGTCCGGCAGCGCCGCGTCCCCGGGGCCGTCCCACAGGGCCGGAGGCTGGACACTCCATCAACCCCGCGGAGCGCGTCTCGCAGGCCCAACCTGGGAAACACTTGTGAGTGTTTTTTTTTGCTGCCTCCTGACTGCCTCTGCCAGGGTCACATGACCGCCGAGAGGAGTCAGTGGAAGGATTTCATGTCGTGGTGAACTGTGGGATCCGGTGCTGATGATATAATCCGTGAAGTGATAATGATCTCAGTACTATTTTAAGCTTCTTTTTTTTTCTTAATGCACAGAATTGAAAAGCATCCCATGGAAGTAAAAAGCAAACATAAGGCAATTATATGTGATATAAAATATGGCAGTATAGTATTACTTTTTTAATTTTCCCTCCAATCCCTGAGGCGATAAGAATTGTTTCTAATTTCTTCTCCTTGCTGCAAACAACAGCTTAACAGATGCTATCACAGGCCTCTTTTTTGTAGATTTGTAACCTTTGCGTAGCATCGATTAAGGCACAACATGAACTTTTTACTGTGTCGGCCTTGAGCTGCAAACCCAGGGGAAAAACAGAAAACAAGTAATAATCCTGAGAGCAAGCTATTCAACAAACAATAATAAAAACAAAACAAACAAACAGCGGAACACAATGGGGAGAACAAAACATTTAGCAGAGAAAAAAATTGGTAAACACACTTTCCTCTGTTAGCTATTGTTCCTGCTTGTTTGCTCACTAAAAGGTTGAATTTCCTAATCTTTGAGTCCTTACATCTCCGTTTTTAAATGACACAAAAATAAAGCAAACGATAAAGGTGAAATGACTCAGTTAAAACAGTGTAGAAGTAGAAATAAAAGAAAGGGCTGATTCAGGTTTTGTGTGCTCGTGAGATGTTGTAATTAATGCACAACTACACACAAACCCGTTTCTGGCTGAATGATTTCAGGTTGCATCTGCAGAAAAATGTTAACTGAAAAGAAAGAAAACAAACAGCGGTTTTCTTCTGTTTGGACTGGATTCACCTCTGGCTTTGTCAGCTTGTCCTTGGATAAGTTTTGTGCTACATTATAACTCATACGATATGTCAGGAATCTATCCTCCAAACGACAAACACTAACTAAACGGACATTAAGCAGCTCTGAATTTTGCGCCTGTGCTGCAAAAAATCTTTGCATAGCTCTTCAATGAACTGTTCACCTGGTTTTTGCAGATAGCAAAGGGCCGGAGGTGGCAGCACATTCCACAAATAATGATGCTCCCGCTCCATGTTCCTCCTGTTTTGTTTTGCATGAAGGTTTGTGGGCATTTTTTCCCCACCATATAGACAACTGTGAACACAAGGCTCAACATCAGACTTCCTTCTTTATCCAAACGCTCCTGAAACAGCAGGTGAGTAATAATGGTTTGGTCAGCGAAATGCTTTTTGGTAATTGATTTGGACTTGTGTAATGTCAGTACCAAACGTGTTAGAAATGACCACACAATGCTTATCAGCATTCCATATCCATGCCTGTGGTTTGCTCACGCAGGATTTGAAGGAACCCCACTGCCCTGTGGACAGACCACACAGCCTCCAAATGCTACTGTAAGACAAAAATGAAGGGCAGGAACAACTGCTTAACTGCAAGCATATCGTCCTCTATGTAACCGTCTTAAAACCAGGGTGGGTTTAAACACGCTTTCCTGATAGCTAGCGCCAACTTCTTCCATCAACTTATTCACCCCAGTGGTCGCTTTAAATGTTGAATGTGATCAAATTTTATCAGTCTTATGAGTTAAATAGAAAATGTTTCACTTTCTTTACACTGTGTCTCCCTCTGGTGGAGATTTGTCTATAAGGCAATCCATGTTTAAACAGAAGTTCACAGTGAGGTGGGAGGACAGGCTCCATCTGCTGTTGATGTGGGGTTCAGGCAGAAGCCGGCAGCACAAAAGCCAGCTCTCAGTGTGTGAGACAAGGGGAGGGACTCGACCGTCAGGTCTGATTCAAGTGACAACGAGGAGGAGCGAGTGCTTTTCAGATTTATTTTACTTCAATACTGCATACATACAAAGTATCTAGGGAGCTACAAAATATGTACTGTTGTCTAGAAGGCATCATGATGTTACGGAGCAAAGACAAGACCATACGCAGAACACGGAAACATAGCACAGCTTCTTCTCTCGCCTTTGCTCCAACACTTTTACCGTCAAGGATATGAAAAGATATCACACATCTGTACCAAGAAAAGCCAAGATAAACTTTTATACAAAGCACCTTTTTACAATAAGAATGAACGGAAAAAAAAACAAAAAAAAAACAAAACATCTGCACACAGAACCCAAGAGAGTGAATGACTGCTATGGGTGAGCCGGGTAAAACTCGCTTTAAAGCCACCATCAGAGATGGTCAGAAGACAGAAAGGTACCAGTACCTACTCTGAAAAAATGTACAAGTAACAAAAGCCAAACTGCTGATATGTTTGTAGCATGATTGAATTGAGCTGTTTTCGTGTGTCTGCGCGTCCATTTCAGTGTGAAATGGCCCGCCAGTCATTTGTGCCGTCGAAGGCATCCGTCCTGCTGTTGTAGTGTAAAAGTGTAACAGCGGTACAGCAGTGACAACATGACCATCTTACTGGGCTTGCAGTTTACAGACAATTTCATCACAAAACCAAGTATACAAGAACAATTAGTAAACAGGAACAATTCACTACAGTATGTAATCAATAAATGTCAACAGATACACGGGGTAAACATAAGAAAATAATATAAACCCTATCACCACTCCACGGTTTCCACACAACTGTGGCAAGAATACTGAATGACTAAACTCGTATCTGCATCCTCCAAAGACACTGTCTATAGTTATTTAGAGATTCTTTGTTTAAATACTTCAGTTGATTATAATCTCTGTAAGAAACGGTGAAACGATTGCGTAATTATGATCCTTGCAGTGGAATTATTAGCCTTGATGCCCCCATCCAAACAACTGTAGCAGCAGTTGTGAAGAGGAAAAAAAAACAAAAACATTTCAGATGTATCTACAAAGCAGTCCTAACTGTGATTTTGCGCTTTTCACTCCAGCGTTCCGTTTGGATACTGAATGATTCACCACAGTTGTGCCTGTGCCATGAAAGTTAACGCTGCTTTGAAGTTTTTGGAGCTTGTCATTATTTGTAGGTGTGTCGCCATGGGAAAGAGGAAAAAAAAAACTTTTTACAAACACTTGAGCCTGCAAGTGCGCACAAAGGGCTTAAATGTTTCTGAGTCGGCAGTGAGCAGGAGTCTGACCTCGAGCAAAGAAATAGATTTGTTTTTCAAATATGTATTTCTTTAAAATTACGTTTACATTGTTTGAAAAAAGAAAAGAATATATCCTATATCTTTGTAACCAATGTCTGTCTTCCCCCTGCTGTCAGTCAGTCCTTAGTCCTTTAACAAGGCAATGTGGTGACTGGTTTCACTTATGTCATTTTTGGTCTGGCAAGATTTAAAATTTAGTTTGAGTTTGATTCTTTTTTGAAGCTGGAAATGTGAAACCAAAGGCACTTCCTCGCTATAAGTCAGGACATGACAAAACATTCTCTGGATCTTTATATTTTTTTTGGTCTTCTGCAACAGGAAAGGCAGTCAGTCTGTTTTTGTAGTATAAAATCATTACAGCGTTTGTGGACAGGAAAAAAAAAAACTCTCTGAACTTAGAGACTTGTCTGAATGTAAGCGTTCTGCGGCTTAAAAACGTCCAACAAAAAAATCTGGAATTCCAGGAGTGAAATTGTCATTTGAGATGTTTAAGATGCACAAAGTTGTAAATTGTTACTTTTTCATCTGTTTTTCATTCACAAAACCGATTTCAGACCTAAAACAAAGGGCAATGCGTATATTCTAAGGCACTGTACACTTACACTTTGGCAGATTGTATTGTATACACACTGCAAACAAACAGAGTCTTCCCGTGTAGAGATCACAGTTTTAGTGGCGTCTTTTGGAGTTCACATACAGCTTTAACATGTTTAAGGCTTGGGATGTGTGTAGGCCACATAAACACATGAACATGGTGTGAGCGTGAAGGCAGCAGCGCGCTGGTTGAAGTTATCACACAAGAATCCTTGAAGGGGGGGGGGGGATTTCAGGGATTCAGGGTGATTTTATAGTGTCACAACAATTTGACACTACAAGAATTTCACAGTGAATTCTTTCTCTTACTAGCGTCTAAGATCCGGAGTGTTTCAGCAGGGATAAATACATGAGTGAAGGCAGGGTTTTTTTTTTTTTTTAAAGACAATATTCTTAAAATGTTCCCATCCACTTGCTTTCAGCTACTGTGTATACATAGCGTTGGTTGTGTTTCTTTGGAAAATCTATTTGCTGTGGGTGTGTGTCTGTGTACCTACAGAAGGAATTCCCACGAATTGAGCAGAACCGACAAACAAAACAGCCTCAAAGCTCACAGTACGCACCACCACAGGCCGCTGCACCTTTTTTTTTCTCAGTACACATAGAAAGAAAGTCCAAACACATTGTTTCCATTTATCAGATTAACTCAGGTAATGACTTTAGCACGGCCACATGTATACCCAACAGAAACCAACTGGACAAAAATTCAAAATGAAAATTCCCATAAAATTCCCATTGACTCGTTAAACAACTGTACCGCGATTCACAGCTGCAGTCTCATAATAAACACTTATATTAAAACGACTTTAAACAACAGACTTCACCCGATACCTTGATCACAGAGAATCCAAAGTATGACTTTCAAATAGAGGCACTGCCACTTGTTTTGAGGTCGGTAAGTCTAAGAAAAACTGGAGCGCGTGTGCGGTGGACAGAGGCAGTCATTCCTTTACCAGTCTGTAGATATGATGCTGGGCGCCGTGCTCGCTGTTTGAAACTTCAAAAACGCACGCCATACATAGCAACGTCTCCTGGGTATCTCTATTTGTCACCACCTGCAAGGGAAAAACAGTCAGACAAACTATTTAAGGCAAGTAAACATAAAGATGCAACGACAGAGCATTTTAGGTATCGACCAAATACTGGACGAAGGAATAAGATTTATTTGCAAATAAAGCATTTTTTCAAATCGTCTAACACATATTTGATTTGCTTTTGATTTTTTAGAGATAAAAGAAAAGGATACAAAAATCTGAGAAATGAATTCAGAATGGGCAACATCCTGTTGGACTCCGATCATGGGCCTAATTTAGTTGTATTTAACTATTCTGATCATGAATCAGTGTGGGTCTGATTCCCGGAATCTTGGTGGAAATGAAGACCAATAACATATATACACAGTTAATTTACAGCTTTTAAAACTGTATGGGAAATATGACTCTTTTAGTTTATTCTCCCCGTGGAAGTATATTAGTTTAGCATTTTGGAAAATCCTCATAACTTTAAGAAGACTAAGCCCCATTTCAGCCCTTAGAATAATAAAGGGGGAGGCTTACTCTTTTGCAGACAGCCACGCGTGGAACTATGCCTGCATTGCTGATCATTATTTGAATTCCTAATGGTGTTGGATAACACTTTCAAAAGTCATGTAGTGGCTTATAACAGGAGTTTTGCCCTGTCTCATCCACCCTTTCCCTCACAGATAATGAGGCTCCTTGGACAATGTTTCATCCTCAGTGGAATGAGAGGAATTTGAGACCAGCAAGAGTCACCCATTTCAAAGCTCTCATTTTTTAAATCTTTTTTTCTTTCAAAACCACCCTCAGCCACCAACACATCCCAACAGAAAAGACAAGAAGAATGACTGCCTTGATAAAGGACACCATGCTTTCAGCTAAGCTAGGTGATTACCAATAAGATGGTGAAGTTCTCCAGCACGCTGTTCATCATATACTTCTCCGGCAGATGCTTTAGCTTGTGAATGAAGTTGATCATGTATTCGCACATGGGAGACCTGTTTATCCGGTAGATGAAGCGCCCATTCTCAAACCGTGCATATTCAGTCTGAGAAAAAGAGGAAGTATAGACGTCAAACGAAAACCTACGGGGTTATGTTGGTGCTGTTCATAATACAGTTATTATTTTGATTTCCTGGACTGGAAAATTAGCCCATACCTCGACTTTCTCGACCACCTGTTTGCCGAAGGAGCAAACCTTTGTTGAGCATGTTATGGTCATATTCTCTGAGCTTTCATATTGGCTGGTGACTCCATAGAAGGACCCAGTATCGTCTTGAATGTTGCAATTCAAGTCAGCCTGAAAAAAAAAGAGTTTGGAACAAAATGTCCCATTAAGGTTCTTAATTACAGAAATCAGACTATTTGGTTTTCCATTTTTTCAAACACAAGTTTAAACTATATACTGTACAGCAACTTAGAGCAATGAACATAAAAACATGTCTTTATTAAACCTATGACAATGACAAATAATTGAAACTAAAATTGCTGTTTATACCAACTGATATTTGTTTTTTATTTTTATAATAATCAAAGTGCTTGAGTTTCATTTCAAATTTATGTAGCTCGCTGCTATATTTCTCTGCTGTTTTCGATTTGTATTCAGGAGGTATGAATGATAGCAAGGTCATTAGAAACATTAGAAATAGTACAAATACATAAATAAACACATTGCTCTCGGGTGATTATTTCCTGTTTCAGGTAAAATCCAAAGCACATCCGGAGGGAAAACAATTTAGTAAATTTCTTAATAAATGAAAGAAATCTATACACAGTAGAAGAGCCTTCACCATTTCCTTACTGCGGATGTCCAACGTTTCCTCTTCAAGGTTTGTTTCCTCTCACTTCCTATTAACAGCTACTTCTACTGAATTACAGTCTATACTGCCACCAGCTGGGGACATCAAACAGGATAGTTTATGCACCTCAGACCAGACGACTGACATCGTCTGACTCGTATTTCTTTTATAAGGGCTTTTCAAAAGGTCGCAGGAGAATGGTGTGGACAGTGAATGGAAACCCGGATATTTACAGTTATTTTCAGAGAATTGAAGCCAGGTTTTATCCCCCCCTGCTGGGAGTAAAGTTGATTCTTTTAGCACTGTCAACTGTCAACTGACCGGAACATGTCGCCTCCGATCTGCTTATGATCCCCAATGATCACCATTAACCTGTGTTAACTGCCTCTAAGTTCATCGCATCAACATTAACCTCCAAACAGGTCATTTGCTTTGAGACTGTTATGTTTTGGGTTTCTGACTTTCCCTGTTTAATTGTAAGTGTTGTCATTTAAAAAAAAAAGAAAAACGTCCATGAAATATTAAAAGGTTTTAGTATGTTGTATGAAACAGAGACATACAGAATCTATCTGATCACAGACGGGTAGGATTATCTGTATACATCACACATCAAGACAGACACCAAGGCTACACCTGAATAAGCATTTGAATGTGTCCTTATTGGGAAAAAATACTCTAAAGAGAATTAAATGAAGTTACATTAAAAGACTGATTTAGGAGGTTGAACTGGTCTGCTCCTGGAGGACAGCCTTTCTATGCCCTGAACATCCTGTTCATTATGGACATAAAAAGAGGAGACATCCTCCCAACAACATTCTCCTTCATTAAGCAAAGTAGTTACACATTCATTATTGTGCAGATTCTGTCTTTCATTTGAATTTTAGATTCGTCGGTCACTTCAAAAGGAATTTGAGGGGACTTGGTCCAAGTGCATGCGGGCCTACTTTGTTGGCTGCCGCTTGTTAGCATTTTGCATCAGGGAGGAAATACATGCAATGTTTAAACAGCCATTAGGAGTGCAACCAGGTCACTCCATTGTTTGGAGATATTAGACTGAATTAGCGAGTGCTTTGATCAAAAGCTCTCCTGCTATGCAAGTCCAAATATAGTAGAGTGCATTCTGCAAACATTAAGAGAGCAATCTTCTCTGTGTAGCCTGATTACACCCAATCACTAAACACTAACCTGGGCACACTGAACAGGATTCTGAGACCGAACATTTCACTTTGTTTAGAGGGTTATGGTTATATCACAGCTGTAGAATGTAGAACATTATTGTTTTAATCAAATCACATTCTCCTGACACATAAGCCGCACTCACCCAAAATTTGATGAGGAAGAATGAATTCTGGGGACCTTTTCCATACAACTCCTTCAGTCCTCCCTTCTTTTCTGGAAACTTGTCATAAATCTGACGGATGTCCACCGACTCCAGCAGGGCATCGCTGTAGGAATGATTTGTCTGTCCGATATGCACAAACAGGTGCTTGTTGTACTGAAAAAGCATTAAAAAATCATCAGTTTTGTTAACAAAACATTTTAAACTCATTTTAAAGTAAAAAACAATTGTCTACTAAAGAATAAAACAATAAATGGTTACCAAAAAGGGATCTGTAAAACATCAATATTTAAAGAAGTCATCGGTACAGTAGTTTTCCTGAAGCAGAATAAGCCTGTTCTGACAAATAAGCAACATAATAAGCAAAAGGCAGCCAGGATTAGATTGTGATGATGGAAAATAACCCTCCGTCACAATGCTTTTTATCAGCCCCCCGATTAGTTTAATCTATTACATTTTATGATGCACAAATGAGGCAAGAATATCTTTCATTACTATGTTTCCACTAAAGCAAGAGCAAACTAATATTCTCTTTAATTTTAAACAAAGTTGGGAGGTTGAGAGTCTAATATAATTAAACTTTTACTCTGCAGTATATTAACAACAAAAGTCAGCTAGAACGAAATTGAACAAAGAATATTAAATAACAGGATTTTTGTTTGGTATTTTAGTCCCTTGGTGACAATTTTCGACTCAAAGCGTCCTCTACAGTACTTAGCCTTGAGCGCAAATGCACAATTTACACATTATACTGCCTATAAGATGAATGACTGTTGTCATGTGATATCAGTCCCAAAAGTGTCGATGAAATTATCGATGGGAAATAAATTGCTAAAGCAAATAAGAAACATGAGTTGGCTGATGCATAGTGAGTCTGTGCATGACGTATAGATTTAAGCCTGCCTTTTAAGGAGCTGTTTAATATAGAGTCATTCTTTTTTTTTGCAGGTTTTAACACTGGGAGATGCTGACGGCCAGACTTCCTCCCCTCTCAGCTTGTTTTGGCTTCCACTCAGCTGACTCTCTGCCTGGGAAAATGTCCCAGTGTATTCAGAGGAAAGGACGGGACGATAAGATGTGGGAATGAACATCATGAGATAGTGATATTTCATGCTTTGGTGCAATGCTCCACTCACTGAATCTGGGTCTCTCTGTTGCTCTAAGAAAGCGGAAAACTCCACCAGTCTGAGTTTAGACGTCCCGATAGAGCGTCCCTGCCACGCTGGTGCTGTGGGGGCCGGAGCTGCTGTGGACTCATAACCTGTAATAACACCACAATGACTAAAGTTTCACCCTCTCTCAGCTTTGTAGTTCTTACAGTCTGCACGTTTTGATTTTAAGATGCTAAAACCAACACCCATGTCGTACCAGGCATAAGGCATTGGAGGACATCTGTTCAGATTCAGGTCTGATTATGCCAGCTTTAATACTTTCAGAGAAAGGCAATTCACAAATTGCAGAAGCAAAACACATTAAACTCTTGTGTACAAATTTAGGAAAATTATCATATAAATACGAGCTGAGCGTATCTCTAAGTCGGATTATTAAAGTTGCATTTGAACTGTCTGCCGTTAAACTGTTTCTTCATTCTGACTAATCGTATTTGTGCAACACTGTGTGTTGTGAAACTTCAGATAAACACATTCGCCTAAAAAGCAGACATTGCTAAAGTTTCCACCTTTTCTTCTGTCCTAAGAGAAACATTGTCAACAATCTGTTTAATCTTGGGATAATATGGGTTCAAAGTATCACAACCAACCAATGCTGGTCCTAATCTTTGACCATACCTCTATCCATCAGCTAGAAAAAACAGCACTTAAAAAGGTTTAGTGACATTTCATATGAATAATGCAAGATGAGAAAGGGTACTGATTTTACAGAATGCAAAATGGTGAACTTATTTATCAGGGAGTTAAGCTGAGGTGTGAAAATTTTTTTAAATTTTAATTTTTTTTAAATAGTTCATCTATCATCAGGCTTTAAAATCAGGTGAACTCTCACTTGAAATGGCTGTTGTGACTGCTGGCTGGATTGGATAGGGTTGCTGGGTGAAAGGCTTAATACTGAAACAAAAAGAGATGAACGTTAGAAAAAAGACAACAAAAAAAAAACTAGATGCAAACACAAAATGAATTACCAGAGATTTTTTTTTTTTCATAACCAACAATAATAAATGACACTCACTCCTGTGAGGATCCTGGCTGGCCAGTCGATATCATACCCTGCCATAACTGGACAATTAGAAATATAAATACACAACAATGAACAAACAACAAAGAACATCCAACTGTGAGTAGCTGTTAGTGGAAAGATCAAAATGGCTCTTAGTGTTCCGTGGTTGTAGTTATCTTGACTACCACTCCTTTTCATCATGGGCTTATCAGATAGGGGCAGTTGTGCAAAGCTGTGGTGTGTAATGTGATTTGGCCCCGAGTGTTGCTGCGGTTGGCCCTGCTTCCCTGGGTGAAGCTAGAATGGATCAATAGCAGGGTGCCGGCAAGGCTCTTACCCCTGCTCCAGGGAAGGCCGGCCGGGGGATGCCTGGCAGGCCGAGCTTGTTGTGAATAGCCGTGGCAGAGACGATCTGAGCCGAGGACATGGAGGCCATGCTCTGGAGGGCTTTGTCCTTCACGGCTTGGTCCTTTAAAAGCAGTCACAAAAGGCTTAGCACTCACACAGCAGAAACAGAAGAGGGGGGGGGGGGCATGTTGCAGAGGTAAAAACAACCAGGCTCTAAACAACACAGTGAAAGCATCACCGACCTTTCTCACAAGAGCCAACAGCAAGCAGGTTAAAAGAGGCAGCTTCAGCACAGCCACGCTAAAGGGAGACTTCTTTTTTTTAAAGGTATGTGCTAAACAATGGCTCCTGAATTCCAATATGCTGTGGCCAGCAGTGGCATGCGCTGAATTGAAAGTTTACGTGTTGACTAATATCCTGCAAAAAGCATCTTTTTAAATTAAGAAGCTGTTTCCTCAAGGCTGCATTTGTCTGCTTGTCAAAACTCATAACATCTAAACTCCCAAAACAATTTCTCAAGTTAAACTGACATACACCAATCTCACTTTATTATGAGTCAGTGACAACTCCGCTTTGCTCCCTCTGCTTTGTGACATCTAACAGAGTTTAATTTTGCTAATTTAAAGTCCTGGCAGACACGCAGCTGGAGTGCAGTTAATCTGGGCATTTAAGACAAGATATGGAGAAGTGCATGCCACATCGTATGATATTTCTCCCTTTTTTAAGACAACTGAATATTAATTGGGAGTCCTAAATACTGCGGCAGCCACAGGCAACCCATGCAGACTCACTGGTGACAGAAGCTACTGGCAAGCATGCTGGCTGCAGACGTTCACGAAGCAAAGTCAAGCTACAGTGCGATTGGAGACGATGATGCAGACAGAAAACGTGAGGCAGCAGCTACTATCGCTACGTCTGAAGTGGATGGGTATGCAAAAGTGGCAGCGGAAGAAGGAGAAGCAGGCCCTAATTAAAGCCAAACAACGTCCCAAATAGAAAGCAATACTTACCATACTCGTAACCTGAATGCACACAAACAGGGTTTTATTGTACATTTGCAGTTCAAACCACTGTGAGTTATTCCAGTATGAGTTATGCATGGGAAATCCTTAAAAACTACATTGAACAGAAAAATCCCTCCACCTTATCTACTTCACACTATGACACATGTACAGACATGTTAGAAACACTTGATAAAAAATGGACAGGGAAATTTATATTTACATGATCCCTGTTCAAGCTATAATTTCTCTATAATTTTCACAATTTAGTCAGTAGTCATTAAGAGACAAAACCAAATAGTAATGACTGTAATTTCACTAAAATACTATAGGAAAGACAGAAACAGCAGGTTTTGATACTGCCCAAAAAGAAGGGACACTTGTATTTCTCTTTCCACTGAACTCTAATTTGCTTTAAATGAGAAAAGACAGGGATTGATACAAAAGCTGTCTGTTTTTCTTCAGCCTGCCGCCTGCTCCCCTGAAAGACAGGGCATTCATGTGGCTAGCTGCTTGTCTGACTCAGTCTCTCAGTACACAAACACACACAGAGATTAATGAGGGGTCATTAATTCGTGTTGAATACAGGGAGAGAAGAGAAGTGTGAAAGTCAAAACGTATAGTGAGTTACACAAAAAAAGATGAAAATGGCACATGGGGAAGTGTCCTTTGATGTAAAAATACCCCAAAAATACAGGTCAGTAAGATTCAAGAGGACTTCTTTCACAATGCCCCTCTCCCATTTTAATCTGACATTCTGAAAAGCTTTCCTCCGTGATTTTAACAGATTTCACAATTTTATGAAATAACAGGCAGGAACGTTCTGAAATTCACGACATCTGAATGGGGAGGAAGGAAAGTGACTGACAGTCATGGCATTGTGACAACCAGGAGTTATCAACAGACTGGAAAAAAAGGAGGGAGCAAAGAGGGCATTTTAGAAACAGCCAGCTTCATGGCCAATCTCAGCTCTGAATGTGTACCACTGAGCCTTAGACAGTCAGGAAAAGTTCAGTTATTCTGAAAAGGCGCAATATCAGCTTCACTTTTCGTTAAACACAGACACGCCACCCCTCTCACGCAAAGCCAGGCTTTTAACAAAGTCTGCTTAGTCAGAAAATGTGAGCAGACAGTTTTCAGCGCTCAGCCACTCACCAACAGCCAATCCCAGCATGCTTTGCAGTATGTGCAGGTTCATACTAAACTTCAATGGTTAGCATAAAAATGTATAAGCATATACACTGGACTGTTTTAGGTACAGCGCTGCTGTATATAAGTAAGTAAAATGGAAATGTATTTTAGCTTTTTTACCTCAATACCATGGATATAGTTTTCATCATCAGTAATGAGATGGATTAATCTATACACACTGTGATTCAGATAGAAACATTAAAAAATTCAAAATATTCTATTCATTCTTCTTTTTTTAAATCATAATTGTATTGTCTACCGGGGGTAAAAGCTCTCCTGATTTAAATAACCCTCTGTTTTCATTGAATGCTACACTAAAGAATGGTATGAATGAAAATGTTGCTCCTCATTTAGGACAAAATACGACGAGTTTGGGTAATCTACTGAGAATCCCTTTAATTCCATCATATGTTTTAAATTCTATATTGTTTGGTTTATAAAGATTAGCCTTGCATGGTCTTTGACTATGGTGCCTATTAGTAAAACATTAGCATAATATGCTAAGTGCAGAGTAAGTGCTTTATTAAAGGTAAATATCAGCATGTAACAGTAATAACTGTGAGCACTTATGAGGCATTATGTATATTTTTCAATTATGAATATGAGCACATACCTGAAAAATCAGGCACCATTTTATAAAAATATAAACTGAAAATAACTACCAATTTGAGCGTAAACTTTTTTTCATCTCAGCATTTCATGTCGTCATCTATTTGATGTGCAACTGCTGTTAGAGTAGTAATGAAATGCAAGCAGATGAAGATGAAATCAAGTAGGCGGGATTAGTGACAGCATCTCTGAGTGGGACATGAATGAGAAAAGCTGGGTGAGGGTTAGGCTACAGACAGCAGAGGGTTAAGGTTAGAGGGAATCAGAGCAACAAGCATTCACTCTGTCACTACAGGAAACAGGAAGTTAGGACACACAGCAACCAACAAGCCCAAAAGCAGAAAAGCGCATACCTTTAGCTTGGAATGAAACTCACGAGATTTTCTTCTGGCAAGAACCTGAATGTGACTAGACACCTGCGGGGTAGGGGAGGGGAGGAAAACAAAGGAAGAGCCTGTAACCATGGCAATGAAAAGCCCCCTGCAACTGGGCAAAGCCAGACGTACCTTAATGGCAGCTTGGATTTCTCGAACTTTCTTTCTTGCTAAGACCTGTATGTGACTAGACACCTCCATTGAAAAAAGAGAAAAGGGCAAAATAAAAAAAACAAGAAGAGCCGAAAAAGTACAGAGTGGATCACATATTTCTCTGTTTAAAAACACTTTAAGGAGATGAGGTGCATAACTGACGCATCTCCGGACCACACACCAAGCCAACAGCCAATAATGTGTTATGTGGTGTTGTCGTCACTTAAATGAACTGATTAAGGAGGATGCAGGCCCCTTTAGCACACATTAAGAGCACACAGATGTGATCTGCTGTGTGCTGAATGAAAATTGACTGGTCTAATATTCTTAAGGGAGCTGGGGGGAGGCATTTTACTGGCTAAGTCTACCTTTGTCATTCACACAATTGAAAATTATCATGAACTCATCGATGAAACTGCCATGAAAGTACCAGTTTGAGTGAGAAGTAATATGTGTTGATGGCAGCTTTGATTTGATGGCAGATTTATAGTATGCTCTGATTCTATTCACGCTTAAGGGGTTTACTCTAATGAGTCTGGAGGGATTTCACAGAAAAGGATCATCTGTTGTCTCCTATGTGACCAAATATTGCTTTTTATTTATCTTATTCATGTGTCCATTTTCAATATCTGCTTGTTGCAGGTGGGCTGGAGCCCATCCCAGCTGCCATATTAATATCTTAACTTCAAATCTTCCCGTTTCATTTGATTCTGACCCTGTAGTATGCAGTCAACCTGTCAAAAGTATGCCCTGCCCTATTACACCTGGGAGAGGCCCCAGTGACCCTGAATGAGATTAAGCAGGTACAAAACATGGGTGAAAGGGGAAGAATTAGACCTGAAACACTTAGCTGAATATGTAAGCAACAGAACGCAAAGATTCATAACACTTTTTAATTAGTGCAGAGCTGCGTCAGCTTAATTTGCCAACAGATCTGCAATCAATCGGCACAGAAGAAAAACACTGAAAACAAAAACTAGTGAAGTTATGAGGAAGTCATTTTCTCAACTGACTGATACAGACACTCTAAATGATTAACATTAACAGTCAGACGTCTGGACATAACTGTAAATTCAGAATAAACAGAAAGGTGTGCACAGCGGTAGTCTTGTGCACCACATAGATTTAAATAAACAACAGGAAGAGATGCGTCTCTTGGTGTAGCTGTGGGTAAACAACTGTGCCTGAGTCCCAGAGAGACAAACCGTATGCCTTTCCGCCTCAGACTAATCAATTCACACACAGTGATCGAATGTCACTAGAGACACTAACTTGTTTCTCACTGTCGCTCAAGTCAGTGGTCATACAGGTAATTTCCTGTTTAGGGGGAAGGTCAGTGGGCTTCACAGCAACACCATAAGTGAGGCAAATCAATACAGCAATCAAATGTTGAATTTGTTCAGTCAAACTTTAACAACATATGGGAGCCTAACTCTGTAATTTTTCTAAAATTTGTAACCAATAATAGTTTTTACCTTCAGAGTATGACTAAAAATGCTGTTCCAGTACACATCGTGTATGATTAAGTCATATGGAGGGGTGTTTCTTTTCTTGATAAACCACAGCAACAATTTTTTTCTAAATAACTATAAGACTACTATAATCTATGTCAGTAACTGATGTCTTATAGAAAAAATCTATATATCATTAATTATACTATAGATTATAATGCAGACAAAGCTTAAATAAGGAGAGGAGCCTCTGCTTGAACCATGTACAACCACTGTTTCGGGCTAAAAACTATATATGTACTAAAAAGTTCAAGGGTGAAGCAATTTATTCGGGAAAATAGAGGGACGTCTGCTAATACAGACTTCTACAAAATAAATACAATTACAATTACATTAACAGGGAAAATGTCAGACTCTGAATTCCCCTTCATAGCTTAGCATCATCTTAAACCTGTGTCATGCTTTGTTTTAGCTGAAAACCAAAGCGAGAGTTGTCACTAATGTGGAACTGACAGCCCTCTGACAGTTGAGCAACTGAGATATCTTTTTTTGGTCTTACCTGCTTACGAGTCCGTGTCTTCCCGGTCCGAAGCTTGATGTATCTGGCTATGAGTTCATTTCGACCTGCGGGAACAGAAAATGTAGGATTTGTTATAGGATTTGTTATATTTGTTGCATCATGTCATGTCATTCCGTGAATTCAGAGGAAAAACGAACCTGCCACACCTGTTGGCTTCATCATGGCTGTTACAACCTATTTACAATTTTGGTAAATAAATGGCAAGTCCACTGTGAAACCTTTTTAAGCTAAGTTTACTTAACATGATTTTACTTCTACGAATGACCAAATTAATACTTGCAATCATAACAATTGCAGTTTGTCAGTTGGAATCATTCACAGAGCTTATCATGAGTAAGGCGTATTTATCTTTAGAACATACAAATTAAGAGGTATGTATACCTCCTAAAAGAGCTGGATCCAGTCTTTCTGTGTTACACTAGCATGAAAAAAGCAACAACTCAGCAGCAGCAGAGCCTTTAAATTTAATCTAATTCTACCTCAGTCTCTTCAAAGACCAACGTTTTGAAAAGAAACAGACCTAGCTTTTCATACCATTATAGACATTAATGGAAACTGGATATATCGGGTTTAAAACAGTGCAGCTCTGACTAAATTATAATTAAAGCATTGCTTTGTAGTAATTTCCAATTAACAATGGCACCGAACATTCTTCCGCCCTCAGCTCTGCTCTAATTGCTGTAGCAATGAACATGACCCTGTTTAGCCCTTTCATATGGTAATAACATGCCGCCAACCAAAACTATTACACAAATTATAGGTAGGAAGGCTCTCTAATTATGTGTCCAGCTGTAGCCAACTAATGCCACGGATCTGCTTTACTCCACTACGAAATTCAGCCAACCTCTTGTCATAATAAAACATTTCTTTACCTTTACCTAATTATGAATTAAATACCTTCCTGTTGTTATGACACAATGGGACCACAAAGTACCGCACATGTGCTAATAAGCTGTATCTTGGGGAATCAGAGGGAAAGGCATTTTCTATCAATGGCAACACATTAGGGATCGCAAAAGGAGAGCACACAAGCAAAAAAAAAAATCTCAGAGGTATAAATGTAGACAACATAATAGACACATCAGATGTATCTAGCGCCTGAAGGGCAGCCTCATTTCTATAATGGAAACACAAAGCATGAAGGTTGAGGCTTCATCTTGTGGGTCACTAATGCTTAAGTGATTAAATGAAATACGTCTTTGGTGTGGATACAGAAGCGTCAATTACAACCTGATAATGATCATACAGTTAATTTCAGGCTGAATTATTTGATTATTTTTAAATCATCTTTTTATCCATAATATTTATCTATATATTATCTCACCCACCTATCAAAACCAAGATATTTTCTCTGTTACGTATCATGAGAGACTCAGAAAATCTACTTGTTGCTTAAAAAATATCAACAAATCTCAATATGCATACAGAAGCCAGTCTTTGCTCATACCTTTCAGCATTACCAATCAATCGACTAATTGTTATAGCTCAATTCTGTGATTGGAAAGGATGGACATATTCTTTTAATTTGAGATACCAGGTTGAGGTGGATAAGGTTTAGGGTCAACAGATGCAAGACAAGTTCCAGGAAAAAATCTTAAAACATATCAGAAATAAACCAAAAAAAGAACATTAAGAGAGGGATTTTTCGTAGTTACAAACTTAGAATGACAAAAAGGAAAGACCAGCTTTTATCAAAGATTTGTGAGTTCATCTCAAAATCACTAACCCACTCTTCAGCAACAGGAGATCATTGATGGTAGAAACACCTGCCTGTGTGCCACATCAACACATTTTTACAGGCATCAGAGAGCGGTCTGGTTTCATGTCGTAGTTTGCTGGTTGACCCTGAGGCTCTTATCCCAGTCTGACTGAACCTTGTCATGTGACCTCATACTATAAATAAACAACATCTGGGGATTTACAAGTCTTAGCATTCCTGTCCAGCGCACCCGCAGAGTAAACTTTACCAGATGAAGCGGGGACCGGCACCATTTTCAATAATTCACACACTGGAAACACAACATGACAATACAGGCATTCATGCAAACTCCTGATTCCCAGATCAAAGCACACAAATGGCCAGCTGAAAGCTTGCTTACAGTTGAATAATTCATTCCTTTCACCAGGCTGGCAAAAGAACCCAGTGGGTCCTGGCTACCCTTGTGTGCTCCCCTCAACCCCTCATTCTTACTGCAAACAAAAATTGGTTAAAAAAAAACAACAACAAAATCACTCTGCACATTACAGCTGTATGTTTCACAAATCTATTTTTTATACTAGAAAAACTGGAAATGGTGACATCTTTTTCTAACTAAAAACAGACATTTCATGTTGGATTATGTGCACTCCTGTTGTCATTTGAGTAGCAAATGGTATAATGATAATACAATCATCTTAATATCCAGTGGTGTTAATGTCCTCTGCATGGCAGAAAGCTTCAGCACATTATTTAAAATCCCCATACATTAAACATTCTTCCAATGCAGCAATAGAAATGTATTTATACTCTAAAACTAAGGCACCCAGAAGCTCAATCTTGTATAAAACAGGGGGGGAAATTGTCAGTACTAAATATGTTCTTTGTATAAATTCAGTGTAGTTTTTTACTACTTAAAACATGATCAAGATTAATCATTTAAAAAAATGACTAATATTTTTACACTGTGTACGTTGATTTCTAGAAAACAATGAATGCCAATGAACCAGCCATAATGTCGGGTATCATCAGTTTTTAAAACATCACAGGTCAGTTTGCTTTTTCTTTGATGGCTGTTCAACAATGTTTGTTCTTTGTTTGCACCATTTTATTACCAATGGTCTCCACAGTTGAGGCAGCAAATCTTGACAGAGCTGAGGAAATGAACCCAATAGGGGATGTTCCTGTCAATTGAAGCTGTAGGAAAAGGATTAAGTGTTTATACTGTTATCTGTGAACATCTGGAGCAGCCCTTCTCTTGGTCAGTATGAACTTTTCCTGCAAATCTCAATGACTATGTAGGACCTGCCACATATGAATGGCTTTCGTTGGAAATCCAATTTGTTCCCTCACATTCCCTTTCTGGAAAAAAGGCTCCCTCTGTGAATAACAATGGAGGATAATGTCTCAGTCCCCTGTGGATCAACTTCAGAGACACCTTTTTTAAAAGATTAAAAAAAAGAAAATATAAAGAATTCAAATGTACCGAAACAATGTCAGGCCATGACTTCAAACGCATCTGTTACACACTTTGACTGGCGTTGGTTTCACCTCCTCTGTGACTTAGAAAAGCCAGATGTATTTTGACGTGTCCATTCATAGTTAATGCAAAGTCCATGGCATGACATGATGCTTGGCTTTGCTTGTTTCTGTCTAACCACCCGCAGATACTGAGCTATCACAGAAGGGAAATAAAACTGCAAATATGAGCACTTAAATAAAGAAACTCATATATTTTAGACATTTCATAAGTTCATTTCACACTCATGAAAGCTGCAGATGAAGTGTCATGACTCACTCGTGTTTGTAGCTATAACTGGTATTCTTTCTTTTGCGCTCATCACAAAGAAATTCTCATCTGAGTAGAAAAACAGCTCCTCAAAGCTGATCACACTTCAGCAACCAAAACGAAGTAGATCTGAGATAAGCACATGTTGGTAGGCAACAACATTCAGAAAATAAGAATTTCTTGATTGCGACTACTTCGGTCTTTTGTGTGTGGTTCCATTCAGAAATCTGGGATAGTCTAAAAAGTCTGTGGACTCAAAGGCACCAACACAGGAAGTTTACAAAAACTCAAATTAAAAAAAAAATTGCTTTGTGTAATTGTGCACAAAATAGATGAATGCCCTCAAATTGTACCACAAGTATGTTTAAGTCACACTTTAATTTCACTGTAGCTCTGTGCATTACATGTTCCTTCTATCCCCCTGCTGATAGTATAAGCCTTCTTGTAAGACATAACTGTGTAAAAAAATTTGCTTTTTCATTACACAAAGGGAGACGCTGGGTTTACATTGCATTTTGGTTTCTCCAGGCGGAGGTGCGGGTGAACCCTGACATTCTTACATTACATCACACCCTTTATTATTGAAATCAAACAAATGGCAAGCCTGGACAGACACCAAAACTTGACCTTTACCGATGAAGGTTTAGATAGCGTTGGAGTTTGCGTTATCACACTCCTCTGTAGCTGTACTGGAAAATATTAAAACACCCTGAAGCCTGTTTTTCTTCCATCAGCAGTTCTCTCAAAAACAACATTGTTTGACATTAATGGACAATTTTCCAGACAAGAGACCTCTATTATTTTATTCCTCATTCATTTGTACAATTGTTTAGTGCATATTAAAACATCCTTGTTTACCTGACAAACTTTCAGTTGTTGAAATAAAAGAAACAACACTCATAAACATATAATTAAAGCAAGTGTACATTTCATAAGTCATAGTTTCCATGGTAAATAGCCACTGTTAATTTTTGGTCGGGTAGTGCTGAACCTTCACTGGTATTCAAGGTTTTTAAAAAAATACTTTGGACCCCAGCCTTTATTAACTAATTTAAGTGTTGGCATATGAAGCTATTTAACTGGCTTGGTTTTGTCCTCTGAACACAAGAACAATAGTTTACAGCTCTGCTTCCTTTTCTCCCCTTTCCTCCTTTTAAAAGGATCCATTTCCTGTAACAGCACTTTTTTTTTCTCCTCTAATGCAGGCACAACCGCAGTCACATCTGGCCCAGCACTCTGCCATGAGACAGAGCCGGGCCTGGCTGGGAATCAGTCAGCAGATTGCCTGCATGTGGGATTCTACACCAACTTTCTCTGCCTGGCAGGCAGACTAACAGAGCATGTGACACTGTTCAGCACATACAAAAAAAGTATCGTCCATTTTAAATTTAGTTCAGAGTCTTTTAATCAACACTTTCATGATATTGTTCAAGCGTGACTCATCATTAGAAATTATACACAGGAGGAATATTAACAGAAGCCACCATCATTATCTGTCACCTCAGCATAATTTAGAACTCATCTTAAAACTTATAAATGTTGACATTTATCACAATAACTGATGCCCAAAAAGTATTTTTCACCCACAGGCATTAGATGGTTCAAGCTTCTGGAATGTGAGAACTTCCTGCATTTCTTCTTTAGCTGACCTCACATTAGACTGTCAGAAATTGAAAGAGACAAGCAATTCATTGGTGCTCGAAAGTTAGCAATTAATATTCAAAAGAGAGAGAAGTTCCAAGTTTTTGGCCTGTTAGTAAAAAGTGAAGATTTCCCAAAGTTATCTAACACTCTGGATTTGTTATGGAGGATGTTTCACTAAGACATTCAATGTATAACCAAGAAACATTCCATTTGATCATTCAAACAAAGATTCTGTAAGTATCTCCAACGTACGTGAATCTTCACTCCTCTTAAAATTGAATTTGTCTTTCTAACAAACAAAGCATGATGGATCAACAAGGATTCTGTTGCAGCATTTTTTCAATGCTTTATGTTTACTTTAGATGTGTGAAGGTTAACCACTAAAAGTTGGAATCACATTTGAACATTTAGGATGCATTTGCATCGGTAAACAAGCATCTTGCTAAAACAAATCAAGACCTCCATGTCCGTGTTAAAATAAAATGTGAAAGTGGGTGAGCAGCATTACGGCTGTGGCCCTAGTTACACACTGAAGGGTGTATCAGCCGGCTGGCTGGAAGCCAAACATGTCTGATGACTAATAATGATGCCATTTACAATGCTCAATGAGATATGCAACAACTGGACTTTATGTGTAGCAACATTGAACCCAAAATCTGTGGAACAAAGATTAAGTACAGAAGATACACAATTGAGCTGAACAGTTATTTTGTGGGAGGTGACGGTGAATCCCCAGATACTACAGCGACTAGAACAGGGAGCAACAGAAACACACAAGATAAGATAAAGATGAAGATACTGAAGCCTTTCTCACCATTCACATCTAACCCACTCTGTAAGTAAGGTGCGGTGTTATCACAGCATCTTTTCTTCATTTATTGTTACGGGTTATAAAAGATGTAGACCTGTTGATAGGATACAACACACATAGGGGAGCTTTGACATGAGAGCGTTTATTATTTCATGGATACATTTTTGTCAGACAAAGAAAAAAATGGAGAACAAAAAAATTAAAGGGTAGAGATGAAAGACCTGCTCAATATTAAAAAGTAAACAAAGTTTTCCTTAGCTTTTTCTTGGATATTTCTTGTCAATCAGAAAGATCAGAATTTAGATCAAGATCATATGAAGCTTGAACTAGTCAATTTTTTTTCAATTTTTTGACAGTCAAGCTCATCTGATATTGTAGTAAACAACTGCTCGACTGCAAGAAAGCCAGAATACCAAGCACGGCCATTATGCTTTCAGAAGGAAAAGAAAAGATTGCCTTGTTTTAGGAGACCCAGTCTTATTAGAACAAAAAACTTTGATATGTTCATTCTAATTTGGGTAATTTTGTCTTTGTGCATGCACCTTTGAGTGTGTAGCGGACTGACACAATGGCCCCAGCGTTCTTGTCATCTGTGATAGATGACTCAAGGGTCTCAAGCAGACATTAGCATCACAATGCACAAAGCCAACAACATGAAGGCATTCGTCCCATGTTTGGGGAATGGGAGGTGGGGGCAGAGGGCCATTTACTGAAATATCAATGGAAAACCACAGCTTGCCGGGTGAAGGCAAACTGCTGATTTGTGGCTTTAAAAGAAAAAGTGACAGTACCGGGCATGCCGTCGGTTTAGCGTTACGATAGCCATGCTGAGAGGTCATGGAATGCACTGAAAAGTTGTTTTATTAATAATTTGGTGGGATAAATGATGCACAACTCATGGAGAGAGAATAGAGAGACAAAATAAATGGTCAGTTACATAAGCCTAATGAGCAACAACTTAAACATATGATGCTCGAAGCTGGAAATACCCTGCAGGTGTTTCCAGAGGAGGGAGAAGCGCCAACATGAAGTCTTTTCAAAAGCAAACTGAACAAAGATTCAAATTATTCAAATCCGTTCGGCACAAGCATGAAGATAAGGTCTGCTCACAGTAACATCTCACTACAGTCCACCAGCTGCTTGTTACAAATGTTTTAACTTCCTGTATTGTCAGGCCCTCATGCTGAAAGTGTGTGTCCATAAGAAAGACTTCAAGGCCAGACGGTGAATGTGTGACGCCACAGTGATCACAAACACTGCTGCCATTCTCTGAAACACAATAGAAATCCCTCCTCCTACACGCTCACAGTCTCTCATACAAACCGAATTCATCCTGATGCCTGCGGGTGAAAACGGAAAGCTTTAAGCTTTGTCCTCTTATAAACTGGCTCTATAGACCAACACATAAATAAAACCCTTTACTGTTGTACTTATGACATGCTTTTATAGTACTTTACAATGCAATCCAGCTTGTCGGAGTTTCCCATTGGAGGGTGACTATTACAGCAACCCTTCACCATACCAACATCAACACATAGCAGTTTGTAAATGTAACACAAGCTATTTTTGTTCTGGTCTCATAGATGTATGGTGGTTACTTTTATATCCGCAGAAAATAAATCTATTCAGTTTTCATCTGGAAGGGAAAAGCAGGGACATAAAAAAAAACATAGAAAGCCTACAATTAAGATCAGTTCACTGACTTCAAAGCATGAGAATATCTGAAGACAAAGCGCACAAAGAGATTTCCATTTTGTGTCAATCCACTCTGCAATTTTGTGAAAAACACTTCTGAGGATCTCTGCTCATGTGTGCTTTTATTCACACAGATGGTCAGCGTCTTTAGTTTAATACTACTGAGCTGGCTAAGAAAGTGGAAGCAGGTCCTTAAGGTAAATCAAAGGGCTTTTTAATTGAATTCTCTGATTTCTAACTAAACACTCTGACTAAAACGCACCGCAGTTCGACACAGCACGAGCCCAGCTGATTCCAAGTCCCGTCTCACTGACCAAATGTTAATCCAAACTTACCCCAAATTATGCCAAATTACGAACCGTATGACTTTACTGACTGGATACAGTTTTTTTAAGGTCAAGTGCATTTGTCCACTGAACCGGGGGTTAATAAAACTAAAATTTACCAAAATTGAAGATCATTGCAATGAAGTTTTCTTGTGTCTAACTGCCTATCTCTAAGACAGATGTATGTTCTGTAATTTATACTGTCACATTTGAGGTCACAGCCAAATGGACAATACATTTGTTCATTTTCTGCTTGATCCTTAACTAACTATTCAAAAGAAGGTAGTGGACGACTAACATGTATAGACAGAATATTTATCATGCTAGGTATTTCGGGTGAACCAAAGGGAGAAACAGATGCCAAGGGAAATGGCAAATGTCAACAAAAGAAACGAAGTTAAGGAGCACAGAGGAAGAACACATAAAAAAAAAAGCATGGTGAAGAAGGTCCCATGTTTAGACTCAGAAATCTGAGCGGAAACCGACTGAGGAACACACAGTCCTCTTTATGCTCCACACACCCAATGACATAACAGACTTAAGAAAGGAGTTCTGAAGAGAAATTGCTGAATGACCAGGAGCCACTGAGGGGGGAGGGGGGGGGGTAGACTGCTGATCAAGATCAATCCAATGAGTCGGGTAAACGGCCGGTAAATTTACTGAGAACAGAGTGATTAATAGAAGAGAGCCGACAGCTCTGCCTTCTACAAGTTATAGTGACTGCACACATTTCTTTGAAAAAGATTACTTCCAAGAGGTTGCAGTTTGATGCTGTGAAACAAAAAGAGCTAGGTTCAGTTCTCAAAAAAATCAAAACAGTGCGGTAAGCACGCTGAATATGAGGACTTTCATTTCAATCTGTTGAATATGGGGAAATATTTGATGTACAGAAATGTTACAGTTTACACTATTCACATTCTGACTGGTTTAAAAAGTCAGTTTTCACTACATTTAGTTTAAAATGGGTATGGCATTATCCACCTCAGCAAGTTTAAAACCTCTTTTGTATTTTCAACTATTTTAAATGAAGTTCTGCCCAAAGACATGTAAGGACTTCAAATAAATCTGTGAATTCTGTGAGATGTTCACCTGCAGGTTTAAAAATCCAGGCATGAAAATTAAGCTTTCTATATAATGCAGTGAGCAACTGTAATTAACAGCTCTTTAAAAATCCATTTTTCTCTGAACACCAAAAGAAATCAATACTTAACTTCAAATGACCTTATTGAGCTAGATAAAAGGCTTTATTGCAGGGGCTGGGTCAAGTGTGGTTGAGCTAATGTGTTAGCTGAGCAGTGGGGGATTAAAGGTGAGGCGTTCTCTCAAAATCTTACAAGACATCACAAAGCAGCAGGTCACTAACCTGAGCCTTCCTGGAGACACCAAGGGGATTACAGCAGCCAACCTCTGCTGAACTGTGCCTGTATTCAGACGGAAAGACAGCCTTTTTATCACTCAGCAGGTCCAGCCCATTCCATTTCCCCTCCGCAAGCTCTGCGCCTCTCAAACAAGGCCAGATCTGAAACCTGCTAGTCCCAACTCTGCAATCTACTCACGGGGGACCAATTTGCACAGCTATGCCTCATCTGAATCACTCTATCAATTAGGAGCTGCTGTGTTTATCATCACATACATTATTGTAGAGGCTGGCTTGGTCATTGTGCTGGGGTCTGCCTCTCAGGAGAGGTAAAAGGATGGAATAAATGACCTGAGAGCAAAGCCACAGTTGGACAAGCTGCTGTACTAATCTGAAAGGACGGCTGCAATTATAAGTCTCCTGAGGAACTGGCAGTGTGGCAGGTCCAATGTGTGAACACGGTGCTAAACAGTCAGGAAGGTGCCCTGGCCTCCTACTCCACAACAAAGTAAGACACTAAGTCAAATCAATATTTTCAATCTCTGAGGATCAATTCTGCATCTGACGACAAAGGAAGACAAAGGAAGGCTGTGACCAGTATGTATAAATAAAAAGTCAAACTTTACAGTCATGATGATTTGTATATCTCAGATATTTTTGTAACCATGAGCTGTGTTTATTTTATTTTTTTCAAATCTAGAGAGAAGAAACGCTATACGGACAATAGTGATATGCTCACTACAAAATAGGCTTGTTCTCTTTTTCTTTTCTTTTTTTTTACAAGAACAAGATCAGGTTCTCAAAAGAAGCATTAATTCTTATGCTTTTTATGACCATGGATACAGTCCTTCTTTGTTTCCAGGGATGCGGCTCAGTGCTAAAATACCTTTTTTCCAAACCAGCAAAGAAAGAGATGACAGTCTATGTCAGCCCTGGAGTGTAGTCCCTGTGCTCAGGATAAGAGCATAACAGTGGCATTCAAATTTCATTCATATGTTGATTAGAGAAAATGGTCCCATCAGTGCAAGATGATCTCATCAGACCTAAAGTGTTTCATCAATGGAATATGATGTAATCAGCATGAAAGCGATGATCTTTTTCCGCAGAACACCAAAAGTGACACTGCATCTTTAAGAAGCCTGGAGTCTCACTGTGTTTTTGTCAAACAAAAGCAGCCAATTGGGAGCATGCAACCTGAAACCAGAAGCCTTGCTCAGAGGGCCTCACACAGACCTCAGAGCAGGGACACACCCCATGTACTTCTGATTCACAGGCAAAGAGCCACAGCCTGCAATCTGTTATCTAACCATTCAGGGCAAACACTTCCACACACACAGAAGATAATAAATGAAGGCTCTGGATCAGTTTGTGTATCATTTTCTGTGGACTTCCTTGGAAACCTTTGCAAATCTTAAAAAGATTCATAATAATAATTGTAACCATTTTTTTCCTGTAAGTTAAATATTATTGATTTTTCTGCCTGAAATTTAGAAAAAGAAAGCTTGTCCAAATATAATTGGTTAATCTAAAAATTCAAAGCAATGGAACACAGCTACAAAAACAAAAGTCATCCATATCATCTAACTCTTTGCCTCTGATCAGGAGAAGTGTTGCTTACACCTCCATTTCCTCCGCCATCCCCATCTGGGGTCAGCAGCCATGTGGTGCATGAAGCCCCACACAAGTTGAGGCTTCAGGCACTGAAATCTCACATGGAGTCACAACATGTTAAGCTTGGTCACCACAACACGGACATGAGTAAGACTTCAAATCAGCCCCCTGAGCAGGCACGTAAGAAATAATATGCACTTCAAAAATCAATTCTGCTGCTCGGCAACAGAGGAGCTCTAAATGTAGATCCATTTTGGGGCAGACTCTAATTAACTGCAAATGTGCATAACCACAGAAATACAAATGGACTGTAGGCTAAAGTTATGCAGGGAAATCACACACAATGAAATAAACTCACAATCTCCAATCTAGCAGCTGCAATGAGACTATCAGCTAAAGGTTTGGTCAAAGGGAAAGAGACAGAGCAAAAAATTAATTAATTAAAAAAACACTAGACAAAAAAAAACAGGTTTCAATAACAAACCACCAGTTGAGAGTGCCTGTTGGGCACTGAATAATGCATCAAGCAAATTTTAACTTTTGTGATGATGAGGAGAAACACATAGGGTGATTTTGTGTTAGATCTGTGTTGACTGTTCAAAATATTTCTGTTTTTCTTAACTATGTGAAAAATTATATCTAGAATTCACTGAAAGAAAATTCTCATTCCGTCTTGATTTATTTATTTCACCACTTAATTCAATAAACAAAATGCATAACTACATGTACTGTTACAATGTAAAAAACACACGTTTCTGTATTCATATAACTAAAGTTCTTAACAATTCAAGGAGTCACAAGGTGTTACCACAAAAAACTTTTTAGGTTCAAAGTTTCTGATGGAACATACTTGATTATCTTAAAAGGAGCATTTAAGGAACTTAATACATCTTTATCCATCTTTACCAGAACCAGGCTTTAGCTGGAAAAAAAACTGGTGGTAGGAACTGAGGATGAGTAAACAAGGAATGACCCTGCCCTGATGGCGTCGTGACCCGGGATAAAACGAGCTTCATAGGAGCTGAGTTTTAAGATCTTGAATGTCTGTGTGACTAAAAATGACTCCCATTTCCCTGTCATAACTGCATTAATGTGATTCACACTTTCAACAGTTACTCCTTTTAAGACAGACATAAAATAATTGGACTTTTTTCGCTACCAAATGTGTGACAACACAGTGGTCTTACACCGACAATGGCCTGGGAACAAATGAGGGATTATTCTAGAGGTGTGTGATGCCTCTCCTGCAATGAAGTTCCTCACACTCTATTCTGAGTGAATGCAGGTGACTCAGGGAGCCTGAGCTGATCCCAGAATTCCTCATTATCTGCCCAGCAGGGAGGATCAGGTCCGCTCGCTCTGTCTCGGAGCATGCTTGGCTCGATGAGACGAGCCCCGGAGGAGCACAGCGCTGGGCCACCGGGGGCAAGCCAGGTCTGCTCATTATATCTAACTCATCCTTGGCATCTCTGCAAACCAAGTGCCACTTAGTTCCCACAGGAGGGGTCTGAGCTGGACCACTGATGAGATGGCAGAGCAAGAAGCAGAATGGTAATAGGAAAACCTTTACATCAGGAGACACGTGCAGATGGGAGCATATTTGTTTAGCAGTCCACGTAAAACCTACATCAATTTATGGCGCATGTTGACCCTGCATCATTTTTTAATACTAACCCCAAATAAACCACGATTACTGTGTTGCTGCCGCTCTTCAGAAAATGTCATATGAAATAATAAGAAATACAATTCAGCCAAAAATTATTTCCACATAAGTGATTATAGCTCCATCAAACAGAGGGGACAGTTACGCTGTCCACAGCAGTTGTTCTTACCCCTTGAAATTCAAAACTATCAGGGTTACCACAGCAGAGTACAGTGTTAACCAGAATATTTGTTGCTCAGCAGATGGAATACATTTTTTCTATTCTTAAATGGTAACAGAGAGAAATTCACCAATATCATTTAGCTTTCAGGGTAGTGCAAATACATAACTCAATGAATAAACATACAATTTGAGTGGCGCGTGTTGTTTCACTTATCAACTCTATTTCTGTGATAAATGAATTCAGCCTCGCACAGCAGGTGAATTATGGAAGTGGGGAGTCTTAGGCCTTTGGCTAGAGGCCAGTGCCCTCCATTTTACTTTTTAAAACATTCTCTGGGAAAAAAAGAGGGGGAAAAAAATGTCACTCTGGTACTTTGGCAAATGCTGGGGATATGGTCTATTTAGATGGAGCTTCTTCCACTGCAGCCACAATTAACCCCGGACAATGAGAATTGGTCCAGCCAAGACTGATTTCAGCCCATCCAAAACCCTACAGGTAAACACCACAATAGGCTCAGAGGCAGAAATTAGAAATTGTTTTGTACGGCAACACAGTTGCTATAGAGACTGTTGCTAATTAACTGCACACTACCCCAGGATAACAAAGGGCTTAAGGGCACTCAGGGCAGCTCCACTTGTGATGTGCTCTGTGTATGAAACACTATGCCATCCCTAGGGTCTCTCAGTGACAAAATACCTGTTTTCTTGTTGTCTCCTCTCACCTCAGATGCCATGGGAGGCTTTGTTTGGCGTCAGCCTCCTCTTTTCAGTCCTAAAAGATCCAGCTAGCATCATCGAGTTCAAAGCGGTGAGTGAAGTTTTCTGAACACCATCGCGACACTACTAGTAAAAAACTAAAACAATTACTTTTTAAATGGGCAGGCTATGGGTGTCAAGCGGCCTGTTAATGTGTTAAACCAGCCCTGTTATGCTTTAATTGTGGTTGCACAGGCAATTGTATTACAGCTGGACCTGTATATATAGGTGACTTTTTTTAGTTATACCAAGTTAATTTATACCAAACTACATCAGCCCTACACATCATGTCAAAGTACTATCATGGGGAAAATACTTGTTGGGCTACACTAGTGCTAAAAATGTTTAGTCACCCTATTACTATTATTGTTTGGCTTATGTTGTTATTTAGACCATGTTGGCATTTGTTGTATTTTTTCCCAAAAGGCCACCACTAAAACTTAAATAAACCTTTGCCTTAATATAAAAGGTATTCATTTCTGTGAAAGACGGCCACTCTCTGTGCAGTGAGTGCTGGCCCAGCAGCATGACGCTTAAGGTGAGTAAGAGTGAGAGTCACTCTGCCACTTCTAATCTAATAACAAGTGAAAATATGGGTATAGTCAGATGGCAAAGTACCAAGAAAATCTGGCATTGGAGTTTCATCTTGATGACTTCCTCGAAATAATTCAAATAATTTGTCTTAAAACACTTGCCATGTCTACGTAGGGAATGATTGAAATTTTTTTTTTTATATGTGTAAAAACAAAACTAAAGTCTGATGCTAATCTGTCTTTTGGGTTATTCTTATATTCATTGTTCATGTCTGTCCTCTCATCAAACATATTCTTCATCACTCCCAGCTCTCAGCATGCAATACTGTTTACTGCTCAGAGGCTGCACGAGCCTTTAATAAAGGGGTTAGTTCACACCACATGCAGGCCATCTTTAATCTCCATAAAGATTTTGTTCAATTTTTCTTCTACAAATGACATTAAAAGAAAATGCTCTGGCTAGTGATTTGACATTTTGCTTGGTAACACGCTGACAACTTGACATTCCATAGTAATTACCAAACCCATCATCAGCTCTTTTATTTTTACCTACTTTCAGATCAGTGCTTCTTAGTCAAAATAAAATAATCTGTTGGTTCCTCAAATTTGGCTGCATTCTCTCCAATCCTTGTTTTATATTGGCATCAGATATTTTCAACCCTTACTTGTATGTCTATTTTGTCCATTTTCTCTCTTTCAAATAGCTTTTTGTTGCTACAAAATGAAATGCATCATGAAAATGGGAGAAAAAATGTGTGAAGCCAGAGCAAGACTAGGATCCCCACCACCTTTAAGAGTTTCATGACAGATTGTTTTTCATCTCATATATTGCAAACTGTGTACAAACTGAAGTATTGCATATATCAAATTGATTTATTGCTCCAATGGTAGTCAAAGTAGGCTTGAGTTCATTTGCAAATTTAGAACAAGAAGTGTAAAGTCCCTGCTTCAGGAAAATTTGCAAATACAGACGGAAAAGCAAACAAACCTCTGCTCTATTCAGTCAGGTGCAGGCCAACAGCAACACCCCTTTCATCTTTCCAAATGTAATTTCAATGTGCAGTTGTAGCCTGACACACACTGTAAATAAGTCCTGTAAAATATTTGGAGTTAGTTATTAGTCGACGTATTATATTGATATTGATATTATTACAAGTTACACAACTTGTAGTGTCCATTTGCTCGAACTTGCCTAACATAACAGTTAATTATACAATTAAGGATTGGTTATTTGAGTAAAACATACTGGATTACTATTATTAAATTAAAAATACTTATTGTATATTATATATTTTGAGGTTAAGAAATAAACTGACGTCAAAAGATGCCTGTCAATACGTCCACTTTCATGCCATTCAGCTGAACTTCAAGGCAATGGAATCGAAAAAATGGACTACATGTCCTAACCTCAAAGATTCAAACACTAATTACAATGTCATTTTTTAAAGAGGCACAGTGAACCACTACATCAGAACTGCCCTCATTGGCAATGTGCCTTCTCATTTAAAAACACAACATTTGGGAATTAATAGACTAAAGCCATCAACTCACAGTCAAATTTTTCATCTTTGCCTTTAAGACAAAACTACAGCACCTTCTGTGAATTGTCACAGTTTGTGCTGCTGGTAAAACATCCGATACACAGCACATCTGGCAGAACAAAACTCTGTACAAAACTCAAAACTTGTTTCAACAGCCTCTGCAGAGTAGGAAAGAGGCCCGCTCTTAGCCCTGTTCATTTGAAACTCCAGAGGAAATGTATTTTCTTGCTTTATTCCACAACAGAGGCACAGCTTCTTGGGCAGCTTTGCTCCGTGTGGGGACAGAGAAATTGGAGGAACAGACAGTAGGGAGGCTGCTGTTGTCTGAGCCCACATCTTTGTAATGTTAACTGAGGGGTTTCTATGCACCTCCTTAAAATTTACATTTTACTTGGCCAGAGGGGTCACATGACAGCTGAAAGCAAATGCTCCAAGAAGCGTGCTGCTTTCACTTCACACTGACAGGCTGTTAGACAGTCCGACATCAGAGAAAGAAAATATTCCCTCTTTCCATGACATCACCCAGCCAGGAATGGGTAGGCAGTGGAAGGAGAAGAGGGGGCACAGCTGGTGGCAGCCGCAGTACCATCTGCTACTGACTAATAGTTCATGTTGCTTTACTTATAAACTTGCACTTCTGAGAACCAGTGTGGTGGGTGTATGGTCACAGTTGTCGTGTTGTAGTGTTTTGTTACTCAGCAAAGCCACGTATGGCATCTTTAACACTTTAGAAGAATATATCAACATTTATTAAAATGCCATTAATTTCCTGTCGCAAAATATAAAACACCAGTCTGTAAAAAAAAAAATTAAAGATCAATACAAAATGGGTCTAAACAACAATTATGCAGACTGTTTGGTTTATGTCTTTGACATGTGCAGAAGCTCCGTGGAAGCCAAGAAATATATCCAACTACCTGTAAAAAAAAAAATCTAAATCTTTCCAGTTGTACGTTAATTATTTTTACACTAAATAAATTAGTTAAAAAATGTTAAGTGCTCCTTGACACTTCTCATCACCTCCTGACAGAGCAAGGCTAGGTTATTTCATTTGATTCCAGTCTTTGGGCAAAGAGAATCAACATGGCAAAACATTTTTAAAAACATTTTTAAAAACACTGGTACTGAAATCCTTACCATGCCCTTCTCCAAATGGTTCATGTAAAAGTCTTTGCTCTCGCAGAATCGAGGGGGGTAAATAAGCAGCAGCAAACAAACCCCCTTAGAGAACACACACACAGGTCTGTACTTACCATACATCTTTCCCTCATCAGACAGGATGATCTTTCTTCGGCCACATGGAGGATAGATGGCCAGGGCCTCCTGAAAGCTCTGCTCGATGTCAGGGCTCCACACCCCTTCTGCATCGTTGTCGACGGGCTTGTCTGCCGAGTCGCTCATCCTCTCCATGTCCTCGGCAGGACTCTCGCTGCCGCTCCAGCTGCTGGGATCAATCTTGGCGGTTGGGCTCTCCAAGCAGAAGCCTGGAGCAGACTAGGGACAGACCTGAAACTCCCACACAGACCAACACAACACAAACAAGTCATAATTACTACGACAGCCCAACAGAGACCTACTTCCACAAACACAAGTGGCAGCTGAGAACACAATATGGAGCAGAAGTAGCCAAACAAGCTTGGACATCGCGGAGAAAATGGTTGACTCTCATTCTATTATGTTTGTTAAATAGAAAGAGAGTAAAGAGAGTAAATGCTTACGCTTGTTCAGAGATCAGATTAAACAACACACTAACATGCACAAGCTACCGCTCAATCTCCCTATTCAATTAGACAGCTCTCCTTTTCCCAGAGTAAATGAAAAAGTGGAAGTTGAGTTATTATTCCAAACGTGCATGCTAATAACAACCTTGTGGATAATGTGGGAAATTTTGTGGACAGTCTTCTACTCTTCTAACATTGTAACATTTCATCGTACACGCAATTACAGTTGAGTTCACCCCAAAGATCTTTTTATAATGTCTTGCATTGTGATTTTTCTCAGGCTACAAAACACTTTATTTGAAAAAGACTTTAACACAGACATTTCGTCTAAATGGGCTGCTTTTGATTCGCAATGTCTGCTGTGTTTAGCAGTCTGACAGTCCCAAAAAATGACAGCCTTAAAAAGGAGTACTTGTTCTGCATTTGCTGTTTCCTATTAAATAAAAACTTTGGTTTAAAAATGCTGTTGTGTATAACTGTACTGTAAATGAATAAGGGGGAAAATCTATGAAAAACTATGAAAGCATTGCATTATAATGGTATAAAGTGTGGGTTCTTTTTACTCTTCTCTATCTCTTGTACTGTGAGTGGAAAAGCATTTGATATCGGTTAAATTGGCATTTTTCCCACTGTGGTATAGAGAACATTAACTCCATTGTCATAACTTATAAGGGTTGAAATTCTTAAAAATAACAATAATTTTAAAAAATCCATCAAAATTACTTAAACTGTCACTTTCATTCTTGGTGTAAAAAAGAACTACTTTAAGATCTCTTCGCCACTGCTACTGAGATGCCACAAAGAAACTCTTTTTTACTCGCTGGTTTAAAGAAGACCTTGGCTGTGTGTGGACATTTCCTGGATAAAATGTCTTTAAGTGAAAATATGCCTGTTAAAAGCAGCAACACATTGACTGTGCTATTCAAACGAACAAAGGGGAGAAAAAAAGCATTGAGAAAAAGAAAAAAAACAACACTGTGGTTACCAGTCTGCATCTCTGTCATCACCAGTCACACCACACAACGTGATGACATAAAGAAACCAGAGACTCAGGCAATGCTGGGGGCCCTGAGCCGAGCAGCACCAACAATACAAGAAAAAATACGTTCAATTTTAGGAGTGAAAAGAACAACAAAAAGGATCTGCACAAAAAAAGAGATGTTTTTAAATGTATCCAGAGTACACCATGTCATTACTGTTTTACATGTGATAAGCTATCATTTGTATTAGCCAGTGCTTCAAACACACTCTCTGTTTAGCGCTATGCTCCTGGATGGGACCCTCACATTTCGGCGTATCTCTGTGTCATGAAGTGCGAGCCCTCGAGTTTGTCATACTGTCAAAGTCAGACGGGCTCGGTGAGTTTCAGGAGACAACATTTTTAGCATAACACACTCATGGATGGAATAGTTGACATCAACAAAAGGAAATTAGAGTAGGACGCTACCGCCGGTGAAGGAGTGACAATAATCCAAACGCTTGAAAGGAAACGAAGCAAGAAACGAATCAACTTTTATTTCAGAAGAGCGTGCTGTCCGAGTGAGAATTCATCTTTTTTCCACATCTTGTACACATCAGTGGAAGTTCACCACCTGACAGAAGTCCAGTCTTCCTATATAAGATACTCCAGATACAGTTCTTTCCAGACACCGGCCTGTCAAGACATGTGTCCTGTTATGTTGGAGGCAGGGGAAGTAAGATTAACTGAGTGTTCAAGATCAAATTTACCTCAGGCAGTGGGAGCAGTCCTGACAGCATACCGCAGGTGACAGGTCATCTGGGTTTAAGTCAACTAATATAGTTCTCCTTTTACCAAACTGTCAGGAAGAGTATTAAGTTAGATGAGGTAGACTTGTTGCAGCAGCTTTTTCCAAATCAGTGCAACCATGTTTGCACTGATTTTCAGTCGAAATTAAACATTATGGTTGCTTACCATGCGTCCTGCCCCCACCTAAACATGTGAAGCAGATGGTTGTATGCTGGGCTGTGATCTCATTCAAGCAATTATACATGAAGCACTACAGCCGAACCAATCAATAAACTGCAACGTGGAATGTATGCAAGAACAAATCACCATAAAGTTGTGAAATTGGGTGATTAAGTGATCTTCCACTGTGCGTACATGCGATCAGTCTGTTGCGTGTTTGACAGACTTTTGGCTCAAATCCAAACAGAAAAAGTGAACCTTAAACATGCAGAGGTCTCACCATGAATGGGACCTGTCTTTTTACCCCAACGCTCAATGAAAAATTGTTGTTACAGTATTTGCAAACAGTTCATAGAGATTCTTTTCTGTGCTTTATCTATCCGCTCTTCCCAGACAACCGCTTCCTCCTTGAGCAAGACCCTATTCAGGGAGCACAAGCTGTCAGGAAGCGGGAATAGCAGCATATGTTTCTTCCAGCATGTCAGTTCATGAGAGGGAATGGGGGGATGGGAGCAAGCTGCTGGGGGAAAAAAAAAAAAACTTTCAGAGAGCTTTTACTGAATTCCGTTTTTGTGTGCTGTCTGCTGACACTGCAGAACTCACTAACTGATGAGGGAGGGGAAACATTCCCATTTCAATCTCTAAAAGGCTACAACTCTTTCTAGATGTGCACCCCTCACCCAAACAAAATGATGAACTAGGCTCATAATCATACCCAGCTTAAATTTTTTGAGAAAAACTAGATTTTTAAGAGAGTTTATGCCTGTTCTCACAAAGCTCAAACACTTGATTACCCCTAATGTCTGGATTAGTAAAACATTCTTTACAACTTCCATACAGCAAGAAAAAGCAAAAACATAGTTTTGTTAAAGGATATATATCAAGTCAAAATATAATATAAATAAATAAAAATAGAAGTCTCAATGAGTTAAACTTATCTGCCTTCCATAAGTGAACTAAATAAATGTGTTTTATGAACTCTTGTTGTCAGTTATGGTATTTTTGGTTTGATTAATGTGATACTTTAAGTAGTTTCTGGTGAGCAGAAATGACCGGAGACAACAAAAGTATTTGTATTTTTAATATAATGTTAATACTGTTGGGAGGATGCCCAACCAGTCCACATGTGTTCATCTATGGTCCTGAACTTTGGATAGAGACCGAAAGAACGAGATCGCGGACACAAGCGGCAGAAATGGGTTTCCTCCGCAGGGTGGCTGGGCTCTCCCTTAGAGACAGGGGGAGAAGCTCAGCCATCCGGGAGGGGCTCAGAGTAGAACCGCTGCTCCTCCACCTTGAGAGGAGCCAGTTGAGGTGGCTGATTAGGATGCCTCCTGGTCCCCTCCCTGGTGAGGTGTTCCGGCGGCCCCTGGCAAGACGCCCAGAGGAAAACCCAGGACACGCAGGAGGGACTATGTGTCTCGGCTGGCCTGGGAACGCCTTGGGATCCCCCCCCCCCCCCCCGGAAGGCAGAAGTGGCAGAGGAGAGGGAAGTCTGGGTTTCCCTGCTTCGGCTGCTGCCCCAGCGACCCCGGATAAGCGGTGGTCAATGGTCCCATGGATGGATAGATGGAAATATGAGAGTAACGATTATCTGTTATGTGTTTACAAGCAACTAGTAACTTTCTCGGGTAATATGACCACAGTATCATTACTTTGTCACGGAGAGGTGCAACAATTCAGATTCAAGTGATTCCAATGACTCAGTCTGACAGAATCCATGAGGAGTGAGAGTTGTGCTTCAGTCTGTGTGTGCCTACTCAGCCGAATGAACAACGATTATCTCTAAAGTGATGCTAACTTCATTTAAACTTAAAGCATTGGAAACAAGACACTTTTTAACAATTTTTGGGGGGAATATCCAGTGAGCTGAATTTGCACAGGCCTGGTTCTCACATATATCAATTTAAACCTTTTGAACAAAAAAACAAAAACGAGGAACAAGCATACAAGAAAACAAACCATAATTACCATGCACTCTTCTTCTTTGGTAAAACAGGAGCCACTCGTACCTACTCAGCACGGCTCAGCTCAACTTTACTCGTTTTTTAGCCCTGCCATTAGGGGCTGGCAACTTCAAACAGCTACAATTTCACCTCTAGGCAGACAGCAAACTGCTAGGCACTGATTGGCCGAGGACAACAGACGTCCAATTTAATTATTTCTGTGATCATGAACGTTGTGAGTGCCTAATACATTAACCAACACCACATTCCAACAAAGAGGTTGTGCTGGTAAATCATCACCGCGACGTCCTTCAATCTTGTCTCGTGCTGATGCCCACAGACAAATTCTGTTAGGCTCTCATTTGTAATGGAAAACCAGCCAAACCAGGTCAATAGATGAAGTCAGACACTGCACAGCTTTGCCAGACTTTTACGTTTCACCTTCTTGTGCCACTAGGCGGGACTTGAGACCCCATAGTGTCTGTGTTCACTTGGAGCCAATAGAAGAAGAAGAGGTAAGATTAGTCAGTATCCGGTGTAACAAACACACAAACTGCCCACTAACAGAGCATAGAAATGAGTAATAGTGAGGAAAAAGAATGGTAATTACAGTTATAGTGGAAGCTTCAGGCAAGCAAACATTACTGTCACCATTCTCTCCTACACAGAAACTGCAAACATAAAAAATGAGGGGGAAGAGAGAGCCAAACCATTAGCTTTTCTTCATTAGCTTTAAGGCAGTAAATCACTGAACTCTGATGTTGCATTTCTAGGAGTTCTGCAGTGGTGGACTGATGAAGTTTGTTTTTGTCAATGCCGTGGCCTATGGAGCAGGTCACACCTTGTGTGATTTTACTGTCAGCGGTCCATAGACCACCCCTCCCTGGCTGCCACCTTATCGTGGTGGAGGGGTTTGAGTGTCCCAGTGATCCTAGGAGCTATGTTGTCCGGGGCTTCAAGCCCCTGGTAGGGTCACCCAAGGCAAACAGGTCCTAGGTGAGGGATCAGACGAAGCGCAGCCAAGAAGACCCCTATGATGTATAATAAAACTGGATCCAGCGTTCCCTCGCCCGGGCGCGGGCTACCGGGGCCCCCCCCTGGAGCCAGGCCCAGGGGCGGGGCACCATGGCGAGCGCCTGGTGGCCGGGCCTTCACCCATGGGGCCCGGCCGGGCAAAGCCCGAAAAGGCAACATGGGTCCCCCGTCCCATGGGCCCACCACCCATGGGACGGGCCATAGGGGTCGGGTGCGCTGTGCCCTGGGCGGCGGCCGGAGTCGGGGACCTTGGCGGACTGATCCCCGGCTGCAGAAGCTGGCTCTAGGGACGTGGAACGTCACCTCTCTGGCGGGGAAGGAGCCTGAGCTGGTGTGCGAGGCGGAGAGATTCCGGCTGGACATAGTCGGTCTCGCCTCGACACACAGCTCTGGCTCTGGAACCAGCCTTCTCGAGAGGGGTTGGACGCTCTGCTACTCTGGAGTTGCCCCCGGTGAGAGGCGCCGAGCAGGAGTGGGCATACTCATTGCCCCCCATCTCGGTGCCTGTACGTTGGGGTTTACCCCGGTGAGCGAGAGGGTAGCATCCCTTCGCCTTCGGGTGGGGGGACGGGTCCTGACTGTCGTTTGTGCCTATGCGCCTAGCGGCAGCACAGAGTACCCACCCTTTTTGGAGTCTTTAGAGGGGGTACTGGAGGGTGCCCCCCCTGGGGACTCCCTCGTTTTGCTGGGGGACTTCAACGCTCACGTGGGCAACGACAGTGAGACCTGGAGGGGCGTGGTTGGGAGGAATGGCCCCCCCCAGCTTGAACCCGAGCGGTGTTCTGTTTTTGGACTTCTGTGCTCGGCACGGATTGTCCATAACGAACACCATGTTCAAACATAAGAATGTCCATATGTGCACTTGGCACCAGGACACTCTAGGCCGCAGCTCAATGATCGACTTCGTTGTCGTTTCAGCTGATCTGCGGCCGCATGTTTTGGACACTCGGGTCAAGAGGGGGGCGGAGCTTTCCACCGACCACTACCTGGTGGTGAGTTGGCTCCGATGGCGGGGGAGGATGCCGGTGAGACCCGGGAGGCCCAAACGTGTTGTGAGGGTCTGCTGGGAGCGCCTGGCGGAGTCCCCTGTTAGGCGGAGCTTTAACTCCCACCTCCGGGAGAGCTTCGAACACGTTCCGGGGGAGGCGGGGGACATTGAGTCCGAGTGGGCCGTGTTCCGCGCCTCCATCAATGACGCGGCCTCCCAGAGCTGCGGTCGCAGGGCTGTCGGTGCCTGTCGTGGCGGCAACCCTCGAACCCGCTGGTGGACACCGGCGGTGAGGGATGCCGTCAGGCTGAAGAAGGAGTCCTATCGGGCCTTTTTGGCCTGTGGGACTCCGGAGGCAGCCGATGGGTACCGGCAGTCCAAGCGACGTGCGGCTCGGGTGGTCGCCGAGGCAAAAACCCGGGCGTGGGAGGAGTTTGGGGAGGCCATGGAAAAAGACTTCCGTACGGCCTCGAGGCGATTCTGGTCCACCATCCGGCGTCTCAGGGGGGGGAAGCAGTGCCCCACCAACACTGTTTACAGTGGGGATGGTGTGCTGTTGACCTCAACACGTGACGTTGTGGGTCGGTGGGCGGAGTACTTCGAGGACCTCCTCAATCCCACTGGCGCGTCCTCCGTTGGAGGGGCAGAGCCTGGGGATCTGGAGCTGGAATCTCTAATCTCCGGGGCTGAAGTCACCGAGGCAGTCAAAAAGCTCCGCGGTGGCAGGGCCCCGGGGGTGGATGAGATTCGGCCGGAGTTCCTCAAGGCTTTGGATGTTGTGGGGCTGCGTTGGCTAACGAGACTCTGCAACATCGCGTGGACATCAGGGGCAGTCCCGCTGGATTGGCAGACTGGGGTGGTGGTCCCCCTATTTAAAAAGGGGGACCGAAGGGTGTGTTCCAACTATAGGGGGATCACACTCTTAAGCCTCCCTGGGAAGGTCTATTCAGCGGTTCTGGAGAGGAGGGTCCGTCGGATAGTCGAGCCTCGGATCGAGGAGGAGCAGGGTGGTTTTCGTCCTGGCCGTGGAACGCTGGACCAGCTCTATACCCTCAGCGGGGTCCTAGAGGGTGCATGGGAGTTCGCTCAACCAGTCCACATGTGTTTTGTGGACTTGGAGAAGGCGTTCGACCGTGTCCCTCGGGGTATCCTGTGGGGGGTGCTCCGGGAGTATGGGGTACCTGGCCCTTTGTTACGGGCTGTTCGGTCCCTGTACGACCGGAGTCAGAGTTTGGTTCGCATTGCCGGTAGTAAGTCGGACTCGTTTCCGGTGGGAGTTGGACTCCGCCAAGGTTGCCCTATGTCTCCGGTCCTGTTCATAACTTTTATGGACAGGATTTCTAGGCGCAGCCGAGGTGTTGAGGGTGTCAGTCTTGGTGGCCTTAGGATCGCATCTCTGCTTTTTGCAGATGATGTGGTCCTGTTGGCTCCATCAAGTCGGGACCTACAGCTCTCGCTGGAGCGGTTTGCAGCCGAGTGCGAAGCGGCTGGGATGAGGATCAGTGCCTCCAAGTCCGAGACCATGGTCTCTCACCGGAAAAGGGTAGAGTGCCTTCTCCGGGTCGGAGCGGACGTCCTCCCCCAAGTGGAGGAGTTCAAGTATCTCGGGGTCTTGTTCGCGAATGGGGGTAGGGAGCGTGAGATCGATAGGCGGATCGGTGCGGCGTCTGCAGTAATGCGGGCGCTGTACCGGTCTGTCGTGATGAAGAGAGAGCTGAGCCTAAAAGCGAAGCTCTCAATTTATCGGTCGATCTACGTTCCCACCCTTGTCTATGGTCACGAACTTTGGGTAGTGACTGAAAGAACGAGATCGCGGATACAAGCGGCCGAAATGAGTTTCCTCCGCAGGGTGGCTGGGCTCTCCCTTAGAGATAGGGTGAGAAGCTCGGCCATCCGGGAGGGGCTCGGAGTAGAGCCGCTGCTCCTCCACGTGGAGAGGAGCCAGTTGAGGTGGCTCGGGCATCTGTTTAGGATGCCTCCTGGTCGCCTCCCTGGGGAGGTGTTCCGGGCTCGTCCCACCGGAAGAAGGCCCAGAGGAAGACCCAGGACCCGCTGGAGGGACTATGTGTCCCGGCTGGCCTGGGAACGCCTCGGGATCCCCCCGGAGGAGCTGGCTGAAGTGGCCGGGGAGAGGGAAGTCTGGGTTTCCCTGCTCCGGCTGCTGCCCCCGCGACCCGACCCCGGATAAGCGGTGGATAATGGATGGATGGATGGATGGGTCCATAACCAGATGGTGAAATGCTAGACAAAGTTTTAAAGTCCCCACAGACAGAACAGCTGATTGAAAATAACTCATTTTTTCACAAAGATGTCAGAATCTGTTTGCATAAAGGGCCACAGTGTTGTCTGCCAAGTTTAAGTTAAAAACTAACCTTATGGCACCGAGTACAACTTTCCTTGGTGTCCCTGTTCTATACTGAAATGCAGTACCTAATATCCACATTGTCACATTGCAATTAGATTATTCATTAATAATCCTGCAATCATTATCATTCTCAGAAGGAATCAGGTTGTTTTGTTATTATGCTGCAAATACAAGGAATGCTTTCACATTCCTAAAGATCTTGATTAATTTTCATTCTTCTAATGGCATTTGAAGACCTTTCTGACAGCTGATTTGTTATTTTTTGTCTGCGTTGTGTCTTGCTGAAAGCAACACATTTATTACCAGGCTTATCCTCAATCTTTTCCTTTTGTCCGGTGGGTAGCAATATCTGTGCATGTTTCTATGAGGTATGTGTAGAAGAAATACCCACTTCACATATTTTGTCCAATCAAATATCTAAATGTCACAATTACACAGAGAGATATACATCAATTACAAGATAAACCAAAAGAAAAGGGCGCGTGCATACATCGACAGCTTTGGGCCCTGCCGTTCACGTTGAGGTTACTTTGACAAATAGTTTAAGAGCTAGCACATCTGTCCATGGCAACAGCGCTCCCCACCAACAGGAATCATCCCCAGCAGGGGGCCGCGCCCTGCCACGCTGCTAGAACTTCTCAGGACCCCACCCCACTATTCCACGTTCACTAAATCCACCACTGGGGAAATGGTGGGTCAGTTCTTTCTTTTTTCTTTTTTTTTTACTACAGTAGACAAGAGCAGTGGACAAGTGGGAAAAGCAAGTGGATTCTCTGTGTTCTTTACATGCCTCTCCAAGCTTAATTTATGAAATACATAACAAATGGACATCAACAATGTTTAATCAATTATGTAAATGTGACCATTGAGGGAAAAAGCACCGAGAACAGGCAATGCTGGTGACTTATTACTGAGCTTTAGGTAATTTAACTGTTGATGCAGATCACAGAAGAAAATACTTAAGTGGTGCTAACTTAACCTGAACTTACAACTTGTCTCTACAAATGATTAAAAAGCTTTTCAATGAGACTCAATTCATGTAAATCCTAAAATGTCTTAGTCATTTTAGTACTGGCAAAACAGAACAAAAAACAATTAAAAGAGGAAGTGTTAGGAAGGATTTAAATATTTAAAACCGTAGAACAGTTAATTTCAACTTGACATGTTACCTGCTCTTACATTTGATTATTTCTTATTTCATTTCAAAGAAAAGGAACACATGTTAAGCCCAAAGTTGTGTCCAATAACTAACCAAAGGCAACTTATGTTGAGTTGATAAGAGTGTGAAAGATGTTGTTTGTCTAATTTCCCCAAAATATAAAACAAACAAAACATTTTATGATATGGAAATTTTTCGGAAAATAAGAAATGCCACACAAAATGAAAACACTTCACATAAAGGCTAAAAAAGCTTGCAATGACTTGTTCTAAGAGGTGTCCTGTGTCAAATCCCTGTTTTAGTTTTATTCCCATTAACCAGGTTTTGTATATCTGCAAGATAGGAATTTTTGGCTTTTCTTCAATGCACAGAGATGGTAAAGAATCAAAGTCTTTCAATGGATCAGACTCTTTTCCTCAAACGCATGAAGACAAACAACCTCAACCAGATGCTCTTGCTGTGTGAAATGTGAATGACCTGGAAATGTCAATAAGGGTGGTCTCTTAGTGCCTTAGAATCTGCAGTCTAATTATGCCTGACAAAAGAAGGCATGAATGTCACCCACAGAAACACTTGAGGTTTAAAAATAATTGCATACTTCTGTCTTTGCAGGGTGTACACCATAGAAATGGACTTATCTGTGAGATGCGGGGTAAAGATGGCACGCAATGTGAGAAATGAATGGGGTAGCTAAGCAGAGTAGTAGGTGTGACATGGAATTATGTGAAATTACACTTACCGTGAGATTACATAAACCACTCACCAAGCTGGAATCCAGCTCCTTAAATTAAGAGGACACATTTCACCCATCAGACTGAGCAAGGTAATGAAATAGCAGATGAGAGATTTCAAATGTAATTTTCCATGTGGAGTTCTTTTGTGCTGTTATCTCAGAGGGTGCAATAATGATTCTCTGAACGACTTTTGTGGACCCCATAATGGCCCGGAGTAGCTAAGGCCACAATCTGCCAAATTGTAATTACCATGTGATTTCAAAAGTCAACATTTTTAACACCATAAAGACACATCCCGGCCTTTGTGTAATTACAACAGCAGTGTCAAAATTACTCCTTTTTTTTAACACACGTGACTAGATACAAACATTAACAATGGCAGATGTTATTGAAATTCCACTTTCATTCATCAGAAACAAATTAATTACCTCGAGAAAGGCATTTTATGGAATGCAGTCTTTCACAGCAGGTCACTGAGGACCTTGAGATGCATTTCTATGGACCTATGAAACAACATGTTGTGAAACTTGATTGAAGTCCTCCAAATTAATTTTGGGTCGGTTGAGGCATGGAGCACCTATTTAAAACTATTTCAAGTCAACTTTACAAGTGAGGTAGTTAAGGAGTAGGAAAACCTTCCTAAAAGACAAAACGATTAAGAGAAAATTAGATGGATGGCAAACTGACAATGAGTTGTTTGACTTTTTTTTAAGTTTCATAAGCAAATCTACAGTTTTGTTAAAAGGGTAAAAATTATGTATAAATAAGGCTTGCAAAACCAATGCCCAAAGGAACAGTAGAGGCTACAAAGATTGGTTATGCTGCCTCTGTTATTGGCAATAGCTTAGTGTTTATTTCATGCCTCTCTGAACTGGCAGACTTAAGTGCCATGAATCTGTCCAATATTATCTCTCTCAAATCTGTGGACAGCATCCTCCAACCCAGCAACCATCAAGCCACTGTGGGATCAATCTTTGTTTGAGATTGATTTACAGGTTCTGTCAAAGCAGCTACCTGCCTCAGCCTGAAAAACAGGTAGCAACAACAACATGATCTGGACAACATCAGAGGCAGCAGCAGCCCGGCAGATAGGCACAGCTAAAGGTCTCCCACTCTAAACAACAGAGGGAAAATTGACGGTAAATCTGAAAGACAAAATCTCTCCTTCTGAAGATACGTCCCCACTCTTCCCGTAATGCCCGAGTACAGAGGGAAATTCTATTTACGATTCAAACCTGAAATGTAATGAAAGCTCAGAGGACATTTGCCTATCAAAAATGTGCGGCGCATTCCAGGCAGCGCACGCCCATGTCCACGGCGGTGTGCAGTGCCAGTGTAACACATAAAGCTCAGGAAATTAAAGCTGTAAATAAAGGTCCGTCAGATAAAGGATCTCCTGACAGTTATGAGAGCAGAGCAGGCCGGGGGCTGGCGGCAGGCTCATTCAGGGCGCGTGCGGACGGGCATGGAAAAAAAAACACACAAAAAAAAAAAACAAATTGCAGTGATGAACAGGAAGGCCACCATTTGCATTTGATGTTGCCAATTCACAATGACTTTTCCCTCTGCTTCTCTAACCACCGTCTATCCCCTTGTATACCTCTTCACTTGTTGTTGTTGCCCTGATGCCATCTTTCCCTCTATCTTTGCCCTTTTTTTAATTCTTATGTCAATCACAAAATCTGATGTCATTTGTTTAATTTTTTATTCCATTTACGGATTATTTATCACGTGAACATACCTAATAGACAAAGAAAATACTTTTAACAAATATAACCTGACATGGATGTAAATTGTGATGCAGCTGGGTAGAAAACGTTTCACCCCAAATACAGTTATTGTCTCATCAACGATAGGGAGAGGAGAGATAAAGTGACAACATAAAATAAACTTCCTAAAGGGATTATCAAAAAGCCTTTTAAAGCTGCTGTACTCACTCTTAAGCTGAGCATGTCAGTACACTGAGAGAAATATGTTGTACACGTAGTAAAAACACATCCCCTGTGTAGAAGCAGTTAGGTCCAAATGTTACAGAAACAAGTAACATAAAACAGGCTAAAAGAAAAATATTCAGCATCAAATATACATTTTTTCAAGTATTCCTTTCAGCCCTCAACCTTTTGATCTTCTTTTTCCTTTTAAACTCTAAAATTAGTTAAAAATGAGAAAAACATGGTTCTATGACTCCACAAATACGTTGCAATAGGTCATGCAATCCTGAATTTCCGTGCCTGTTTTAGGTTTTTACAATCAGGCCTCGGCAGCAACCAGAGTACAAAGGCCAGAAAAAAAGGAATAACAGCATAATATAGATTGTTTTTCCTGCTTTTTTAAGTATTCTTTTAATTATTCTTTATATGGATCTTCCAGACATGAGCTGCTTTCCTTTGCCATTGTTGTTAGACTGATGAGAATTTCTCAAGCAAAATAAGCAACACATAGTAAACCTCATCTTTTTTGTGATGGATTTGGTGGAGTTTCTCAAGTCATGAACAGCAATGATGATGGAGTGTTCTTCATGTGAAGTAAAAGGTTGTGTTGATCAAAACTGAAAGGGAAATAACTCCTTAATGATAATCTAGATTAGTTATATTTATTTTGAATATGACATGAAATGATGTGGAAAACCTGAAAAGTTTTTATTTGATCCTTACAGTACAGAAGGAGCCTCGAGGGAACATAAATGCCCGGTTGAATTTTTCCTGAATTCCATCACTTTAACTGACTGATGAGGCCATTAATGTTACAAATCTGGTGTCTGAAAGGGGCTTGAGACCACGCTCTAATGCTATAATGGGAAAATGACAGATGACTGTTAACACTGCTGCCACCTCGAGTTGCAGTTATTCACTATCAACAACTCCTTGTTGAAAACGTCCGCTGCTGGGGCCCACATAACAAATTCATCACGGAAAAAATAAAGTTTTGATGACACAGCTCTCTCTTTCCTGGATCGGATCCCAAACTCATTTACCAGGCACAGCCAGCACGGGAGTCCGCCCTCCTCTCTGTCTGTGCTTGACTGAAACCAGGGCACCTTCAGGGCAGAGAGCGCCTCCCTGATAGCAAAACAATGACCATTGATGAAAAGTCTTGCAGGGAATTTAGTACAAGCAGTGAATGGGGAATATGGTTCCAATAGGCTCACGTCTGAATAAATGCCACATGAATGCTCAGGTCCTGTAAATGAAATGATGGTGTCCCTGTGCGTCATGGCTTTCCTCTCACTAGTGAGTAGTTGTGCACCACAGTTGCTTATGAGGTCAGCACTGAGAAAGGAAGTTGTTGAAGCCCAGATTTCCTGCTCTGATTGTGGTTAAGAGCCGAAAATGCTTAAAGTGGTTTGAAAAACTGACTCATCAAATGATTCATGGGGCATATATATTGCTTTTTTCAGTGTGTGTGACCATGGGGCAGCTCATTTATTTGTCCTCTTACTTTCTTCAAATAAGAAGAAGAGAAAATGATTATTCAAACTTATAAGGCACCACATATTAATGATCGGTTTAAACATAATAGAGCTGAGATGCTTTTTCCCCCCACAGCAAATGATTGAGGTTCCCATATGGTAAAGATTATAAGGCTGTAATAATACAGTGCTATGACTTCAAAAGGAAACGGCTCAACATTTGGTGCTTTATTTAAAACCAGAAATGAAACGTTTTCCTCTCAAATTAACAGTCGGTGTTTGCTACGACTTGGGGGAAATTAAAACTAAAACATCCAAATACAGTTCCATAAGTAAGAACAAAAAGAGAGGTTTAAGAAAAAATTGGGGGTGGCTGACAGGGACAAAGTGCGTTCAGTAGCTGGCAGTCATTTTATAGCTGCAGCACTGATGCAGATTTACTTAGATGACGTCAGTGGCTTTGAGCCAGCTTTTCCTTTTTGGTGACACTCTCCACTGGCCATGGTGGGCCCACTCATACCGCCCAGCAGCAGCACATACTCTAAAATTCCCTTTCTAGATCAGGGTTCACCTCAGGGCACACGCGGCCGGGGCACCTGCAGGACCGTCCCTCGTCTGCTCTGACCGGAGAGACCACCAGTGTTTGGATGTGACTTAACCACTGGTGCACACCACACGTTTAATAATTCTGCTGCACAGTTTAATTACAGACAGGGGGGTCTCTTTACCTGATTAATAAAAGAGCAATACACTGTGATGAACTTTTGCATAAAACTGAGAGAAAAACAACTCTGAACCCTGTGCACAACTTACATTACAACTCCAATAGAAAAAAAGTGTCCACTGCAATACTAGAATTTAAAAGCTCTTTTATATGTATAAATATGATATATCTCTAGGCTCTATGAAAATTCTTCCCACAAGTAGGATATAAATTACTCTATTTCTTAATATGCTAATTATCAAAACAGTCAGCGATCCTTTCCCGTCACTGAGAAATGTAGCTAATTGTGATAATAAGCGACTGAACGTAGTTGATGTTCCTTTTTTAATGAATAGTCTTTGTGTCACTATCAGTGTTGCTTTATTATTCCAGGTGAGCGTAGTTATAATAGCTGTGTAGTTCCAGCTGTTGTATAAGTAATTACAGTCATATACTGCCTTTAATATGGGCAGAGTTCACAAAATCCAACATTCTGCTTTATGCCAAGCTGATTTTTTTTTTTTTTTAATTGAAAAACTATCAATGAAAGGAGAAATGCCACGTTTTCACTGTGACATTAAGATATTTTACTGCTTACGCCCAGTGAGGCGCAGAGTGGACAAAAAGAAATATCAGAGCAAAATGCAGTTTTATTACAGTTAACAGAAGAAGAAAACTCTCATTAGGCTCCAAGAGGTAACACAGTTCACTCTGTGCTTCACAAAAGCACATTATGCTGTCCACACTTCACCACAGATAGACTACACTTTCTGCAGTCCTGCCCTCTGACCTCAACAAGGCAGAGCCAAGGAAGACAACCTGAACAATGAGGCAATGTATCCACGGGGGCCATCCTTCCTCATTCAGACATTTATCCGCCTCCGTATCTGTAGAGCAGGATGCAATTTGTCTTCCAGCTATTTCTTTGAAAAAAATCTTTCTTTTATACCCCAATGTTTGGAAAAAAACAATAAACATTGTGTCACCTGAGCTGTGCTGCACTCTCCTGCCGTTACCCGGTGAACGCACAGCAGGTCTTAAACTCAGATTTTAGCGCTACAGCATCGCTCAGTCAAACAAACCCAACGAGCTATTCTTGTACAAATGTTATGCAGGCCTCCGTCCAACAGGTCCACCGGTTGCATAACCTGAAAACAAAGCAACTTTTTCCTTTTTTTTTTCAATTCCTGGCATGCCGATTTATACGGTGACATGTCTGCTGTTCCAGGAAACAATAGCAATGCTATCACATTATTTCAATCAAACCAGAATGCTGAACTGTTCCCATATATTTTGGCTATGCCAGTCCTGAACAAGAAAAATATGTTTTTCAGAAGTGCAGAGTGCTAGCTGCAACCAGGTGCTGCATAAAAAAAGGCTTGCCCAAGGCTAATAGGAGATTACTTACACCTTATATTTTCTGAGGAGACAACTCCTACAGAATGCATGGCCACTGAGCTGAATCAAGTATTTAAAGCCAAGCTGACACATCGGTGATTGGGATCACACTGAGACTCTTTGAAAGTCCAAGATAAAGTAATAACTCACAAAGATCACCGTCACGCCGTCAGAGCTACGCAAACCATGACCTTATATCTTACAATCAAAAGCAGCAAATCTTAAGCAAACATGTAACATGAACCTCAGAATCATTACTTTTGTGTAACAGCACATTGTAGTTACTTTAAGAAAGCACAATATCTTGTAATATCATGTCGGGCATCTACAGTATATGACGGCTAATGATCCGTCCACTGGATGTAACACTTCTGAAGATGCCTGCAGCTTTATTCTAATACATCCTCCCTCAAATGAGCCATGAGTGAAAAGATAAATATGAGTTTCTGCACGTTGTTTTCAAAGATTAAAACGCATGTAATGACATTGCTAATATGTCAAGAAAATGTCAAGCTTTAGAAAGACCTCAAGACAGCAGGAATAATTCAAATATATTTAAGCCTCAAAAGTATGTACGGCTTACTCCTAAACTCTTTACCCTAATACAACTGAAGTTCTTTGTAAATATGCATTTGCAAAATATATTGGTAAAATGTAAAATAAACTGTTAAAATAGATGTCAAAATTACATTAGCAGGTTTTTGGAAATTGTTTCCCTTGTATTTCTCAGATTTCTAAAGTTTAGAAAGTGTGTTGGTGTTGTATTTGTGCCCAGTGTTTGTGTTCCGTGCTGTTGGTCTTTTTTCTGCTAAACAAAGGAGCAGCAAAGCAGAAGACCGGCCGAAGGCTGTTACAAAAGACGAGGTGTTTCCACATCTCCTCTGTAGCTGAAGACAGATGGACGCTTTCTGCTTAACAGAAACTGTGGAGAGTCCACAGGTTCGTAGATGGAAATCGCTGTCAGAAGTTAAACTTTTTGACACTCGGAGTTGGTCTGAAGTTGTGTGAGGGGAGGGGGGGTGTTCACTTTTAGCTGAGCAGGCATTTCCCAGAGCAGGGGAAAGGAAAAGGACAACAATACTGGAATCCCCGAAAAAAAAACTCCATTAACTCCAATTAAGGTCTCCGAATGGAAAAAAATATCCAAACTTAGTAAAAAATATCTTCTTTTAAAGCGAGATGACGTACATGACTTCAAGCTAATTTCTCCATAAGCGGTAAACCAAATCACGACGGGTCCTTTAAAAACACTGCTTTAAACCACCACAAATGGTCACCGAACTGTCAGCAAAGACCTGAACGGCACCGTTTCCTATCAAACGTGTAGTTTTTTTACACACGGTGAGCGACCGAGAGGAGCTGTGAGGTGAAACCAGGGGAGAGTTTCGGCTCGGCTCTCCCTCCGGTTCAGTCGGCTTCGGTAGTTACAGTAACAACATGGAGAGCAACACACCGACTCACAATACGAGCAGAGCAAACATTACTCACGGGCAAAACTTCGACGGCGGCTGGAAAGGGCACCGTCAAAACGCGCCGAAGCAACAAGTCTCCCCTCCGCGTCTCTTTCTTCGAGGTGGTCCACGAAATTCTCCCGTGAAACGTCCAACAACTCCGGGCTGAGCCAACTACGGGGAGGAAAACAGCAACGTTTTTCAACCGTCATCTTGTCCAAAAAACTGTAATTTGTGTTGTCCATATTTTGAGTTCAAGCCCACTCTGAGCCCCCCGCTGCCTCACACGGGGCAAACCGCGTCTGAGACTCTTATAGGGGCGTACAGCCGGGCTTCTTTTCCAAAAAATGTGAAAAATGTGAAAGATTTTCGCTGCCGTGTCAAAGCCATGAGCTACAACAGTGTGTTCAAAGTGAGCACCCTGTTGCAACAGCGGCCATCTATCCACGCGAAGGAAACAAACGACCTAACGCCTCTTAAAAATGGGACAGCTGCTAGAGACCTGCTTAAGGCTATATTTTAATACAATGTGCAGTATTTCCAAAAGGTCTAAACTAACCCCAATGAACAGAAGTCTCGTACCAGTTTTAATACCTGCAACTACCATTGAAACTTACCTCGTTATTGATATCTCATTTACAAATGTCCCTTTCTTTTGATATTGTGATGTTACTGAGTATTTTGAATACTATGTCAAGTTTTTCTGGTGTTTCTGGGCCAGCCAGGAAGGTGTAGGTAAATCGCTTCGCGCACTGACAGAGATGCGAAGAATGCACGGAATGAGAGCAGGAATGAAATGAACGCAGGGAGCGAGTTTGCGCCGGGGCGGAGCGAGAGGTGGCGTCATCCCGAGCCCAGCGGCCAGCAGCCAGCCTGGGCAGCAGGCAGCAGAGCAGCGGGGACTGGGAGGGCACTAAACATCCCGGGAGCTGACGCCTTCACGGACGCGCCGGAACTCCGAATTTACAGCTTCACAAACCTTCCTTTCACACACATCAGTCAACGACCCTTTAACGTGGTAGTTAATGTGTATTTAGTATTTACATGTTATTATGTATTTGGAACTGCACAGTCAGGTTAGAAATAGTTTTCAGATATCAGCCCAGGTTAAATTGGACAGGTGTGTCAATAAGGGAAGGTATCCTCTCAGTTAAGTTTCCATTCAACATTATTCTAACTGTGGAAACTGCATCAGATATTTCTGTAAGGGCAATTTTGTAACTACAACATATTTCTCTGCTGTACATAAAATATCTGAGGTTGCTAGTTTTGGTGATGGTCACTCCATAAACATTAAATCTTATTTGAAATCATTTTTCACGGATAAATTAGTTTCCAATCTATATATATAGAGAGAGAGTGATAGAGAGGGAGAGAGAGAGATGGACAGTGAAAGGTGGCTGTTTCTTGGCTTTTTCCAAACCAACTCCTGTGGTTGTTTTGATTTGCTGTGCTATTCCTTGTCTCACAATAATGCGTTGATAGTAAATGTGGATGGACGGTTTCAATATGTTGATATCTATCTCTATGTTTTTGGTTGTTTCATATAAACTTTCCCTGTCACTTTGTTTTTTATGCTTCTGTCTGTATTGTCTCTACTTATTTTTCTGTCTCTTTCTAGTCAGACGGCTTTGCTCGTCCCCATGGTAATTATGTGTCTATTTGTAGTTTTTTATGGACATTTTTTCTTGTGGTCATTGTGCATCGCCTATGTTGTCAAATTGAATAATTTGTGGTTATTTTGTGTGTCCCATTTAGCTGCTCTTGTTCTTGTTTGTGTTATATGAGGCCTCTCAATTGTCTCAATTATTTGCTTTTTATTTATAAGACATTGTGGAATACTTTGATTTGTTAGAGGTTTTGCTTTGTTGCGTTGTTGTTGGTACTTGTCTCCTTATAGTGAATGTATTTGTCTTGTCATCTTTCAATTTGCTTTCTAAAGCTCAAAGTCGCTTAAATCAAAGGCCTTAGAACACAGGTGACACCTTTAGGACAGATAGGTTCAGACACTAATCCTCATAGATTATGTTCATCCAAAGCAATTGTTTTGATTAAAGATGGGTTAAAAGTAAAATACAAAACAATTGCATTAGTATTATTTGAATATGATCGTGCAGGCTTGTAAAGTGGTGTCAGTGCAGAGTGAGATGGCCATTGGCTCAAATCTTAAGAGGGACCTGTACGTGTGGAGTTAGGAGGCACTGGTTCTCAAACTTCCCTACAAAGTCCAAAAATGTGGATGCCAGCTCAACTGGTTTTGTGTATACCATATTAGTGGATGTGAGCATGTGTTGGTTCTAGGATCTGTGAGAGATAAGTGACCTACCTGGCACATACTCTGGTCCAGTGTAGGATTAAATATTACAGCTGAGTGATGGTTATAATGGGTATAATGGGATAGGTATAATTAGGTATAATTTGATTTGGTATCATTAAAATTATACCTATAATAATAGGTATAATTTTCACAGCAAAAAATAAATAAATTGGAAGTTTGTTAAACAGAAATTATCTTGAATGATAGACTTTAGGTAAATGTTTCCAAGCCGTATTTTAGCCAAAAGCCACTAAGCATGGAGCACACTGAGATGGAGCAAATGCTGTGCCTGCCAAATAAATAGATGGCAAAGTACAAGATGAAACAACTTAAATTCACAAACGTTGTTATTTGTTAGCTTTTCAGCAACTACCTACCCTTGGGGTGCACACTCCCATTTTAATAACTTCCTTTGTTCATTCTTTATCACGGAGGGCTGTGGAATATCCTACAGGCCTTAAAAGCAGCTACTGACTCCATGACAGATCCTTTCAAATGGGAGGAGGAGGTAAAGGGGTGTTGAAAACAGGCCTTCATGCAGATCAGGGGTGAAGAAACTTGTGGAGTTGAACTAAGTGTGGTCTTCTGCTCCTCATCATATAACCGACAGATTTGGATTGATCATGAGTTATTTCAACTCTATCAAAGTCTAGTCTTCCCAGTAACATTCTTTCAGACTTCTAGATGATGATTATATGTGTTCTTACACAACACAATTCACAACCTTTGTGTGCCCAAAATGCAAACACATTCATAATAGGGTTATAAAAGTTGACTTGGTCACATTAACAACTGTGACTGCAAACACTGATACACTGAAAAGACGGCAAAATGCATGACAGCAGTCCTGTCTGAACAAGCCATCCATTACTAGCCAGTGTTTTGACACCAATCCCTCAATAGAAAGGGTTGTATGAAGATGGACGACCGCTCTTGTGAGGACATCCATCAACACCTTGTAGCATCTGTCTGTGCACGTTTAGCTGGGAGAAAGCGACACAGGGAGGTGCTAGGTCTGAAAAGGCCATCGTCTTTCCAGGCAGTTTTAGACTTTTTTTTCTCATCTCACTTTTTTAAGCAGTACCAAACATCAAAACAGTTGCAATCCCATCCTCAAAAGCAGCCACCACCTGCAAATTGACTGGCACTGAATATCTTTAGATGTAAATTATCTCTTGTTCAGGTATTGGGAATCTTTCCAGTTAAGCAGTGTGTAACTTTGGTACATCCTATGCTAGAAGTGTTAAGATGCTAGCATATGTTCTTGAAGCTGTAACAGAACATGCATAAAAATTCAGAAAATAAGTTGTTTTCAATCATTTGAGAGACCTTTGTTGCCATTGCAACATTTGGAGAGAGCATTTAGGAGATTCCTGAGCCACGTCATACAGCAGAAATATGTCATATGCATTCCTGGGAGTCTAATCTCTGTATTCATTGTGCTGTTATTGCATATCATTTGCAGAAGAAGAAAATACACCTTTTGTTTACTCCAAAACAATTGGCCGTCTGTGTCCCGCCACTCTGCTGTTGTGTAACAGGGCGTGGCCACACTAGCGTGTTGCACAGGTGGCACGTAAAGCCAGACAGTTGAATGTGTGAGGAAGTATGAACAGCCTTTTCAGTGTATGATAGAAACTGGTATTTCAGTTGTTTACGTGGTGTGTGTGTGTTTTTATAATATAAAGGTCACAAAGTCATGTTTACAGAGCATTTCTTAACCGTGAGTGTACCTAAAGTTTCAAGTGATTACACATATAACCTACTGTATGCAAAAGAGCTTGATAACGATGAGCATATCAGATGACCACAGGAGTTATTGACCACAGCTCAGAACAAGTGAGATAAGTTTACTCTGTCCTCAGACTCTCTGCTGTTTGAGTTCAGTATCTTTTATGCAAGAATTTTTTAAAAAGTGAATCGGTTTTAAATGGAGAAATCTGTAGTAAGAAGTGAACAAAAAATAATCAACAAAACCTAACAAAAAAAAGAACAGAAAAGCACCTAACTTCAAACATCTATCCTGAATATGTGTAAACTACTTTCAAAAAGTCCATTACAGGAAGAAGGCAGAGTCTCATTAATAAGTTGATTTTGGAGCTTGGGGACACCGTTGATAATAGCAACTAAATCATTAAGAGCACGCTTCAGGGAACACTAATCGGCTGTTGTGAACCAGTGAAGGCATAGTTTCCTTGTTGTGGTCCTCGTACATGTTGCTTGGCTTGATAAGGCTGTGCTATGGCATTGCTTTGATTTGACCCTAAGAGCGAGGTAATGGTGCAATAGAATTAGTCTGGTTTGTTCATTTTACTCCAGATCTGCTCTGCTGCTGCCACGGGCTGGCCTGGTCTGGTTCAGCCTGGCCTGCTACCCCCTCTAATCAGATAGCTGTGTAAGGCCAGGTGCTGTCCTGGCTCTCTGGTTTGACTGCGCAGCCAGCCACACTGATTCACTTATTCAGAGATAAGAGGGAGACTAGTGAGGACCACTTACTGGTTAAATGAAAAGGAGTGGGGGAACCCAAATTTCACCCAACATTGCTTCTGATTATTGCATGCGTGTTCAGTATCTGTACATTCAAAATGTTATAAATACAAGTATATCGTTGTTTTGTCTCCCCAAATACATGCATAAGAAAGATAGATAGATAGATAGATAGATAGATAGATAGATAGATAGATAGA
>CAJRST010000001.1:17058295-17147031 GCA_907169785.1 Menidia menidia | reverse complement strand
AGATAGATAGATAGATAGATAGATAGATAGATAGATAGATAGATAGAGCAGAGTGAGATCAAAGTGATTTTAAAATGAATTCATACAAATTTCAAAATAGACAGGATCTTTACGAGTCTAAAATGAAATTGAAAGCTGTGGAAGCACAGTAAACACTTTTGGGTAGTCACAGTAAAATACAGTGGGGAAGAGAGTTTCCATGGTGACACAACATCCCATTTTTTCTGTACTTTTTTCATGTTAGTGTCCTTTTCCATTGCCCCTACAAGAGGCCGAGTGAGCACTAATCTTGACATGTAAACGTAATGTGTACTTTTAATAGGTACTGCAGCATCTGGCAAAGCAAAGGCTCCGTGAGGGAGATGTTGTGACAAATATGTTGTTTTAGGAAGTGCGTAAAAAGTGAAAAAGTCAATAGGTGAAAAACAGAACAAAGATGAGGCCAATGCTGTTTCCTTTTTCTCAGGAGGATGATGCCATCATCATAAACAACAAACAAAACAATCAAAGGTCCAATAAAAATCTGAGGGTGGCTGCTACACTAATATACATGCGCTTAGACACACACACACACACACACACACACACACACACACACACACACACACACACACACACACATGTTCTCCAATGGAGTTGTTTTCACTCAAAATCCCAGTGAATTTAATTATCTTTCTTTTCGGATTAAAATTCCTCAGTCGCTGAATCATTCCCCAGTTTGATGGCCACTCTGCTCAGGTTACTATGGTGATCCACTGTGGTCAAAAACAGACGGCCTCTGAAAGTTAAAACACTGCTAAATCACTAATTGGACTTTTCATCAGGAGCACAAACTTTACCTCATCTTGCGATGCTGCTCCAAGTCACCATGGTAACCTTCAAATTACATGAACGTTGAGTGGATACCATTAGAAGATGAAAAATGACACGCCTTCTTTTCCTAGAAGGCGCCTGATTTAGCTTCTATCATATTATTGTAGATGTCCCCTGAAAGCTTTTGTAAAACAACCATTTCATAATTTCTGCCTGTTAAGATGGTCAAAGGTTAAAGACAATTAAAAAATGTACATAACAATTCATTTGCATGCCAGTATTTGAAACAGAAACCAGTTACTATAAATCATTTAAACCCTTTATTTAGCAGAAAATAGAACAAGGGAAATCAAATTAGAAAACACAGGACTGAGAAAGAAAATACCCAAAATGTTATCACATGGCATTTGTTTACAGACATGGCTGGGAATTACATTCAAATAACATGACCTCTGCTGGTCATTAGAGCAACTGTGAAAAGGCCAAAGCTACAACGGATAGAACAACTGTGAAGATTTTCCAACCGTAACCAAGTGGTTCTGATGTTTAACCCATCACCAAGTGATGGGACTTCCAAAACCGATTGGATGATGACTTTTTTCTCTACGCAAAATAGTTTTCAAGAGGATCACACTTATAAAAGAACAGGATGGACATCAAACTTTTTCCACAATCAAAAGTTAGTGTGCTTTGTTATTTACAGATGGCCGTCTCATGACGCCTGTGGCTGAAAGCACAGCACTAAGCAACTCCGTCCGCCCCCTCTCCTTCCTCTTTAAGCTGCGATTATCATCGTCACATTCACGCATGAGTGAGTTGCGATATGAGTGCAGTGTGTGTGCACCAGTGCTGGAGACATGCTGGACTCCTCCTCAACATCAGTCACTCCTGGAACACAGTCACTACCTCTGCATCAAGACAACAGAAATACACAACATGAATCAAACGTCTCTCTTTCACTTTAAAACTCTTTTTGGAACATTTATGTTATTGGAAGCCTCTTGGGAAGGTGAAACATCAGACCTGCTCAAAGAGTTTTCCCTGTTTTTCATGTAGACTTCTCACGAAGAATCCACCAAATTACAGAAACCAGGAGGAACATGACTTATTAAGAAAGACTTCAAAATTACATCTTTTCTTAGGAAAAGTTATATCTTCCTTCTGCTGCTTGTAGGTGGGTTACTTTAAACAATGCAAATCTGAGTCACATTAAAGTAACACCAAAATAGTTTTGCTAATTCTTTGCTCTTTGGCTCCCCCTTCATCTTGTGGGATTTACCACCACAGTTATAAAAGCAAATCTCTGTGGTTGGTCTGAACAGGTATGGCCATTCACGTGATTTCTTTTTTTTTTTTGTCATGTTGAAGAGCTCACAGAAGAAGAAGGCATGTCTAACATTCATGAAACTTAAAAGCATGTGGTATGAAGCAGGAAACCTGAATTGTCTCTCTTTTGTGTGGTAGTTTGGTGCCTGGGAATGTGCAGAACAAAAGTCAACATGAACAAACTTTCTCCTGCAGCTTTAAATGACCACGAAACTTACGTGAACTAAAGATGGTTAAGAAAAATGAGAAAAAAAAGAAAAAAAAGAAAAATGGTCCGGTCCAGACGTCTGATCCATTAGTAATATTTTCTGTTGTATGAAATGATGAATAAAGATGGCCAAATTCAGCAGCTGAAAATTGCAATAAAGAAAAAATGGGTCACGGTCAGTTTATCTCTTTCAAAACAGCTCAGCTCCCAGACACTTACTGAGGAGTGTTAAAAGAACTATTGGTGCAAAGGTAGCCCTGTCGTGGCTTTTCTGATATGTGTTGTCCAAGTCCAGGATATCTTTTGTTGAAAGGTATCCTTCCTTAGGTGTTTATTAAAGTGTAATGAATATTATATGATACATCGTAACTTAAGACAATACCTCTGAAACATGCACACACAGAAATGTGAACCGGAGGGGATTGTGATCAACAAATGTGCAACTTGGTGGAAATATGTTCTCACAGGAGTCTGACGGTTTGCACATGACAATTTTACCTGCAAATCTTTCAATCGCATTTTAAAGCTCCAGACATGAAGGAGAGATTGTCGCATGGCCGAGGTTCAGAACATGATGACCAGTGTGGTTATCGTGGTTTTCTCGGACTGTAACTGAGGTGGAGGGTCCACGATGTCACTGAGCTTTTTCCAGCGCAGGGATACTTTTGCCATTTCTTTAAAAAGTTGCTGGGCCTAAATAACGACAGATGCAGAACGTTTGGTGATAACACTTGTGTTTATGTGAAGAGAGTAAAGCTTCTCTTTAGAGACTCGGAGCATAGTCCACAGAGCAGAGGGAGTTTTTATGGTGGTGGAGAACATCAATAATTTTTGTTAGATTTTCCTGTTCCGAGGCCTTAGCACAAATCAATAGCAAACGCATACAAGTTCCCAAAGCTCTAATAGAGACAAAATACTCACCCCCAGTTTAAGCCTTGCCAAGCGTACCTTTCTGACAGTATTTTTCTTAACTGCTCTGTGAACTGCCGTTGTGCTAAAAAAAAAACAAAAAAAACAACAGACTGGACTATGGTCTTAGTATGTGCAGAGAGGCTTATTTGATATGAATACAGTGGTATATAAAGGCAGATACAGGAGGATAATTATACCTAATGGTTGGAAATGCTCCTGTTGAAGACATCTTGGTGTATGATGTCTGATTATGGGTGATCATTTTCTGCTTTTTAGCGAAAAAGCACAGCATCCAGGTCCTGGGCTCCACTGATGATAGTGGGTCAGAACAATAGGCTATTGAAATGCATTGTCACTACCTCAGCTTAAATGTCAGAGGATGAAGCTGGCAAGACACCCTGGATTGAATTTCTGGTAGCATCCTCAACCAAAACTGGGAGCAGCTGGTGAACTGAAGCTGACTCTGAGCCCCCCGTCAATTTATCCATGAAGCACACAGACCATGTGACGGCAAAGTTTATCTCTTACGGTCAAGACTTGTCAAGTTATATGACTTTAATTCCTGATCATGTTTCAAAGTAAAAACACAGCACAACTGGTCCCTGAGTAAAACAAATAAAGATGACTGAATATCAGAAACACACCCTTTTATTTAGTGTGATGATTCAGAGTGCAGATAGAACACAATAGACTACTTAACCTGAATGACATAGTGGAAAAGGAGTTTGAGCCACCTCAAGTTTACTTTATTATGGACTATAAATTAACAAAAGTATGGAAATACATCCAGTTCAGTTATTGAAAAAGGAAAACCACAAACATGATATGATATTGTTGTATTGTTTCATCCTTATTGTGTAGAAGTGTACTTTTGTCGATTATTGTATTATGTATTGCACCATCTAAGCCGATATGCTATAGAATCAAGCTTTTTAGTATAATATTGTCATTTCAACCAAGTAATTATGGTTTCCCTTCAGAACTAATACAGTATTTCTTGATATAATTCAGTTTAGCTTAAAGTCAAATGTATATTATATGCTGTGGTCCTATGTTAGATTCGTGTCTCACAGTTGGCAAAGAATATGTCTCCTTTAACTATTCAATCGCACATGGATTTACTGAATTATGGTATACTCAAAATTGTGTTCAAATATTTATATATATATATATACACTATATTGCCAAAAGTATTTGCTCACCTGCCTTGACTCACATATGAGCTTAAGTGACATCCCGTTCCTAATCCATAGGGTTCAATATGACGTCGGTCCACCCTTTGCAGCTAGAACAGCTTCAACTCTTCTGGGAAGGCTGTCCACAAGGTTTAGGAGTGTGTTTATGGGAATTTTTGACCATTCTTCCAGAAGCGCATTTGTGAGGTCGCACACTGATGTTGGACGAGAAGGCCTGGCTCTCAGTCTCCGCTCTAATTCATCCCAAAGGTGTTCTATCGGGTTGAGGTCAGGACTCTGTGCAGGCCAGTCAAGTTCATCCACACCAGACTCTGTCATCCATGTCTTTATGGACCTTGCTTTGTGCACTGGTGCACAGTCATGTTGGAAGAGGAAGGGGCCAGCTCCAAACTGTTCCCACAAAGTTGGGAGCATGGAATTGTCCAAAATGTCTTGGTATGCTGAAGCATTCAGAGTTCCTTTCACTGGAACTAAGGGGCCAAGCCCAGCTCCTGAAAAACAACCCCACACCATAATCCCCCCTCCACCAAACTTTACACTTGGCACAATGCAGTCAGACAAGTACCGTTCTCCTGGCAACCGCCAAACCCAGACCCGTCCATCAGATTGCCAGATGGAGAAGCGCGATTCGTCACTCCAGAGAACGCGTCTCCACTGCTCTAGAGTCCAGTGGCGGCGTGCTTTACACCACCGCATCCGACGCTTTGCATTGCACTTGGTGATGTATGGCTTGGATGCAGCTGCTCGACCATGGAAACCCATTCCATGAAGCTCTCTGCGCACTGTTCTTGAGCTAATCTGAAGGCCACATGAAGTTTGGAGGTCTGTAGTGATTGAGTCTGCAGAAAGTTGGCGACCTCTTCGCACTATGCGCGTCAGCATCCGCTGACCCCGCTCCGTCAGTTTACGTGGCCTACCACTTCGTGGCTGAGTTGCTGTCATTCCCAAACACTTCCATTTTCTTATAATACAGCTGACAGTTGACTGTGGAATATTTAGGAGCGAGGAAATTTCACGACTGGATTTGTTGCACAGGTGGCATCCTATCACAGTTCCACGCTGGAATTCACTGAGCTCCTGAGAGCGACCCATTCTTTCACAAATGTTTGTAAAAACAGTCTGCATGCCTAGGTGCTTGAATTTATACACCTGTGGCCATGGAAGTGATTGGAACACCTGATTCCGATAATTTGGATGGGTGAGCAAATACTTTTGGCAATATAGTGTATATATATATATATATATATGTGCAAGGGTAATTTGAACAAGCTCAAGAGCCTATTGGTGGATGAGCAGCCCCATGGGGTAGCAGGTAATTGTGATGAGGTTCTTTTCATGAAGTTTGGGACGGGACAAGATGTACAAATATCTGCTGGGGACGGAGACTGACAACACAGACTAAAGCTTTAAAGAGATGAGATGCCAAAGATGAGACTGAAAAGAAGCAGGCAGGAGGGCCTGTGCACCACATACAAAATGACAGTATAAAGAGTAGGTAATCAGACGTGATTGGGTGTAGCATGACAAAACACCCAACAACAACTAAATAAAGCCCTTAATTTTATTTGAAAATACTGGAGTCAGAGATTAAAAAGTAGCCTTACATGGAAATATTTACGGAAAGTATGCATATCCTACGGTGATGTTACTCAAGCAGATGTCTTGAAACCACAGAGTGGTAGAGGCAGGCAGTTTCTTGATTTGTTCTTCAAATTCATAAATGTACAATACAACTCACCAGTCCATATCCTGATTAATAAGCATTTTGGGTTGAAGAGTTCCTGACTCCCCCAAAGTCAATTTCAGCTTCCGCTGTTATTTTCATTGTAATGCCCTCTGGTAAATTGAACACGAGTCAGCGTTCATCCCTATTTACCATCTGCTTAACATAAGGGGTTCCTGCGTCACATAGACAAATTAAATCTGATTAAAGCAGATTCAGATGTACACATGAGACGGATGATCCGCCAGCTTTAATCAGCAGCTTCTCTAAGAACTCTGTAAAACTTATTTATTTTACTGACAAAACAGGAGAAAGCTTTAAACTCTGATATTTTTGGCTCTTCAGGCACTTTTGGAGGAGAAAGCACAGAGTATCGATCCAAAAACTTTTCTCCTGCTGTCAAGCATGGGGGTGGATCTCTTACGCTGCATTTCTCATGCTGCTCTTGGCAGCATTTCACTGATAAAGGAAAGAACTCATCTCACCGAACAAGAATCTGGAGGACATCAAAATACTGTTTGTATAAGCCTGAACATAAAAATAAAATGGCCTTAATAACAGACCTCAAACCCATACTGTAATAATAACCTGGTAGAAACATGTAAATCTGTTCATGTGGTAAACTTTTAGACATTAAAGTTTTCATGGAAAAGAATACTTGATCAGAAATGCCCACTTTGCAAGTTTATGAATTTTCATTAACAACACAGTGAGGATCTGAGCTGGTCACAACATGTCAGACTGACCACAGAAGAGGGAAAAAAGAGGCTCAAACACTCTTTGACTATTTTTGTGTTTTTATCGTGACCTGATATGGAGCTGTGATGTCTACAAAGGCCTTTGAACTGCTTTGTAGCACTTCACCAGATTTGAACCGCTGCAGCACTGTGAAGCTGCTGGACAGGGGATGGTGTCCGACTCAGGCAGTCCAGTTCCAGACCTTTGGCAGCCAATCCAGAGACACTTCCTCATGTCAGGCTTCTGGACTGCTGAGCACAACATATCTGCTGCTAACAGGTCTTCCCTTGTTTTCTGATTCTCCTCTTCACCATGACACATTCGTGTTCGAAAAGGAGAGAAATTTGAACCTCAGGAAGAGCAATCAGCTGGACACACAGTTTGTATTTATAGGCCACACCGCAGAAAGAGTTCCGACATCATCCTGCTGAGACAACCACCTTTTGCTAAATAAAAAAAAAGGACGTCACATATATACAAATCAGCCATCGCACTGATACGCGCTGATGTACCCTCTTGCCACCCTCATGCTGACTCTCCCACCTGTTGCTGATAATAGGTTGTGTTGTGTGTACCCTAACATCAGTTCTGACCAAAAGCAGCTGAAACGTGGATGCATCTGTCCACAGAAGACATGCCATGTCCACAGCCTCTCTGCTTGTGCCAGATGAGTGCAGGTCCAGAGATCTTTGCTGTGTTTCTAACCAGAGTTCCAGGTTACATAACAAGATACAGCGGCGGACCTTGCTGAGCGAAAAAAGGCTTTCCAAGGCACTTTTGTGTCCATGTGATAAAATCAATCGTGGCATGTGGATGGCATTTCTCACTCAGTACCACCTTGGCGCCCAAAAAATCCAGATTTTTTAACAATGGTTTCTATCTTTGTAGCATTAGACAAAAAGTCCCTCAGCCTTACTTAAGTCGTCCATAAAATTCTGCGTTATCGTACTCTGCAATCACAAAACTTTCAAACTGAAATATAGATTCTGAAAACTTGGTTTTCTGTTTCAGTGTGGTGTAAAGTGGAGCGCCATGACCCACACTTGCTTTGAAAGGCCAAACCTGTCAAGCAGCCCAAAAAAGGTCCTTTTATCAGCCTTTCTGAGCTCTTTTCCTTGACTTCACAGGAAAGCAATTTGGCTGACAGCAAGGGAACTTGCCAAACAAAGAAACGGAGCGAGAGATTACTTTAAATGAACCACTGAGCCACAAGGAGTAACTAGAGAATAATCAGGAATACGCAAAACAGATGGGGCTGTTAGTGAAATCACCTCATTCAACACTCACCTTACACTGAGATTTAACCATTACAGTTAATCACAGTTTTCTCCTTATACTTCCAATCTTTCCAAAATATACTGGAACAGCTATTCACAGACTTGTGCTGTAGTCACTGCCATTTTGCTCTTTGAAATGTCACCATTAGCTGCTTTCATACTGAGCTTTTCATCTGAGCAAATATACAAAAATGGATCGAAACGTCTCGTGTGCGTGCACACGTGATCTTATCAAATGATTTTGAATGTGTCCCCAAAAATATTCTTCTTTTCAGCGCACGGCAGTAGCATCACCCTCTTGAATTAATATTCTTGAATGATAATAGTTCCATGGAGGATGGGTGGATGTTCCAGCCTCTCATCCATTGTTTTAATTCACAAGCGCATTCTCCCGTTTATTTGACTGGCTCACCCGTCCTTGTGGAAAGCATCTTTCATTCTTGTAAATTAAGGTGCCAAAAACCAGCCCTGTTTGGTTCATCTGCTTATTGTGCTTATGTGTACGTTTACTCCAATGTAGGATTTTAAGTGTGTGATTGGGAGAGGAAAGATAAAATGACATTTTTGAACAGCAAGGCCAGGCATAAACAAAGAAAAGAGAAATTCTAAGGTTTGTATCATGGCTGATGTCTACGTAATCATCACCTTCTCTAGCAGATGTCCAACACCCCGAAATCTTCTGACTGTTAACTGCTTTAAGGAAAACTCCAGCTTTATCCAACAGCTAAGATAGGGCAAAATAAGCCCATGTTTCTCTTGTAGAAAACAAAATATGTGTTTCCCAAATATTACAAATATGAGCGGTCATATTATCGGCTTTAGAGCACAAAGTCAATGGAAAAAGTCAGCTTAAGAAAAACAGGATGTTGCAATTGGGTGCTGTAAGTGAAAATATCTCCACAATTTTTTGAGATTCATTCGGTTGAATGGCTCACTGCAGCCCACATAAAGAATCCTATATACTTTTAAAATTAGAAAATGGTATTTACATGGAATGTAATTAAAGTAATCATCCGCGCTCTGACATTTCTGTCTAGATTGATTTCTGTTTTGAGTTCATATACTACGGTCATGACTTTTCTCAACGGCTTTTTTTCTCACTGGGATGAGTAAGGCTCAACACATACTTTCCATTTTTCTGTCTGTATGAAATAATGAGCGTTGAACACCCCCAAAATCCTTTCTCATGTAAGTATTTATGACAGAAATTTGTCGAACCTGCCGCCAACACACCGGTGCAAAGCCCAAATATCACCCTCAGCTTAGCGGCATATTTTACATAAACCAACAGGCTGCGGGGGATAGATTAGACCAGGCTGATGGAATTTTTTTGGCTCAGATAGAAAAACAGAAATTCGAAGGATTCTGGTTGTGTTGAAGGCTGACATGTTTGTCCCTTCTGATTAGATTTTTAAAAATGCAATTACAGCTGTTAGAGTGACGATCCGAGCACGAGTTGAATCAAGAAGAGATGGCCAAAGATTTGTTCAAGGATATTCATTATCATTTTTTCACTTAAACAGTCTATTGATAAAATAATCACAGCGGACTTAACCAATTACGGTGGTGAGCGCCATCCTCCCACTAAAACACAAAAGGGATGGGAAGTATTTCCAATGTTGCCATGAGGCAAATTGGAAGAAAAATATGAGTCAGGTGAAGCACAAAGTACCCATCATCAAAATTTTATTTCACACAGTTTAGAAAATTTGGAAACAATTAATTCCATCACACAAAACAGGTGTGTTGGCACCGATGTTCCCCTAAAAAAACATGCATGGAGACAAAATCTTTCAGTATTGCTTTAAAGTGGAAAAAAAGAAAAAAATCAAAGTAGGTGTATTCATTTGAAAACAGATGAGGTTCAGAGGTAAAATTTCCAAATCACACCACTTCTTCAGATCATTTGCATCCTCTGTTTTGCGCTTTCTGTCATATTATATGTGCTTTTGGTGTGTTTTAAGAGGCCCTATGTAGTTTCTACAAGAGCTTAAGCAGCTCAAACGGGGACGAACGTGCAGTGTGAGAAGCCTGTTTACAACAAGTGGTCTGAATATTGATCTCTGGTTGTTAGCAGATAAAATTGTTTCTGAAGCAGGAGCTTAAGACAAGTATTGTTTGACACGTGTGTGGAGCGGGATCTCAGACGCGTCAGATCATCAGATGGGAATGAAACGCCTGCCATTTGTCTTTTTCTTACACTTGTCAATATAAAGGTGAGAGGTTGTTTATCAGTTCTCCTCTGGTGCTCTGCTATGTTTTCACTCCACCCATGTTTGAAAAGCAGCTCCGGCCCACGAGTCAGTCGTAGTGTGAGGTATTATTTTCAGAATATACTGAAACAGCGTCTGTTTGTCCTGCTGTGTCATCAGGAATACATATTCAAAGAGTTTATTTACACTGTCAGTCGGCCGCATCTCCCCTGTAAGGAGAATTGTGTTTGACTGTTTTAAAGGATGATTCGTTTGAAAGTGCAAAAATAATGACGTTGTATTTTTAGATTAATCTCTTCCTGGCTTTTCTGCTTTTTCATCAATTTTCAAAGCTTCCGTAATTTCAGAGCAATTTCAGGCTCTGATTTCTCTGTTGCCTGAAAGCTAATCACTGCTACTGTATGACTTGTTTTCTGTTCATCTTTTTATGCATTCAAAGAAAAGTCATTTAATTAAAAAAAGAAATGAACATGTTACAAGGAGTCAGTGAACAGACAGAGAGGACTGAATGAAATGTTCACTTTTGCTTATTTTTTCAAAAGTCAATTCTTTTAATGTTTTTATATCAAATAAACCATTTGGCTATTTCTGGATCTGGTTTAGTTGTTGCCTTTAGACTCTTGTGTGTCCATTAGTGTTTCACTAAATAATTTCTGGCCCATTCCAGTCTATTCTAACTATTTAAATAGATCAGATGTACTGAATCTATGAAAGGGCATGTTAGATGTTATAAACACTTTCCAGAAATATTAACTGGACATAAGAGACATTTCTCCGTGACCTCAGTGCAGGAAAAAATATTTCATTTCTTTCATTGTGCTTCTAAAATAAACATTTGTAATAATCAAACATTTTTAAATAGCTGATTTTTGGGTGCTTTTGTATGAGACCATTTTGAGCATTACGATCATTTGGAGAAAGAAAATTTAAAATCTCCTCAATTTGTGTTAAACTTTGTTCAGTACCACATGGAACTTTCTACAAGAGAAATATGTGTAACAAGTTAGTTGCTTTATGTGCTCCATTTAAATGTCTCAGTGAAAGAAACAAAGCTCTGGTACTGTACAATTTAGGTGATTTTAGAATAGGAAGAAAACCTAATAGTGGATGAGATGCAAAAAAAACCTTCCATGTTCCTAATCATTGATTTAAAACATTATTTTACATTTTGCCTGGTTTGCCTGGAGTCTCAAAATCTTTTCAATTTACATAAATTTAAAAATCCTCCAAATTAAAAAAAAAAAATTAATTGATGAACACATCATGTGTGCAGTTTGTTGAAAAATGATGGGATAGAACAGGAAGGTCCCAGGAAAACGGGCAGGCCCTCAGTAAGGCAGCACTGTTGCTGAGTCACAGCACCCCCTTCTGTCCCAGCACCGGTACGAAGCTGCAGTGGAATAATTGCTCTGATTTCATGGTAATAAAGTCTGACACTAATTCACCTAATTCACCTGTTTGTTATTTTCTTTTTCTTTTTCAAATCCTGGGAATTTCTTTATCTGTGGAAGCAGAAACTCACAAAATTTACTGAAGATATACAAACAGGAACTAACCTTTTCTTTTTTTTTTTGGGAGTGACTGTTTGTGGTTCTTGTGTAAACTTTAAGAATTCAAAGATTCAATGAAGTCTGAACACTTTTTTAATTCAGCATCTGGGAGCACCTACACTGTTATGACTTTTTTGTAAACCTGCTTTTTATTCCAATAACACAAGATGTGACATGGTAATTCAGAGATCAGCATCTGCATGCTGAAAGGAAATCATCCGGAGAATATCCATGATGAATGTGTGGACATAAGCCTCTGGATGGAAAGAACAGACATTTTCTCCCTGCTGCTTTCTGATATTTGTGGAATTGGCTAAATATTAGCTATGTTGTGGTTTCAAAACAGTTTGCATGTAAAGCGCGGCCGGTCCCTTGCAGTCTCCAGTTCATTTTAATGACCGGACCAAGATCATGTCGTCAGGTTCAACAGCTTGAAAATGTAAACAACTACCAAACTGTCAGGGTTTGAGAGTCAGAGTGGAGAGGGAGGCACGGCCAACATTTACCTTTACTTGTAAAAAGCAGAAATGTAACAGAAAAATCAATTCAGATTTTGCTTAAAGGGCCAATAACGCTATTGATTAAAGACAGCACAGACATATTTAAAAAAAATTGCACCATTAACAACGTCAACTTCAGTTCCCTCAGTGAGGAACAGACAGCACTTTTTGTGAGGCAGCTTCAAAATGAAAAGAAGACCCCCCCCCCCCGGGAGAGACACACTCATGGCTGCCTTTATCCCAGTTCATCTCGAATATAGAATCCAATCTACAGACAAACATAAAAATCAGCTTTTAGGTTTAACTGACAACAATTTATTTTGGTATATTATATTTCTGGGTTAAATGATCACATTTGCCAGGAAACATAAAAGATCCGACACACTCCTGAACACATCCAGAGTTTATGTTAGATGAGTTAAAACCCAAAGATGGACCTTACTGGCTCATCATTGTGTGGGATTAGTGAGTTAGGTTTAGAATTAGTCATTATGAGTGAAGCAAAGCCAAATTAAATATCTCACCTAAAGACATCTGTGCTCAGGCTAGACCTCTCTTTACAAGCGAAATCACGTAAGGCATGAGGTATTTTGTGCCACTGGAGGTTCAGTCATCTGAACTCTTTGTGCATTCCTGAACACTTCCTAACACAAAGCTCATGTGTTTGTTTTCTTCTCTCAAACCTTGATTTACTTTAGAGCTGAGAGATGCAATCAGTTTGTCTCGCAAAGGAGATAAAGCAAAGTGACTGACATCGATGCAGTATCTTCACCAGAAATATTGTGTGGAAACGTGAAAAGCTGCTTTTGTTTGGTCACTGTGGTAACATAACCAGATGTATCAAAGCATGCCAGTGATGTCCAATTTCCCCCCACAAGATGGAAATGTCCCTGGTTTGCTTATTTCATTTTGAACTGTTTGGAATAGTTGGATGAAGGGACAAAAAAGTTGGCTCGAGACTGAGAAATAGCAATGTTTTCAAATGGAAATCTAGACGTTGAATCTTTTATAGGCAGGAAAAGATTGTGTAAAATGGCCTGTGTTTGTGATGTGTACTAAATCATGAGGGATGCACAGTGCTGCAACTGCCTGCGTGTGCTGGTGAAACATATACTTAAGAATAACAAGAGGGTGAAAGGAAATTAAAAGAATGAAAAATAATACCCTCAAGCGCATCGCTTCTATAATAAGGGGGGAGCCACTGTTGAGCTAACCAGATTTCCCAGGTTTCCTGCCGGAAAAGAAAACTTTTGTGCGAGTCGCCTGCAGGTAAAGATTACAAAACAGACAGTCACTTGATGACAGATCAGCACATGAAATGATAGATCTGAAGGCGGGCAAGTAAGTAGCATTACGTATCGTGTCAATGAGTCTTTAAGATGAGGTGGATTTGTCTGGACAGTCTCCAGAACCACTGCCCCCCCCACTTCCTTTTTTCTCCACCACAGCTATGGGAGTCAGACAAAGTGGCAAACCACATTCATTCGGTCAGGTATGAGCCATGTCACCTCAAACTTTTCCCTACAAAGGAGAAGAAGGACGCTTCTAAGTTTTCAACTCATGGTCAATTTGTCACCTTTGTTTTCCCTGAATTGACATTGAATGAGGTTTTTATTGCCTTTGCAGAAGGAAAAGCAGAACATGTTCACTTTCTGCAACACCTGCGAGGTCTTGTTAAGGTTAGCAGCACTGAAGTACTTCTTTAGCTCTCAGAGAAACAGATAATATGGGTAAATTGTTGAATCCTCACCTCAGAAACAGTCGATTTAGTCTCAAGGTCCTTTAAGTACCATAGCAGTTGTGGAGTCTTTGAAATGGAGTACATTTTTTCTCTGAGCATCTGGAGGACCACTTATGCATATTTGTGTTGAATTAATACCGCAAACTTCAAGTCTGAACTTCACTAAAATGCTGTTTTTTTTTTAATCTAAAATTATTTTTTAAGATCCAAAGCTTTAGCATAAATCCTGATGCATATCTCCCACAGAAAAGCTGCCGACACAATAAAAAAAAAGAAGCTATACAATAGGCCATGGATGCTGGAAATCTTTTTTCAACTCTGGAGCAAAAAAAGAGATTTGATCCATCTGATGACAGCTGACTTTTTTTAACTTCAAAATTAAACCTCAGCTTTTATTCAAGTGCAAATACATAAATAAAAAAGATGGAATAAAGTCTCATTTGAACTTGTGGTTTGTTCCTCTTGGCCGTATTTAGTCCAGTAATTAGACCGGACCATTTAACCCCGCTTTGCTCATGCTCTGTGAATGTGGAGGTCTTGCACCATGCAACGTTAAGGAGATCATAGACAATGATCAGAGAAAATTCACATTAGTCACGTGCTTGGTTAAGACAAACCTTAAATCACTTCATCCCTGAAAATGTTGTTCAGTCAGATCAGACACTTCTGTGTCAGTGATTAATCGGTGGCACCAAACCACGTGACCATGCAGGTGATCACCTTTAAAATGCCATTTTTCCTAGCCATCCGTCTGTCTCACACGATTCATAAAAGGTGTCAGCTGGGTCAAAAGAGAAAAAAAAGGAACTTCAAAATTGAACAACAAAGAGATAAATAACAACAGGTGGAAGCTCAAGAGTAGAAAATGTTTATGAGAGCAAAGTAATTCCAAAGACATTCAAAATTAATTTGGCACCATTGCACTTCTGTCATGTTGCCACACAGATTTATACGGCACACGCCGTCATTACAGTTCTTTGGTATTTCAAAACACTGCGGATTTTCATTTGCAAGGTGCAGTAAACAACATGTTTAGTTCATGCGACGTGCTGCACATTCTGTCTTTTGGCGCTGAATATCTAAAAGGTGTTAAAACACTTGTCAGCAAAAAGGGTCATCGTACTGTAAAAACAGGCCTGATGGTATTTTTGCAGTCATTATTATCAAACCGCTTTTAAAGTTCATCTGCAGCGTTTTATTAGTGTCATCAGATCGCGTATTTGAATAGGAAGCAAGCAGGCGGCTTCCAGTCAGAGGTCTGCTGTGAAAACATAGCTTTGGAATCATGGCGAACACATTCAAATACATCAAAGCGTGCACTCTGTTTCTACAGCAAATCTGACAGTTATAAATGTGACTGTTTGCAATGGTAAACCCAAGAGGTAAAAATGAGGGTCAGGGTTTCTGGTCTCCTCTCCATGCTTGTTTATCCAGAGTTAACAGTAGATGGCAGCAAAACAAAGAAAAACACTCCACAGCATCAGACTCTGGTGCTATTCACAACATGTAATGAAGTAAAAAGAAGCATACACACAGAGGTCAAAACCAAGCAAACACATGCAAATATGCTTGTTGTCAAACGCAAACAAGGGCACACGTGTGGAGTAAAAAAAAAAGAAAAAGAGAGAACGGATGTTTGTGGCAGTTTACTTTTGTGTCGAGAAGACCGATAAAGTGCATTAAATTCTTCAGTCGTGTTCCCTCTAAAACTTTCCTCGAGAATGAATTTCCAACATATGTTAAAATGTGTACATTCTACAGCATAGATAATTAAAAGCTTCAGCAGTCTGTATGCCACTAAATGCACTGACTGTGGTCTGTCTCTTCAATTTGCATTTAAACTGGATTTAAACTCTAAGCTTCAGCACATTTTTGTTAGTTGCCGAACATTTCCAGCTAATCAGATCTGCTGCAAAATGATCCCCCGTCACATTCATCACCTGACAAACTGCTCCAAATAAACTGCATTAGATTAACTGCACAAAGTCTCCAAAGCGACTGCCAGTGTCTTTTTCTTCAACTGGCGCATGACAACGTTGGAAACACTGGCAAATCCACTTACAGTGTCATCGTAAAAAGATAAGTAAACATCATGAAGGTGCTTGAACACATTTACAAACGGTATTAAGGTGGGTGTGCTCCGGCCAATGTGCACCCCAGCCACAATTTGAACGGCTTCCTGGAGGAAAATGTTCAGGGTTAGCTACGGACAGCCCGGGGCCTGGCGAGGAACTAGATGAGTCTGTGCCCGATCTGCTCCTGCAGCCAGAGCAGGGCGGGCTGGAGCGGGCCGGGCTCATCGGGCACAGCCTCGGCGTGCATCTGCACCAGTACCTCTCGTAAGACAAACAGCAGGGGCAGACTCATGCTCAGCAGCTCATACAGCAGCGCATAGTCCTGGCCGTTGTCTCTCAGGTGGCGGGCCAGGGCCCCCGCCGCGCCGCGCACGCGGCGAGACAGATACCAGGGAGCATTGCACACGGCGCGGCTCACGCTCAGCGGCCAGCTGAGCTGCCGGCTGAAGAAAGAGCTGCAGGTACCTGCGGCGGCCGGACTCTGCAGGGCCGCCGCCGCGCCGCCGGACCGGGAGCTCTGCTGGTCAGCAGCTCGTCGCTGCTGAACCCCGTTATTATCCTATCAGAGGATGAGCCAAAGGGAAAAGTCAGACGTTTTATCAGTTCCCACTCAGTTATCAGTGGGAACGGATGAATCTGAGGGCCACTCACCGAGTTTAGAGAGAAAGCCCTCCGCGCGTTGGTCTTGTTTTTGCGTTGATCGAAATGAAGCGCGCAGTACAGCTTCCCTGCAAGATTACACGACATGTCAGGAATGAAAAAGGTGATGGGAAGCGACCGGATGCTGGCTTTTCATCGTTTGATGACACACGCACCCTCCTCGGAGTGGAAGGCCTGCGCCCCCTGCCGCAGAGCACAGCCGCAGGCTGAACAACGGAAACACTCTCTGTGGAAGTACAGCCCCTCGGCGCACACCCTCTCCACCAGGTAAACGCGCTTCTGGCATGAGTGGCATGTGTCACCCGACCGGAGAAACACCCTTCGTACTGAACCGCCCTGGGAAAAAAGATAAAAACACCATGAAATCAGAGCAAAGGTGTGTGGCGGAATAGACGAGCACAAATAAAATTGTTTTTCCACTGGGAAAGCTTTTCTCATCAAACCTAGACTTAGTATATTAGTAAAATGATATTCAAAGCAAAGATGGACGAATCACGGTATCTTTTGACATCAACTTTACCCTTCAGGATCAAAACTGGATAAAACCCAAAAGTAAATAGAAGCAACTGGGTTTATTTCTTGTCCTCGTCTTTGGTTCTAACCAACTGTGAGGATATTCTGGCTAAACTGAGACTTTAAGAATAATCATTCTCTCTTCTGGCAGTTTCACAACAGTGATCAGCACATTTTACCTGCTGGTCAGATGGGTAAAGGACTTACAGCTGACCATTACTTGTATGACCCACAGAAGTCACAAAGCAACTTCATTTAGTTAGGACTTCCCACAGATAAAGTGGGAGGCAGCAGGATGTATTTTCTCCTCCATAGAGTCATGGCTCTGAAAAGTGTTAAAACATATTCAAGACTTAGAAAATAAGCCAAATCTTCTTTTGCTCAAATATTTAGGGCGAATTAAAGCTGTGAAGCATGGGATCCTGCTACAAACTGAACTCGGGTAAGTGCAACTCCCACATCTGGAGCCGAGTGCCTGGGTGGAGCAGAGAAACCCGCAAAGTGCCACCACAAAAAAAACACACTTTTAGTCTGTGAGGGCTGCTGGTAATTAAAAGCACAAGAAGCAGAGACGACAGTTAAAGCAAAGCTCTCATGCAAAGCAAAAAGCTTTAGATTGAAATCGTTCTCTTATGATAAAGAACTGTGACCAGAAATAGTTTTATTATTTTCAAAAGCTCCCTTTAGCACGTTGCCTGTCAGAATTTTATGCGCTGCCAGTGGAAGCAACACTGTGAAATGAAACTGTGGATTCTGTAGATTTAAACGTGCTGGATGAAAACAATAAAAAACCAACTAAAAGGCAAACATAACATGCCTGAACATGCAAATGAACACTCTGTGAGGGACAGTTAGTGCGCAACACAAGAGTGGGCTCACAGAGCCGGCTTGAGGTAATCACCTTTAGCACATCAGAGCTGTCTCCTGAGAACAATCCCGTAAGGTGCACAGCTTTTTCCTTAATGCTCTTTGTATGAAACTCTCTAACCTGTTGTGTGTGAGCTTTTCTCTGCAGGATGACAAAAGAAACGTCATCAGTCTGGCTTCCTCAGCTCTGTGAGACGCATTCACCCACAAGCACATGTGGAGCTTTCTGCATCTAGGCTAAATTAGGAGTACTAATAGCCACTTCATGAGCATGGCCCAGTTAAATGATCAAAGGCCTCCAGATTCCCCAATATAAGGCATCTCAAAGCGTATTGCCCAGATGAAGACAATAGCTACACTGTGTGGAAGGTAAGCTGCTTTATTACATTAATTTCACACCCCACTTGATGTGGTAACTCAAACTGTGCTGGAACACAAATGTGAGACAGACACACACTCCTGGAAGACAAACCGGAGTCAAGTATGTTGAGAGAGGCAGTCACAATCTAAAGCGCACTTTTAGAAAAAGAAGAATGTTTCATTGATAATATCATGTTCAATTTCCTTCTCTGCCTCACAAGTTGTGCTTTTCTGAAGCATTCCACAGTAATAAAGTGGGGAACCTATTAACAAACTAGCTGTTGTTGCCACTTGACATTTTAAAGGAGTTTGAAGTGTCTGTGGAGCCAACGCCTCGTCATCATCGACGGTTAAAAAAAATGGATGAGTTAAGATTGGGAGACATACAAAAGTTGCAAAACAAATCTCAATGGCTCTCTGGTGATTGGCTACAGTCTGTGTAGTAAGACGCACCCATTCCATGTTAACAGACTGAACATGAGTCAAGAAAAAACCCAACAACACTTCACACCTCAGTGTTGTGATCCCAATAACAATTCATGGAGCTCATAGATACCCAAACATACCCCCACAAAAAGCTAGATGTAAATGTCTTTGCATGACTTGTTTGGCAAGTGCACAGGGGCCTGGAATGTTGTAAAACCTCACACTATAGTAATGTTGAAATGGAGGGAACACCATGAGCAATGACATGTATGTCTTTACCATGTGAAATACTTTAGAGGGCACAGCCCTGGGAACAAAATATCTTATGTGTTACGCTTAGTGTCAGCAAGTTTCCTTTTTCAATCAGTAATTTGTTTTAATATAATCAATATATTTTTTAAGCTAAAATATTAAGTGTTTTAAAGTTTAAGGAACATTTGTGGTTAATATGCAGCAACATATCAAGCATAAATGATAAGAGCGGTATTGTTGTTCAAAACCAACAAATATGGATTCATATCAGCCAGATGTGATTCTGGTAAAATAACAGTAAAGTATGCCACGGCTAAAGCACAATTTGCATACAGGATTCAGTCAATAACCAAATAATCAGAATGTGTTTCTCCCACAGCTGCTCATTAAGAGACTTAGTCCAACAATAAATCATTCAAAATGGCGATTAAGATTGGTGATAATAAATAAAACAGCTTATCTACACCTGCAGTCCGGCCAACTTGTCCCAAAAAGACTCAGACTGCCCAGTAATCCGCATGTGTGTGTGTGTCTGTCTCCACTCGTACCAAGTCTGAAGTCCTGCTCTAGACATTTTTGTCGGGGTGGATAATTTGGGGCTGACTTCATCCGACTACACATTACACCAGCCAAAATGTATAATTAGGACATAATATATAATCAACATTCACTGAGGGGCCTTTTTGGGGATCAGAACATGTAGCAGTTGAAATGGTCTGGAAAAAGGCGTAAAAAAAGAGGAAAACAGAAAATACAGAAAAGCAAGAGAAACAGTTCACCTCAGACACGTGTTCGTCCACCTCCTTGAGGCGATGGAGGATTCTTGTCATGAAATGGATTGCTGATTTGTGGGAGGGAGGAGAGGCGGGGGGGTCGGGACTCTCAGGCCGAGGCTCCCCTTCAACAAATGTTTGGTCAACATGTCTGAGCTTCACTACTGAGAATGGATGCTGGGGCTGAGGCTGAGGCTGGAGCTGGGCTTTGGGAACAGTCTTTGATGGAAGGCGGACTAAGTGTTCAGCTGCTTTTCTGATACTGACTTCAAACTGAAAGGGATAATACACATAACAGCTCTTTAACTCCGCAACCAGCGTAACCTGTTTTTTTTCTCATTTAAGAAATCACACAGGTGTCTTTTGTAGGTTTGAGGCCACTGGTTGTCGTTCACAACTATCCCACAAAGCTACAAAGAAATGCCAACGTGAGCTGCATGCTCTTCATACTGATTTACGATCCCCATGGCAGACATTAGTCATGCAAGCATTTTAAAAATAATAACCGAATGGCAATCCATTACAGGTGTCTGTCTCCTTCAGTTATGCAATTTTGTCATGGTAAGGCATATGTAAACTGATGCTCCTTTTAAACTATATTTACTTTAGGAGATAAAGAACAAGAAGGTTGGCATCTGAGTCCAACAAGTCAACAGCAACCATCTCTTTAACTGAAGCCTGCTATAGGAATACAGCTTTGCACATGAACACATTGAAAAGGTCTTAGCAAGGGATCTCAGGACAAAAATGTCAGATATGTTGTGCCGTTTCAGGAAACCCACAAAAATTCAAACTCAAGCCACAAATTCTAGTTTTTAACTCACAGAGAGCCCAACATTTCGATGACATCTGTGTGCATGAGTGAGCGTGGACTCGATTTGCTCTGGGCCACGCTTCCAAACATCCCTCCATTTAACCTGAACTTTTACAGACTGTCGACAGTTGTTTTTCTGACCCCTGTTTGTACTATCCGTGCAGCTCCAGACTACCTGTGTCAGAGGAGGAGGCTTAGGTGGGACAGGAGGAGGCTTAGGTGGGACAGGAGGCCTGCGCTCAGCGGGCAGACACTCGGTCAGGTAAAGGTCAGGGAGCAGTAAGGACATCACACAGTCTGACTGAGACTTTGCAAAAGATGGAAAGAAATGTTATTAAAAAGGCAGGGAAACAGAAAAAAAATGGAAAAGAATGAAAGCTAGAAAAAACAGAATTGTTGTTGTAGCAGCAAAAGGAAAGTTTAGCCTCATTCAAATTAAAAGGAACAATTGGGCATAAGGTGACCTTTTTACCATTTTGTGAGTAGAGGAAACAATACAAACCGATAAATATATAAGATATGACATACCAAAGACATTACCAGCAATATAAAAATGCATACAAGATAGTAAAACTAAATCTACAGGCCTGTATAAAACCTGTGTTTCTACCTGTGGCTTGTGGACGGTGAAGTTGTTCTTGTTTTCAAACTTGGCCTGAAGCTGAGTAGCCATTGAACGCACTTTATTCTCTTTGGGATCCTGATCAGTTTGTGCTAAAGAGCCATGGTTGGAACGGATGGCGCCCTGAAAGGATGCAAGAAGATAAATAAGATCAGTAAATGCATCAAAATCCTGTCTTACAGATGCATCAATAAATCTCATGTTAACAAACCTCATCCAAATTCCAGAACCTTCGCCTGCGTTTGTTGAAGGGGTCTGTGCTGTCGGACTTCTTATCATCCTGAAAACACAAATGACCCTTTCAAATAATCAGTTATTACTCAGAAAGAATAGGACAAACGTCCAGATAAATCTATGGTGTTAAGGCTCAAACACTCGGCAGTGGAGTTACCTTTGGCACCCGTTTCCTCTGGGGTGCAAGATTGAGCAAATTAATATTATTTCGGACTTCTTTAGAGGGTAAATCCTCGTTGTTTACATCCACTCTTCTGGAATCTGCAGTGCAACAAATAAAACACAGAGTTGAAACTTTTTCCACCGTTCACAGCTTTAATTGGCTCATGATGTTAAATGGGTTTTCTCGTCTATGTAAACTTTCCTTTTCGGGCTGTCTGAGTGGTCTGGGGAAAGACTTACTGCATTGTGAGGAAAAATGTTACTCTTAAAACAAACCAGTAGCTTTTTGCTGCCGGGAAACTCGAAATACTACAGTTGAAAGCTCATTATACATACAGACTGCTGTTGTACAACCAAATTTGATTTAAATGACCCATCAGGGGAAATTCTTAACCCTCCAGGGAAATAAAAAATATGGATTGAAACCAAATGAGAGCAGTGAGTCAGTGCCAGGAGGGGAAGCATGAGAACAGAGAGGTGCACCTGATGCAGGCAGAGGCGTTCCCCGGAAGAGCTCGTAGAACTTGGACAAGTAGGTGGTCATCTTGGTCTTATCCAGCTCCACATCAGCGCTCATCTCGTTCGCAGACGTGAATGGTTTAATCCCAAATTCCCGCTCGCTGACGACGAAAGCCAGCTGGAGGTTTGCAGCATGATCCTCTTCATTCAACGAATCAAAGTCTCTGATGCCAGCGAAAAAGGAAAGAGCCTGAGTTAGAACGCAGTCACGCAGAATCTGAGGGATATCAAGCCTCATATTTCACCGTGACGTATTCAGAGTTGTCACGATTGTGGACAAAATGCATCTATTTCTTTCAGGATCCCATTTCCCCCAAAAATCCCACAGAACACCACTGTAACCCTTTTACCTATGACCCACATATCCACTGAGAAAAAAGGGTGAGACAGGAATGTGGCCGCAAGAAACTGAAACTCTTTGAGGGAATTATTTTCTGACAGAGCCTTTCATGCTCTCGTTTCAACTTGTCAGGTGACTGGGTGTGAGAGAGTAATCTACACAGAGATATGAAAATGACAACGGTATCATAATGGAATGAGAGAGCACAAACTTGTCCGCGTACCACGACGTGCATTTAAAAGTTCGTTTTTTGTACACCGCAGCACGGCAAAAAGGGGCTCTGACGTCTTTTTGTGCACGGATGGTGTGCAGACACCATGAGAGCTAATGTAAAGAGGAGAGCAGTAACCTAGCAGCAGCACACACACACACACAAAAACACTGTTATTCAGGAAGAGGCTTGCCATTCCTTTTTTCCCCGTTAACCTGCACCCCTCTCTGCTCCGCTGACAGGCCTGCATACGACGGAGCGAGGGGGAGAAAGCCAGCAGTTCCTGGAAACTTACAGGACCACATGAAATTGCACTGGCATGTGCTGAAGTATAAGGGCAATAATTAAAGAGAGAGGGGATATAATTAGGTTCGCAAATGCTGTAATCTACAGGCGCTCAGTCCTGGCTTGCTGCTAAAAGTGGAAAAGATCTGAGTTTTCCCCTTTAGCTTTAGATCAAAACAGAGATAATAAATCATTTTGAAGCAAAATGCACCTTTAATAACAGCAAAAGAGGGGCTAAAGTGGTACCGAATGCCTGTTACCTACATCAGCTGTGGTTTGAACCTGTGGATGAGGGCACAGAGGGCCATGCCACTTCTCCAGGAAGACGTCAAGTCTGTGATTGTTACACATCTGTAGCCATCTGTCTGTTTCTGGCACCAGGTAAGAAGCCTCGAGGGTCTGATCTCAGATTCTACAGAAGAAAAGAAAGGGAAAGGAATATAATCAGCCATGTAGACCCTCGGGAAGCTTCATTTTAACAGGATGCAGAGCTTGACATAGAATGTGATGTTAAACATAGTGGGAGTGGGAGCTGAGGTATGTATACGTCCCTGTCTGGACTCGGTCACTCCCCTGGCTGAATGAATAATGTTACTTTAGTAAAACAGACTAGCAGCTCATCGCAGCTAAAAGCGCGGATACAACGTGACCTCACACTTTAATCAACACACAGTTAAACATGTTATTTTTGCCTCTTGATTTGAATCATGCTGTTGAATGTGGAGGGATGCTCAACTTTGAGATTGCAATACCATTCTCTACAAATTCTCTTTCAAAGTTTGAAGCCACTCGTGAAAGCAAACCTCAGCTCGTGACTTATTGTTTTTTTAAATCGCAGGATGAAACAGAAGGGAAACATTTGGCCACGGTGTCTACAACATGAGCCTCCAAAAATCTAGAGAAGAGTCAGCAGCAGTCAAGAGCTTTGAGTCTTTGGAGTGGGCTCCTGTTCCCCTTACCTCGCCTGCAGAGGTTAACAGGCCGGCGAATGGTAGCAGCCCGCTCCAGAGAGCAGGAATGAAGCTCGCCACTGATGTACAGATGGCGCACCTGAATGAAGGAACGGGGGAAAATGTCAGCCCTGCAGGTATTTGTAAAACCTTATTGGTCAGGAAAAGGGGGGGGAAAAATCTGCTCACCTGATGCGGCCTGACACAGGAGCAGTTAAGGTTGGGATATCGAGTTGCAGGATCTATGGTGTACTGCTCAAAGTTTTTCGCAATGTTTTCGGGGGTTGTTTGTGGTAGCAGTCGGTAAATACTCTCCCTAAAACAGCACAAATACAAAAGCAACACGGTTATTGGTGCCATTTTAATGTGAGCAGTGCCCATTAAGGCAAAGCATTCAATGTCAAGCAGCGTTAAAATGCATGAAGACGGATGAGTATGGTCGAAACATAACGTTTACCTCTCTGCAAGCACTTCCAGGACTGTCCGACCCTCCGCCCAGCTCTTTACCATCCAGGCCGTGTCGAAAGCTGCCAGGAAGCCTCTGGCACATCCTGTTCCCATCGGCCAGAAGGGCTGCAAAAGAGCACACAGAGAAAAAAACATACATACATAATAAGATGGCAATGTATGTTGTGTTGTCCAAGTAAAGCAAAAAGGTGATATAATACAGACAGACAAAACTTTATATGTGTCTCATGAGAAGAGTACTCCAATAAAAACCTTGGACAGAGAAGGAGTGCACAATAAAGTTAACAAAGTAGAAAAACATCATGTGGCAGCGAGTGAGTAACTCGCTGGGAGTGAAAAACATATTTCATGAGAATCGAAAAAGGAACGTATACAATAAAGAATTTAAGGTCAAGCACAGTCAGTGTTAAAAAAAAGAGAAAAACAACATGAAAAACAGTACTTATTTTTTTCTGTTTTTCAGACTTGTCTGGAATGTAAAACATGCTTCTAGGCCATAGGCTGAAGCTCAAAATGTGGCTAGAAATAGGATTTCGCTCCACTATCCTGGGGACTACTTTTCGATAGCACTTTTCCAATCTTGAATATGTACTGGAGCTGGGAAAAAAAGTTCTCCATGGGATTCCTGCCAGTATTTGAGAAAATGGGTGCCAAAGGTGGCAGTTTACCCAAAAAAGTGACGATTTTGGGTCTTCTACCATTTTCAAACCCTTGTAACTTTTTTATTATTAAGCCGATCGTACTCAAATTTTTTATTCCCACAAACATTCATACTTACTCAGAGCTTCTAAAGCGGCAATGTTCTGCGTGCTTTAAGTACGGAGTTATTCTAAATGAAAACATACAGTTTTGAACAACTTCACAATCTCCCAAAATGTATCTTTATTGCACATGAAAACTGCAATTCTTTGAATTTTCAATTGAAAAATTCTAATAGCAAGATATCCCTTTGTGTCTGGTTAATTAATAACTATGAAAAGTGGTGTGAATTTTATCACCTAGCAAACCAGTTACAATATAGGCCATAGGCTGAAGCTCAAAATGTGGCTAGAAATAGGATTTCGCTCCACTAACCTGGGGACTACTTTTGATAGCACTTTTCCAATCTTGAATATGTACTCGAGCTGGGAAAAAAAGTTCTCCATGGGATTCCTGCCAATATTTGAGAAAATGGGTGCCAAAGGTGGCAGTTTACCCCAAAAAGTGACGATTTTGGGTCTTCTACCATTTTCAAACCCTTGTAACTTTTTTATTTTTAATGCGATTGTACTCAGATTTTTTATTCCCACAGACATTCATACTTACTCAGAGCTTCTAAAGCGGCAATGTTCTGCGTGCTTTAAGTACGGAGTTATTCTAAATGAAAACATACACTTTTTAACAATTTCGCAATTTCCCAAAATATATATTTATTGCACATGAAAACTGCAATTCTTTGAATTTTAAATTGAAAAACTCTAATAGAAAGATATCCCTTTGTGTCTGGTTAATTAATAACTATTTAAAGTGGTGTGAATTTTATCACGTAGCAGACCAGTTACAATATTGGAAGCAAAATTTTCGGAAATAACAATAAAAACTAGAAGAATCTTCAAGTAAATGTATACTGTTTATTCAATAGATCTGATATCAACTTAAGCATTCATGGAATTAATGAACAAATAATAACAAAAATAATAGTAACAACCCCCCCCCACCACCACCACCACTCCATTCCCACACCAACAAGAGTTACTTCTTCTGTTTGTTGCAACATTTATGAATATTTACAGAGAGAATTAATCATCTTCAGAAAAGCTGAAAGAGAATAAGAAGCCTACATATAATTTTTCAATTACTTTTGAACAATTCTACCAAGCACTAAGCATGCCAAAGTTGATATCTCCCAAATTTTATACATGTACATATATAATTATAAAGACCGATTCTAACCATTTATAAATCTCCACTCAGTGACTATTGACAAATGGCAATAGCAATGATAACATGATTTTGAAAAGGGGTAAAGTTTTCAGATGCCTCATAACAATAGGAAAAATAATAATCATAATTATTGATTATTTATAAGAACAATGGAAAGTATTAATAGCACAACATTAAAAAATGAACTCTTATTTATAAGCTACAAGATTGTTTTTTTTCACATTTACTACAAAATTCAGTTTACTATGGACAAATATTCAAATTGGTTTTCAGAAATGAAATAGTTTCAATCAGCTAACCCGTGGGTTGTGAATTCACTCCTCTGAGGCAAGACTTAATATGGAAATGTACAGGGAATTAAAGAAGGCACAAAGACATTTCTGTTTTTAAACAATTACTTTTGTTGGACCCAGCAAGCCTTGAGATGTTAAACTTTTCAGGATCACTTCGGGTTGTTACGACTTGAGAATTACAATAGAAAACACAAAGAAACTATGAATCATCAAAATCATAGGAGGGATAGGAGTCTCCTCCTATCACTTCCTGCAGGTGTTCCTAGAGCTGTGGAGTCTGGATCTGTGGTTGGGAGTTTCCTGCTGCTCCGTGTTCCTGCTCTGCTACTACTCTGCATAGTGCTATTTCTGTCATAACTCTTATCATTATCATTAGTATCAATATACATAAAATTGAATTGAATTTAACTTTCTTTGTAGCACCGTTTGTGCTACCGGACTTCAATTGCGACACAATCTTTTCCACGTACATCCTTGAGGATGGATTCGTCCATTTTCACTTCAGCTGCTTTAACCAAACTCCCTAGCAAAAAGATAGTTAAAGTTCAATCATAAACCAGCTGCCAACAAATAATATCAAATACATTTTCTCTCTTTTACCAGACTGAACTGGTAGTTGGGTGACAAATTTAAAATCTAACCATTATTTGACAAATCAATTAATTGCCTATCATCACTTCAAGTTCATAATAATGCCTTTTATTATTATTGAGGCCCTACACATAGCCTTCATACACCTACTTCATAATGAAGGCTAGGGCTGGCAACAATTACACATGCATTTTTTTTAAATCAACAAATGTATTACTTTAGCTTTTGATTATAAGCCACAAACAAAGATGCTGTCTGCAAATTATCTAATCACCAGTATTTATAGTTTCTGCTTGGACCAACTTACCTTTCTTTGTCTTGTGTCCCTCCGCCAACGTGCGGTCAACTCCGTCCATACACTTACGGGCAAATACGACCAGCTTCTTCCACGAACAACTGTTAGTGTCTTTGTCCGTTCTTTTTCTACCGATTATATGTGTGTGATGCATATATAATCCTCATTTTTCTTGCGTTTTTTGTCTGATTAACGGGAAAACGCTGCTCCAAGGGAGCAGCCATGTTTGTTGTTGTTCTTCTGTTCTCGCCTCTGAATGGTAGAGCGCATCTGAAGGACGCGCTCTGATTGGCTAACGGCTAGGCGGCTTGATTCGAGCGTACTTTACCGGTGTGATCAGGCTACCGATATAGTTACATTTTTAAGTAATTATTGTAAAAATACTGGCGCAAAGCGATTGGAGAACTTTTGGTTATGAGCTCAAAATGCCCTAAGGATTTTTTTGCAGGTGTCATTTAGTAGTCCCTCAATAAGTGGAGCGAAACTTAACGATACAGGCTTCAGCCTATGGCCTATTCGGCGCTCTGTTGGATCTTCTGTTTTACTTTACCAATGTCACATTCCAGAAGTCTGACTTCAGACGGTAAATTGCTCACACACAGATCTATCACATATCCGTGTAGGCGTACAAATCAGCCCGCACATGCCCATGCGGCCACCTTTAATGCTCAGCTTTATGCACATGTACATCTCGTTTTTTGTGTGCCTCAAAACCACCAGCACCAACTTCCTGTGACTCACGACAACATCAGGATGGGTCCCTGTACGGGGTGAAGCTGGATCAACTCAGACTGGGTTGATTTATTTATCCTCCCTCTTCCCGTCTCTGACCTTCATCCTGATGCAGCTGGCCACAGGAATTTTATAATCCAAATGTTCCCAGGCACAGAGTGCCCGTTCAGAGATCATGTAGTTGACTCAGTGAGTCAGGCCTTTCCTTACCTCCAGCAGACTGTCACCAACCAGCGCCACCAGCAGCTGGTGTCCAAATCTCTCCCTGACCAGAGCGGCGTTCTCCGAGGCGTACATGCTTGTGAAATCAAACATTGCTACATCTGGCTGCCCGTAGTGGTTCATGGCAAACTCCAGCTTGGGAAGTTGGTAGTTGGTGCCAAAGTCAGCAGCCTCCCGGGCGTAGCTCAGAAGAGCTTCCTGGTTAACATTTTCACTGCTCAGCAGCATCTGGGTGTCAATGTAATCCTGTTTGAACAGAAGCCGCCAGGAGAAAAAACACAGTGTTGGCACTCAGCTGCTTGTAATGACAGTTTTATTTCTGCCTGACCTGCTTTGCAGTGTCGCACACACAAGGGAAAAAGGCCCAATGTATGTAATATTTTTTTATCCTTTACCTCATTTCCTCATGTAGCCAGGCCTCAACTGTACATAACAAACTGTTCTTTCATGAATGGCCTAGATAAAAGATAAAGTAGGTCCATGGCAAAAGTTTATAACTACTAAAAGTTCAAAAGTAGGCCCACTGACTATCTGTCTATATCAAAATAAGCCAAACAAAGGGATTTTTTTACACTCAAACCAAATAAAGCTGAAGAGAATAAATGGGACAAAAAGTTAGACGATAATAAATCAGTTGACACAATTGATCCCTATGCTTAACACGCCTTTCTTACATGAATGACAACTCCTTTGTCCATCAGGCTTTGCTTCTTGGCAGTCATGACAAAGTAATGTGTGTTGTCCTTGTAGTACACAATGTTCTCCAGATCGATACCTGCAAGAAATGAAACACTTATTTTGCTACAACTCATAAAATGAACCACAGGATAGCGATGGAAAGCGAGGAAACCGTCTCCAGCCTTAGTGGCAATTCATTTCTAATGTGGTGATTTAATTCATTCTTAGGATTTATTTTTTGGATCCGGACACTAGCTAAAGTTTGTTCTTTTGATAAAAAACGTTCAATATGATCCAGTCTCTTTAAAACTTAATAGCAGTCCCCGAAAGTAATTGAATTTGTAGTTTCTCATATGTATGATATTTTAATTGAAACCTCTGATTGATTAAACATCCCAAAAGTTAATGGCACAAACTGCCCACAGAAGTAGTAGAAGTAGTGATTCTACTGTCCAGTGAAGAATCTTCCTGTTCTTTAATGGAGTTTCAACCATGTTTGCTCACCTGTTTCCTCTTTGAGGTCTAGAAAGAACTTCTGGTTGAAGATGAAGGCCACTCCGCTAATCTCCTCCACTTTGGCCTCAGCTGTGGTGTTACTGTTGATGAAGTTAGCTGTGATGGCGATTGCCAGTTTACCTCTGAACTCTTTCCTTTTGAAACCTGTGAGAAAAAGAGACACAGAGGGAGAAAGAATGGAGTGGGAATGTGGACCTTCCCCAACAAACCGGCAGCTTTTCTGTTAAACCAAAGGAAATCTAGCTTTATACTATAATTACAAGGCAGCCATTTCGGGATAAAAGGTAGCTTAGCCAAGAGAAGAAAAAAGTCATGTATTGTCAGACGCTGAAGGAGTTAATTAATCAAATCTATCATCAAAATGGATCATGTTATACTTAATTAGCTTTCAGGACCCAAAAGCCATAAAGATCCACGTGTAAAATCTTCACACCGTTTGACAGTTACTTCAACTTTGAGGAACTGCTTGAAGTTTCTATGAGTGTTAATTTTCAATGCCCCCATAAAAATAAGAACATCAAATAGCTGAGTCATAAGTTTACCGATACATTTACAACTTTTCAATAAAGATAACAAATGACTTACTGAGGAATGGGCCATTGCGGAACCAGAGAAAACAACAGAGTTATATAGGGATTTCATTCTCACAAGAAGAAAATAGTTCTATGGGGAAGAAAAAAGACAGAACCGAGGCTCTAAGCAATCACAACATGTCCATTATGTCACTTATTTTACCTAATTACTCTTTCCAAAAATGTAGCAGCAACTAACCGATGCGACTGCATTTAACTGCTAGCAATGCTAAGCAGCACACGAGTACAAAGGGGAAATCATTTCCCTCGGGCTTCTTATTCTCATTATTGGGGAATGAGCTAAACGGCTTGTTCTGCCCCAAAATGCCCTTTTAAGGAATAAGCATTTGATTTCAATTGGTTGTTCGATGACAGCATCTCTAAGACAAACTCTGAAAACAGTTAGAGAGCTGGAGCCGGTCCAACGTGAATGCATCACCGGCTGAACCGAACCCTGGTGCTGTGCTATTTATGTCCAGCAGTCAGCAGTTTCATAAGCTCCCCCCTTTGGGAGATATCAATGACTTTATTCTTTCAGCTTTAAAGCCACACAAGTGAAATAAATAAACATGGGCTTCAAATGACGTGTTTGAAATTCATTGATTTGATTTAAATCTTCTATTTATTTTTTCTATCAATTGGAATTTGCATCAAACGTGTCCCAGTTTGAACATGTTTCCTTGGAGATTTTGTCCGGTGTGTTTCTAATGAGCATACAAATTTGGGAAGCGACATATAAATTGCCCAGTTTTGTTGATTTTAAAAGTCTCTTCAGCGATGTCAACTGCATGCCATCTGTTCTTACTTCCTAGTTTCTGAATAGTAATTAACATGCCAAACAATCTGGGAGTGGCACCCTCTGTGAACCTTGGTCGTCACACTGTTGTAAGATTTAAAAGTACAGAACATCCTTCGGGCATCCCATCCCGGTAGGGTCTTTTGTTCCCCGTCTTCTCACCTTCCAGAGTGTTCCTGCGCCCGTCGGCCCCCACCACCACGTCGAAGTCAAACTGAGCCACAGGGTGATCAGCAGGTCGGATTGCAGCCCTCCACCCAACCCCTGGAAGACATAGAGAAACGGCCTAGAAAAACAAAACCACATATACTGTACACAAACGAAAGGAACGCTCCCCTCGGGCCGCACTCCTCCACAGAACCAGCAGCAAAGCATGAGAAGTATCACATGATAAGGATTTTATTTTTCCCCTCAGGCACTTGGTGGACCACTCAGCCACACTTGTGCCATTTCAAATTGGTTCGAGTCGAGATGAATGGAGCGTGGCTGCTTTTAACAGCGGTTTTACACACACAGAGGGATGTTATACAACTAACAAAGTGTCTTCATTGTCTTCTTTCCGTCTTTCGTATTCACCATTTTAAGGCAGGACGGTGGTGAGATCAGCAGGGCAGTGTGTGCTGTAGTATCACCGTGTGGAAAACGCACTCTATCAAGTCAAGGGTGCAGCTAAGTCCGTCAGAGCACAACGGGAGGGATAAAATCTGTGCCTAAAAATAGGAGTGCCTCTTGTTGTTATCAGTGTATCGATATTAGAGCTGAAGTGAGCTGAGCCTGTGATGTTCTGGCCAGCGTCTCTCACACACACACAAAGACACACACACACACAAAGACACACAGAGGGTCACGCACTCTGTGTGTGTGTCTTCATGACAGGCTGCTCTGAGCTGGACTGAGGCAGCAAATGCCCCCTTGTTTTAAAGTGCTCAGCCTTTTTGTGTCACGATTAAGTGGGTGGCGCACATAGCTGGTTTACATTTGAGCAATATCTCTTATGGGGCACAAAAGTAAAGTATCATTTACATAATAAAAACACGATCAGGGCCAGTGTTTTCCTCGTGTTTACAGGCCACTGTCAGGGAAATTAATACAGTAGGATAAGTTTACCGCTGATTAACTAAGCTTAAGCAGAGTGGGAGGTCAAACACAGATCCTCCTGGAAGCCGTGCGGCGTCGGCCCAAAATCACATTCGACTCTTTCTAATCCCACAAAAAGTCACAGCTGTGTGGTTTCCAGCTGTTTCGCTCCCCCCCCCCCACAATCCTCAGATGGCGATCCAGCTGTCAGTGGGTGCGTGTAAACGCGCTACCAGCCACCTGTTTAAATGCGGGGGACGATACCTTCGTTTTCCTGATCCTGCGGCGGCTCCAGCAGCCTGACGAACTCCACGTTGATGTGAAACTCCACGGCGACCATCAGGGCCACTTTCAGGAGGATCAGCTGCAGCTGCTGGATGCCTGTTACAAGCAGACACGCAGCCATGTTCACATACATTCACACAGCAAGTCTAACCAGGAGCTCATGGAAAATGGCGGCTGTCGTTGAAGTGCAGTATCTAAACTTCATATGTATGCATAAAAGCGGAAATCTCCCTTTACCAGGTCTCTGGCCTATGACTTCGAACTCATCGCAGGAACAAAAAGACAGGGATACCAGCATTGCAAATGATTGTTATGTCAAGTCTGCTAGGCTTGTTTAAAGTGGGATACTCACTGATGTGGTTTATGGCTCCGGCACAGAATTTTCCATAAAACTTTTTGGCCCCGAGGCCCCGCAGGTCATGGATGGTGTAGGGCCAAAGATGAAGCACGTTGTTCCTCGAAAAAGAGTCCCTCTTCTCTATGACCACCACTTTGGCACCCATCAAGGCGAGCTCGATGGCGGTCCGCAGGCCGCAGGGACCTCCTCCGATGATGAGGCACTGAGCAAAGGACAACAACAAACTGACATCATTATAAACACTAAATCATGGTAGTGCCTCGGCCATTTGATCGGCACGAGGCTGCAGACGCTGACATGACAAGCGGCTTATATCTCCATTGTTTATAACATGCCCCCAGCGTAAAAACATCTCCATAGATCACGAGGGAAACACCGCTTTACTGCTCCACTGAAGCATTTCGAGGCTTTGGAGTGTCTGACTCAAGGGCACTTCAGCAGGATAAACTCTGAGAGTCGTTCCACTCTGAGGATGACTTCCTCGGACCACCTGACGTGTGTGCCGTCGGAGAAAACATTTCACGAGATGTAAAGAGTTTGAACATCATTGACTCATTGCCTTCATTACCAAACGGCCCCACGGGACGTGCGGTAAAAACCTTAACATATCTGAGGTGTTATTCATGCACCAGCCTCGCCAAAAAAAACGCATGAAGTCAGCTCAGGGAGGTTGGAACGTCTGTCTCAGCTTGTGCGGTTTGAGCATAACATCATTGACTCTTTACCCCTTCTTTGAACATGTTAAGACGCAGTATGCATTTTTTTTTTAAAGTGTAGAAAGAATGTGTCTCTGTGTGTGTGTTTTTGTGTGTTCTCGTAATTCAGTCCAGAGCCAAACCTCACTCCTACTGTACTCAGCAAGGTGGGCTGTCTCAGAAACCTCACAGAATGTTCTGCCTTGGTCAGAAAGATTTGGGGAGTTTTTCTCTCCGTGTTGTCGTGTTTTCATGTTGTTGCGGTGTGTTGTGCCACCCCCGCTGAAGGGGCCCACACGCATGGTGGGATTCTGGCCCCGGTCTTCCTGTGAGTGGAGAAACGCGGTAGCTCATCACCACATCACAAAGACGGTGTGTCCTCAGGTGTGAATGCACACACACACACACACACACAGGTGGTGGGTGTGTGCCTCGACAAGGCCGCGTGCTCCTACCCGTTGTTTTGGCTTACAAAGCAGCCCTTTGTGTACCGGCTTACCACACAAAAATGAGGATAATATGTTTATGCACACTAAATAAGCTAACCCAGTGTGTTCAGATGTAGATTCTCGGTGTGCACATTTGATCTTTTTCACTCATCTCCCTGTTTTGACGCGTCCGACCGCCACCAGCAGAGACCTTTGTTCTTCTGTTTGTTTTAGCACTTTCCATTCACCGATGTATTGTTGCACATGTGAGGCTTTCCTGAGGGCTTGTGCTGCATCAGCTGAGTCAGGACTCACATTTCCTTTCAGCTTCCCACCTGTGACCCCTTTCTACTCCCAGCTCAACCTCATCCTAACATTTGTCTCCCATCCTCATGAAAAACCCAGCCTAAAATCTGCTTAATTTATATTAAACTATTAGCTTAACACAAAATGTTTTAATATTGATCAGTTATTGGTTGAAAAAAAAAATATACAGTTGCAACTTCCTGTAACTTTTTTCATATTCGTTTCTTTCTCCCAAAAAAAAGTTAGATGATTTAGTAATCTCAATCTTTCTCAGTCTTTTTTACCTATGAGCCTAGTATTGTAAAAACTAGAATAATGTAAAGAGAGTTTTGAGGATCCTGGAAGTTCATCTGCTCTACATCAAACTTGATTGGTGTTTAAATTCTAAACCCACACCAAACCAATTCTGTGGGTAATGGTGGAGCCAAGTCACTGTCATTTGGCAAAATTAAAGCCCCCAGAAGGAGCGCATACGTTCGAAGACTGTATAGTCACAAGGGAAGGTAAAGCATTCAGATTTGGGAAAAAATATGATGTAATGGAAGTCAGCTTGTATAGGTATCAAAAGTTACCCCGCAGAGTTTGTAACCTTTGGCAGCATTTCCTGAGTGGGCCACCTTTTTTTATGTGAAAAAAGGTGATGTGAAACGCAGACCGGAGGATGGCTTCACAATGTTCCTCTTATCTACAGATGCTGGTAATAGTAAAGAAATGCAGGGAACTAAACGAAGCATTTTACGTTAAAGAAGAAGCAGGGACCCCATTAAAAAAAAAAGACATTTTATGTGAAATTGCGATGGCAGTGTCATGATTAAGAGCTCACTGTCTGGGATCTGACAAGGCGCAGTGAAAATGAATTGCAACATGTTTGGAATTAAGAAGTCCATTTTGTTGTGCGGGATTACTGTTTACGATACACACGCCATAACAACGTGCCCCTGCCGCTTGCAATGTTAGGCCATAAAACGCAGATGACATCACTCCCCTTAAAAAGTTTTTGCTTAAGCAGCAATTTTGAGGAAGAGGCGCTGAGTGATATCACATCTGCACCCCCCCCCCCCCCAGACATGACGTAGTAGTAGACTGCCTGCAATAAAAATGTCACGCTTTGTAATTAAGACGAGCTATCCACTCGTTTAATTTTTCCAGCAAATCTTCGTTAACTTCACAATTACTAAATCTCAGAATCTTGTTTTCCTCTCCATCTGCTTATTGCCCATTGAGATTTAAGCTGAAATCAGACTTATGCCCAAAGCGGAGCATTCAGAACATGTTTTTAATAATAACCTGGGACAGACTCCAACCTTTCAGGAGAATTCTATAAAGAACGTTGAGTACATTCAGTATGACTGCAGCCACATAATTATGGCTGCTGAGTGATGTGCGCTCCCTCTCTCTCAGCGCTATGGAAACACTCTCTCTCAAGCTGGGAGCAGCTGACGGATGAAAAGTAATCACGCTCCTCCAGGTCTTCCCAATCTCCCTCGTCACCTTTACTGCCCCCACACGTGCACACACAGGACCCTTATACACCAACTCAGACACAAAACACCCTTTTATTTCAGAAACAGCTCTCTTTGTGGATGTGCACAGGGCTCAAACACATGGAAGTTATTGACCTTTTCATATCTACACTTAGAAAAAAGGACGGGAAAATATTTTTTCTTTGCATTTCTCTGGATAAACAACAACCACAATCCATGACTTTTTTACCGATAGTTGGGGTTAAACTTAGTTGTAAAAGGGTCATTTAAAAAACAAAAATATCACCACTAATGCTTGCTTGCCATCACATTCCTAAACTTAATTTTAGAACTAGCTGAAATAAGTGCATCTCCTCTAGTTTATCCTTAGACTGAGTATGAAAAACAAAGTCACAATCTATCATTTTATTTTTTAGGACATATGTGAACAAGTTGTATTCAGGGTTTGTTCTGAGTCTAATCTGATTTAGCTGAGACACAAAGATGTTCGTTTCAACTGGGTGTCGCTTGTTTAAAAAAAGAAAAAAATGGAACCACATGAGGTCAAGTTATAAAAACACTTCCTCAGTCTTAAAACTTAAACTAGGTGTGAAGCACACGTGAGCACACACACACTTTAAGGCTGGGAACTCTGAGGGACCAAACACTTTCGGTCAGCTTTGCTTTCCTCGTTTTTTAGATGAAGTATCTAGCAATGCTCTCCTTTTAAAGATAAACCAATTGTTTGGAGAGCTGGCTGATGAACTGGATGCTCAGTTGGGGCATTTTGTCAAACTGAATGGAAAAAAAGATGATGTAATTTCTTGAATCATCCAAAAAAAGAAAAAGGAAAAAAAGAAAAAGAAAACTGTGATCACACAGTTGGCTCCAGACTCCACAGAGAAACTTAATGACCAATTACGTAATTATTACACATTCAGTACACATTAAAAGGCATCTCTGTAAATCCATGACCAAAGATGGACTTTCATACAAGACCCAAAAGAAAACTATGCCTGCCTACAGGGCAGCAAATAAAGCGATCGTTTACAGACAATTACCCTTTGAATTTTCCTCTTTATTGCGCAGGTGGAGCCGAGACGTGGACAGGAAATGTGGAGACAGCCAGCGAGCGAACGGTCCAGACTGCCCACGCATTTTTTTCTACCCCTAAGCCATCAGCTCACAGCAGGAAACAAAAGAATGCATCGAATGCTTTGGAAAAGGGCCAGAACAATAATAAAAGAAGAAAAATAACAAAAGTTCAGACAATGAAAACAGTATAACCTTGAATTCAGTTTGTGAGTTTGGAATCAAAAGTCTCCGAGCACCATTAAAATGAGGCCAACTGGAAATCTGATGATGAAAGTCTAAAATCTTTTTGGAGAGCTGCATCATCCTTTGTAGAAGGACCACCCGGCCTGTTATGAGTCTTTAGACATCAATGCTTACACATCTGTAACAGCATTTACATAGCAATTATCTCATGTCGATTACTATAACTCTGACCAAACAGCGTTTGAAAATCTTTGTTTTCACATTCGAGTGTCAAGTGGAAATGCAAAAAGACTATTGTCTGATGGCCCTGACGCCATCCTCCCCCCCTCCCACTCCTGGAACACGACCCAGCCAACGCTGTGCTGCAGGTGAACACCATCATCTCTCAGCACCATAAATGTCATCAAGTGGCATAGTTTGTTGTACATACAAAGGAGAGAGGTAACTGTGGTGACGGCACGGCTCTTACGGTCAAGCTGAAAAATGGAACTTTTAGAAAAAGCTACCGGCTGTTTTGCTGTGATATCCATTCGGAACAAAACAAATGCATGTAGACTCTGCATGCTGCCTCCCCTCTTTTTGAAATGTTGGGATCGTATTCCATACATCCCTGTTTTTAAAATGTAATACGTTGACTGGAAAATGAACCATGTGTAAGCAAGTTTAGCTGTTCGTTAAAATAGTTTTTAGAGGTTTTTAGTCATATAATAGTATTTAGCTCATAGTTTGGTTTCTATTCACCTTTCATAAAACATTTCTGCACTTTTGAGTTAGAAGTTATCTTGTTTTTTATATATTCAAAAAGTATACAGTTATTTGGCAAATCAAGCAAAATAGCTCAAAAGTGCTTCTACTTACATCCTGTTAACACTGCTTGCACCTTGTAAATCTAGCCCCAGAGATATGATATATTTACCTTGGTGCCTATGCAGGCTTGGCCTTTCCTGTACTCCTTATGAGAAATCCTCTTGTCCAGCTTGCTCCACAGGGCCTTGGCCTTCCACGACGTGACCTTTGCCTTCAGGCTGCTGTAGAAAGTGTTGTGGTCGGCGGGGTCAAGGTCCAGCCGTCTGCAGAGGACCCCGAAGGCCTGGAGGGCTCCTTTGCAGGTCGAGGCCTGCATGAAGTTCTCGAAAAGCTTCCCCCCATTGTCCCTCTCCTCCTCGGTCTCTCCCATCTTCCCCGCTGCAGTGGAAGGTCTGGAGTACTGAGGCTCCTGCTCGCTTTAGCGCTCTCTGCCAGATGTGGCTACACCCTCGGCTTGGCCCGCACCGTCATGCCCAGTCTGCTGAGGAAAGACACAAAAGGGTCTGATGTCATCTCATGGCAAAGACTCCAACAGATGGCTTTGAACGGCTCACGTTTTTTCCCCCCACATTTGACTTTTAACCTGATAAAAACTCTGCAGGATTCATTACATTGTTTAAATACACCTAAATGGATTATAGATCAGGATGATGTCATTTATCTACTTTACATCAGTAGAGGATTAGGAAAATTCCTCCCAACCCAGAGTCTTAGCAAGGAGAGGCATTGAGAAAGCCTTAACCCATATCACTGCGTAAGAAGAGTTCAAGTATAGACAAAGCAGCGAGATACATATGAGAGAGGAAATGAGGCACTAAAGCAGAGTGATGCTGTCTGTCAACACCGGGCAGCCGCTGGGTTTAGTCACAGCCTGTGTCTCGATGTGCCATGAGCTGAGACGTTTGTGGTTTTGCATCATACCCGCTGGTCCAAAAAAGAGCCAGGCGGTAGAACAGCTTCAAAGTTCGGTGGCCGTCCCGCCAAAACCGAAACGGCTTCAGTTTCACGCAGCATTCACTAGGCGAACAGATTGTGAGGATTACAACCTACTTTTACAAAGAATGAATGTGACCTCCTGTAAAACTGCATCTTCGAGTGTACCCTTTGGGGAAGCGATTACAGAATAACCTGAAGGCGTGTGGCGTGGTGAAGAATCCAAACTTTTATCAGAGACATTCAGTTTGACCATTTTTCTTCACTTTCTTAAAGTCAAAAACGGCCTTAACAGACAGAACATGCTTTTGTGGAAACCTTCGTCTTAATTTATATCTCACTGCTATATTTGGCTATCTTGGCTTAAGGGCTGAGTAACAAATATAATCTAAAAACATCAATTTGAACTGAAAGGCATTTGGGAGCTGTTTTTGCCCTTGGTACACACTCATATGTTCTTCATTTGAGGAGTTGTGTTTCCTTTGAAATTCTCCAGGTTAGCAGATAACTACCGCAGATAGCAGATAACTACTATGCATGCCGTGCTCTTCAAAAATGTTTTTGGAACACTTTGTTTCAATGAGCTTTTTTTTTTTTTTTACCGGTATTCAACTCAACAAGAGTGAAAAATGAAAGTTTTTGTCACCTGAAAACCAAATTTTAGGATTCTAAATATCTTGCAAACGCGGACTAACACAGACTGACCCATGATTATGTTTGATGGCACACGTTGTACTGAGATCTGAGCGCACAGCGCGCAGACGTGCACGTCTGCGTGAGAACTGTGCTTACTAAAACACACACTCCCGTCAGAATAGAGCCGGACTGACAGCATAAAATACACTTTAGCTCTCTCTTTACTCCAACCAACCATCAAACGCTTTGAGAAGCTGTGCCAGAACCTCACATCAAAGCAAAATGTGGAAATTTTCTGCATCGGCCATGTGTCGGCTCACTTGGGTGGAGGCCACGGCTTCCGTGAGTTTTGGGGGGAAGCATGCCTTTGATATTCTAAAGTCCCGCAGAGTGGGATAGGCACGTTAGAGGAGAGGTCAGAGTAACTGCGCGGGAGCCGAACACCAACCAGAAGTTATCCACTTGAACTGTCACAGCCACAGGGGGAGACGTGTGTGGCGTGAGACGGTCCTCCCACAGCTTTACAAAGGAAGAGACAAACAGCCGTCAATGCAACACACACGCTCACTTCATCAACGGTCCATTCAGTCATGAGTCACACACTGTAACGCCGTGGGGTCTTCTGTCCTGCTTCAGCCGCAACATTCGTCCAGAGGCTAAAATTAGCATCTCGATTTGGACAGAATCCTGTTTGTCCGTGTGTTTGCATCCTGTTTTGATGCAGCTGCACATTTCAGTGCACGGCTAGAGACACGGCGGGAGCCACGGCGGGAGGACCACCCAGTCCTCCGCAGGTCGGCCTGCTAAGGTCAAAGCGTGGACACCTCTGGACCGGGCTGTGGGCGGACCCTGCGGATGCCTTAGCGGCGTACGTCCGACCTCTGAGGTGCTCCATCAGCATCAGGTGGGCACACATTCTTGGAAAGACGAACAGGTCGTCACTGAGTGATTAGCGTCTGTGACAGGGTGGCGTGACATTTGACACAGGAGCTTGGCTATTTCACCCCAAAAGGAGCACATCGGTGAGAAAACTGCATTGTTTACGTCAGACAATCTTTCAGAATGACTCTCTGTGAGCAATTGATTTGATAATCAAGTTTATCAAAAGAGAAGCGGAATGAGATATACTGTGCACTTTTGGTCCAAAACCTCATTTAAAAGAGCAGATTCCCATTTTCATGAGCTCATCCAAGAATAGCCAATGGTAATTTATTTTACACTGATATCATTTGAGCCCCTGGACGCGTTTCAATATGCTCTCATGCTTTTAGTTGGAAAGTTCAAATAAAGACATGCTGACTGCACTTATGCTTTTTCGCTTTCGGTCCAAGCAAAGTGGTGAAAGAGCCGCGATTATTGGAACCATCTGCGGAGCGAGCCTGCGAGAAGGAATGAAACGGTACCGCTTTATTGTCTTCCTAGCCAAGACGATGCTCAGCGCTGGAACTGCATCGTCTCTGACACAGGCCCATGACTTCACCGTCCCGGCCTGACAGAGTGGAAAGTCACTTGTGGGCAGACAGAAGGAACCCACAGAGCGGCTTTAAAAATATAACTAATGACAGAGTGAGCGGAAAAAATACACACACACACACACGCACACATACACAGGCCACAACTGGAGCACATAATGCTTAAGGGGATCAGAGAGTTTCACAGTGCGCAGGTTTACGTTTCCTGTCCGTTTAGAAAATGATCTGATGAAGTGAAAACAGCTGCAGCTGATTGAGGAACTAATGGTCAGTCATTTATTTCACAGCAGAATGAGGAATTCATTGGGGACGAAGCGCCAGAACTTTTGGTCACTGTGTTATACAATTCAACTACTACTGGCCATTGATACTTTTTACAATATTTTACATGTATTTTTAATCTTTTCTATTAGTCCTGTCACACACCACCCACAGGGTGAGGGCTTTGCATATCGTGCTGCTGTGAGCCAAAGGATGTTCAACCCAATGTGTATGTGGGAGACATAGCAAGCTATCAGTTTCTAGCTTGATAAAGGAGGAATGTTAGGAATGTAAGAAATGTACCTGTTACAGTACACCTCGGGTGAAAAAACATGCATGCTTTTACAAGCACATATATTCTCTTACATTAGTGGAAAAGATATTACCGTTTCATCTTCTTTTTTTTAGCAGTATATCCGTCTATGGCCCTCAGCATCAAGCTGATTTGGTTACCCATAAATCTGAAATCTTTCAAGTGCCATTCCAGTAAATCCAGTCACAGTGTCTGTGTTTGTCTTAATACTGTAACATGTCGCTCAGCCCTAACTTCTGTTGCTGGGGCTATATTGGGGTTTAGCAGAGCCCAGGCTAAGTTTGTCTGTGCAGAGTGTTGTTTTCAATTATGCCAGTCTTTGAATTTGATCACTTTACAGTGTTGTGTTTCTCACAGTCTGTTGTAGCAGTTCTGGCATTGGTAAATCTTTCTCTTTTTTCCCCTATTTGTGACTTTATTCTAAGGTTTCTTTTTCTCTTTAAATATCAACAATTACAGTGACCAAAGTACTCATTTCAATGAAGTGTTTGTTCCTCTTTAAAAGTAAGAATTTCAAAGATTTTGTTTTTGGTCATTTTTGCTGTAAGGCAAACCAACATTCTTCAAAGTTATATTCATGGATCAGTTATCCCATAAATGTCGGTTCATATCTAAAAATATGAGGAGATTTGTGTTCTCAGTTAGTTTACAATACAATATAGCATATCAGTGAATAGAGAGAGACAGGCCAGATTAATTGCTGTCATAAAAATGCCCTTTGCAGGACCTCAAAAGGGGCCGACTGTCAGAAAGAACTTGATTAAAAACATCACGTCGAGTCTGGCACCGACACAACTGTGAAGACACGGAGCCGAATATCAGCCCGATGCAGTTTTTCCATTTGTTTCCACAGAGCGCATAGCTCCAGGCTATAAGAACACAATAGAAACCTGACAACACAAGGAAAACATTGGGAGTGCTGGGAATTTCACATACTGTAGCGCAGCCAGCCAGCGACCGTAATTACAAACTGGACTGAAGAAAACCAGGAAGGAACCCTCTGCAGGCCTGATAAGCAGGCAGAGTGCCTCAGAAAACATCGTGCTCGTGCACTTTCCAGCCCGGGGGCTCTGCCCTCCACCAGGCCCCAGAGCCTCACGGTGCTATCTCAGCCCTCCGAAATCTGACTGCATGTCCGGACAGCGGCGCCAAAACAAAAGAAGAAGTGTCACGAACAATGCAGCTCGCTTACAGGTAACAGCAACTGTTAGTCAGAGGGGGAAGCTGGTACCGGCATGTAGAGCTCATTGTCTCTGGACCCACAAGGTGTGCTCACCACACAAATCCCCGGAAAAAATAAATGATTTATCTAGTACACAGTCACACCTGCAGAGCCACAGCAGACACACATTTCCATGTATTAAATGTAGCTGGGTGCTGGGTTTTAGTGACCCAAACCAGGCTCATAAAAGCCTCTGAGCATGTCCAGCACGGATGCCTGCAGAAAGAAGGAAGAAAAGAAACGAAAAGCACAACTCGGACGTGACAGACAGAGGGTTAAAGACCAAAGTGTCTGTCATTCATCCACAGCAGCGAAAGGCACGAGCAAAGGTTTAGCCGTGTTTCTGCCCGTCAGGAATAGCACGTTGTGTGAGCCAACAATCAGTAACGCCAAGCTCAGAATAGAAAAGTGTCATGTTGCGGAAGACAACAACACATGACCTGAAAATATATGAGCGTGGCGAGAATCTGCAGACGGCTCAGCCACCGCCAAACAAGAGTTCCTGTTCACCTGCCTTCATCTTTTTTTGAAGATTTTCTCACAAAGCCTTTAAAAAAAAAACGACGATTAGGACACTTGGCCATTTGCTGTAACATCTGGCCTCTTCTGGGAACAAACGAGTCATGCCAGGGTGATGTAACACACAGCTCCCCGAGTCACCTCGTGTCCAGACTCTTCCTGCAGAGTGTGCCCGGCTTCCTGTCCAGATCAAAGCTCAGAAGAGGGCGGTTTTCGAGCGGTTTTTACAGCTAAGAAATATTTGAGGCCTTTTTCCTATGTGCACCCGCCTCTGACAGAGGGAACCTGTTAAGTACATCCTGTCCCTTTGTGCCCCCTTCAACGACTCCATCTCAGCAGTTTTTTAAATGACAAATGCTCAAACGGCACAGCCTGCAGAGAATTTCATTGCTCGTTTTTATCAATACTGAAGCAGAAATGCCTTTTTTTTTTGCTAAGAATTCAAAATCCTATTTAAACATTGTTTTAAACAGACCATTCAACCCTGCAAAGTGCCAGGCCCCACCTATCTCTCTGCGTTCCTATCTCTTTTTGTGTTCTCAAGCCTGGATGCATGAGCTCTGTGCTCTGTGGAACAAGGAAGGAAACGAATTGCAGAGAGGAAGGAGAAAGTTTACAACACTTCCCTGGCTATAGTGAGTCCAGGCTTTGGCACTCACATGGACTAATCAGTAACCCCTTTGGCTGGATATACAGGACGTTCATTGAGTTGTTGGCTAAAATTTCTTGAGGGGTTCATTATACTTCCCTCCGAATCTAAGACCTATTGTCTAACATTACCACAGAAAGAGAGCTTAAAGGCTGAAGCAATCATGATCCCTCAGGTGACTCACCCATGTGTCATCCACTGTTATGAAAGCCTTGTTTTCATGGCTGGCGACAAACGCAGTTCAGATTTACAGTATCAAGAGTCTGGAATACTTAGAAATCTGTAGTCATATTAAAAAGACAAGGAGTATCAGTATCACATTCACAATTTACATGCCGTTCAACACATGCTGGCCCTCATTTGGAAGAACGAACCTGCTCAGTTAAGCTTTTAATCATAAAACTGAAAGGCTGGCAAAGACATTTTGTAAAAATCTTAAGTAATTAGAGTTAAATACTGAGATTATGCATATATGTTAGCATATTCTTATTTGATGTAACGCATACACTTTTTTAAAAGTTTGCCAAAAGATCAGCAGCACTATGACAGAAAAGGACCGCCTATAGTTCTTCCATCCATTGATCTGCTATAGCCGCTTAGTTCAAGTGTGGGCTGGAGCCTGTTTCACCTGCCACTGGGCAAGAGGAGGGGGACACCCTGGACAGGTTACAGCCTATTCATAAAGACTTTTCATAGCAGATCATCTCCTTCAGACATTAGATGACCAGAGCTAAGCAGGGCAGCACTGCATCTCCACTCCTTCATATCTGAATACTTCAGGGGCATTTTTCCACAGTTGGGAAGCTTCGCAGGCTGAAATCAGACTGTTGAAAGAAACTGACTGAATAATCAGTTTAGCTTTTTTAAAACAAATTAAAATCTGAAATCTCTGTGCATGCATGGGCCAAGGCTGGGATGCTATATCCAGCCAGAGTATTGATGATCGCCATGCTGACTGAGCAAAACTCTGGTCATTGCTGCATCTACAAACTGAACTTAGAGTAGCACAAAAAACTGAATATGAGGCAAAGCGGGCTCTGAAGTCTGAATCTATGTTTCAGATCTACAAAAATGATTCTCCTAAGATGGAAAACATCTCACTAAACATTTCAAATGCTGCCTTTTGCACTATTTTACTTGGGAGGGGGGGGATCCACCACAATTTGATTGTATTCTTACTTTGTCCAACAGAGTCCTCATAGTTCAGAAATGGTTCAAATAAAAAAAGACAGAAGTCAGAGCAGGGAAATTCCAGCAGGAGGAGTAATATGGTTAAATGTTGATGCAGTAAGCGATCATTAATCTCTCCTGTATGAATTACATATTGGGTCACTGTCTGGACCAGAGTGTGTGCTCTGACTCTGTTTAAGGATTCACTGGCAGGACCACTTGTTTATGACAGCGGATTCTTGCAGTTTGATGGGAAAAGGTGCGGCGCATCCTCGCTGCTTTTGGAAACACACAGGAAACGATTGCTCACAGAAAAAAACGTGGGGAAGGAGAGCCGCCACTACTGGAGCCCCGAGACCAACAATAAACATGTGTGGGAATCATGACGCATCATCCTGCAAGCCACGTGAATCACAACTAGACCGGCTGCTCATGCCGTGTGTCGAAACCCACAGCAGAGAGAGACGCACAGATTGGTTTATCTGAGGTCCAGCTGCATGTGTGATCAGCAGCTAAGATGTCAGAGGAGAGGACATCAGAGGTGCCCGTGTCTCAGCTTCATTCAGTAACCTGCCAGGACTGTGTGTCCACACCCCACCTTTCCTTATCAGGGAGTGTGTGTCACAACAAGCCATTGAAACTATTTACAGGCTCTGGGCGGCAGAACAGGTGGAGTGAGTGAGAAAGACTCAAAAGAACAGATTTTTTTTTAAAATCAGTTTCTACTCTGCTGCCTTCAACTCATTTTAACTCAGCCTATAGAAAATCTGTCAGTTATACATTGATCTCATCTGAGGCGTGTTTGACAAGCAGCTCAATACAAACCAGGAGTACAAAACAGAAAAAAAAAGAGAAACAGTTTGCGCAAGTGGTGATAAAAGTTGTGTTATCAAGGAGCACAGACAAGCCTATAGATGTCTGCCTCCAGGACTCAGCGATAACAGCTGGATTGTTGGCACTAGTTCAGACAGGTCTTTGGAAACGGTCTAAAGTTGAACAGCCGTCAGTCATCTGGCTCCATATAACCCCCCCAAACCCCACAACCAAAATAAAAAACACTCACACAAAAGCTCCAAAAGTTACGACCGGGGCAGATTTACAGTGACTTTATCGCCGGCTACGTTACGAAATGATATATATCACTCATAAAGTCTGAGACTGTTCCACAGTCACGTCTAATCTCGTCAGAGTGGTAACCGGAGCACATGTTTTCACAACAGCTCAAAAAAACCCTCTGTCAGGTGCCCAGGAGTCGCACCGGCCAAGACAAGCGTCAGGCAATTAGGGCCATGATAAGAAATAAAAATTAATGAGAAAAAAAAAACATAGTCAAAGGGAAGGGGAAAAAAGGAACTTACCTCGTATGTAAACGTAAAACTATCCGTCCTTCCAGGAGAGACGAGGTTTGCTGTGAGAAATGCGTCAGGCAGCGGTCTGAGGGCGGTGCTCAGACCTGGGACACATCCCAGAGCCGCTACCGTCCGCGGGCACTCACGGTCCCCCCGGGGGTCCCTCCGGGGGCTGGCAGAAAGAGGACGACTTAAAAAAAATAGACGAATGGAATGGATTTTTTTTTCAATAAATAAATATGAAGAAATAACAGACTTCACCCCGACACAAAAGTGTAGCTTACTGGTTTTCAATGAGACTTCCAGAAAAAAACTATGCGAATAAGGTTTCAGTCTGCGGACACATTCACCGTGAGAGTGAATCGTGCCACCTACTGGTCACTTTGGGGAACTACAGCCAGAGAGCAGTTCCAGTTAAATCCACCATGGATGGTCCCTTCTCCCTGTGTGTGGTGGCCAAAGCAACCAGATTCCAGCTTCTATTGAGTAGGTTGACAAACGTTTAGAAAAATACCTTCATGAAACAGTTTTTGACCAGCAGCTGAATTGTTTGTTTTGGGTCAGATGTTGTGTCTCTGAAGGCGTTCGTTGTCACTTAAAAGGAGAAGGTTGTGATAATGAGAGATGTCAGCGTTCCAGCATGGTCACACGGCTCTCATGCTGATTACTTTATCTTCACCCGAAGACCTCTCTGATTGTGAAGAAAGCCAGACAGGCAGGGAGGGATTATAGATCACAGGGCCCATAGCAGACCACCCCCCACACACCTCAGAACGGCCCATTTGTAAGGGACACACAGTGGTGACAGGGTGACATGGGGATGTTTTGGGCTCTGTGAATCCAACCAAGGATGTCTTAATTAGGAGTTTGGAGGGAGACCGTTTCATGGGACGTCTATCAATGATTCTCGGAGATACAATGAAGGCCAACACATGAGAAGTTTTGACCCATTGCTTGACCTCATGTTGTTGTTGTCACTACAAGAGAGCTTTGTAGCTGTTGCCCGTATCTGCATGTATGAGTGAAAACCAGGCCGTATGTGGAAGATGACCTGTGGGGAATTTTGAGACTGTATTTTTGTAGTTTTTAACATCTTCTTGTAATTAAATTATTAATTAAAGCATTTTTGGAATGACATATTTAAACATCTCTTGTAATTACTATTTTTGAATTACCTTTCACATTTGTTAAACTTTTTTTTTCTGTTCTGTTATTCTGACTTTGTTTAGGTCATTTTAATCAGGAAACTATTTATTGATGGCTTCACAAAGCTACATGTTTTAACCTGCTTATCTCACTGTTAGCTCATTTCAGACCATCTTGGATTTTTTTGTTATGTAGCTATTCAGTTGTTTTGTCCCTGCCTTTTTGGGATATCTGCGGCTACTTTTGGGTCATTTTGAATCTGTGTGGATTCGCGTTGTTGTATTGACTCTTCTTTTTTTTTTTTGTCCATTTGTATTGTTTCTAAAGCGTTTATTCGTGTGTTTTGGGTTATCAGAAAATGTTTGATTTCTTCACTGACTCTTTGGAAAATAGGCAGGACTTAACTGGCCAGCGGCGAAATCATCTGTTGTGATGGTGACCGGTCGTTGACGTTGCGGGTTTATTTTCAACTGTGGTTGAACTGAATCGGGACCACGTTTGTAGGTTTGCAGACTCATTAAAGCGAACTTTTTAAATAAATAGACCAGCTAAAAGTGGCGTTCTGCCTGCATAGGAGGATGGACAATACATATGAAAGTATGGTGACGGAAACAGCAGCCGTCGTGACGTTGTTTGTGTATCTCAGCATCTTGTCGCCACACCCCCGTCCTCCTCCTCCTCCTCTTCCTCCTCCTCCTGCTCTTCCTCCTGCTCTTCCTCCTCGGTGTGCAGCAGCAGCAGCAGCATCAGCAGCATGATGCGCTCCGCCCTGCTGGTTTTGGCTCTGACAGCAGTCTGCAATGGCATCCTGCCTGAGATAGTGGACTCGGGAATCAGTCACATCCTGGATGAAAGACCCGAGATGGACCCCGTGCTGGTGGAAGTGGAACAGCTGCCGGAGGACCCGCAGCACAAGCCTGAGGATGCAATCCCTCAAGTAGGCAGCTCACATCTGTCAGCATCTGCCGTTTACGTGACACAGCAGTAAGCTGTCTCTCTGCAAGTGCGGAGGTTTGCAGACTGTGTTTTGAGGATATTCCAGTTTAGCGTGCAGATAGATGCGCTGAAAATAGCTTAAGATGCAGTCGCAGTGGTGAAATGAGCTGAAATCTGGATTTCCTTAATGCTCAATCATCAGAATCCCTTTAGATAAACCGGTTATCTTCTCAGTAACCAATCTGCCAGTCATCACAATAAAATAGCTGATTAATAATGAGTCTGTAGACTCTTTTGCAGAGCAGGCAGGTCTGTAAACAATGAAGAGATACTGTACGTTTAGCCTTCTGAAAAGAAACCTAACAGAACTCACCTTTGCACAGGAGACAAACAACAACACCACAGCTGATCAGGATGATGAGCTGGGGAACATTATTGATCACGTAAGTGCTTTCTGTTTCCTTGTAGTTTAGAATAACATACTTTAAAAGAGTCTTTTTAAGAGAGAACCCATGGATGTCAGCAGCTCGCTCTGAATTTCTCAACACTGTGAAGGCTGCATGATAGCTCCTGACTCAGCAATCTGTCTGCAGATGAACTCAGCCAGATTCGTGCAGCCGATTTGACTGAATGATAATGTGAAACAGGGCGGCACGGTGGTGTGGCGGGTAGCACCGTCGAGTCACAGCTTCTGGGTTCGAGGCCGGGGGAACCAGGACCTTTCTGTGTGGAGTCTGTATCTTCTCTCCGGGTTCTTGGGCTTCCTCCCACAGTCCAAAAATCTGCATGTTTGGTTGATTGGACATTCCAAATTGCCCTTAGGAGTGAGTGTGAGTGTGCATGGTTGTTTGTCCTTGTGTGTCTCTGTGTGGCCCTGTGATGGGGTGTACCCCGCCTAGTCCTCTTCCAGTTCTCCCTGCAACCCCATTAGGAAATAAGCAGCAACGATTATGGATGGATGTATAATGGGAAACATGTACTGATGAATAAGGGATGGCTTTCTTAAAGCTTTCGCCGTCAGCTAAAATTAACTAATCTTTCACGTATCCAAAACGAAAAAAGAACGATTATTTATTTTGATTTTATTTTAAATTAATATTCAACTTGCAAGCCTAATCCACAATCCACCCGTAATCTCATCTCTTTCTGGATTCTACAGGGATGCCTCGCTGATGGGGACTGTGTGAAGGGAAGGTACTGCTATACTGGCACACAAAACTCCAGATGTCAGCCATGTAAGGAAACAGATGTGGTAAGAGAAGTTGACTTTTTGTCATTCAGCTCTCTCTTTCTGAAAACCAAAGTTACGACATCGTGTTGGTTCTTCTGCATACAATCCTGGGCATTTGAGAAAGAAAAAACAAAACAAAACAGGAGATATTGTGTTACTTTGGGACTACTGGGGTTACACGTGGACTGCATTGCAGTGCGTCCACAGGTGTAACCGGAGAGTGTTTGTACGCGTTTCATGGAGGGACGGCAAGGTCAAAGAAGAGCTTCTCCCCTCTGTCTTTCCTTTAAAGAAACTCTACAGAAGACACCTTTCCTCTCATCTCACTTCCTTTGCTAGGTCTTTCCTGGTACTGATCTGCTGAATTTGGCGTTTAAGGCGGATGAAGTGGTTGCTGTGTCGTAGATTAAAAAGCTCTGCAAATGGATCCGGCCTGTGGCCGTCTGCCAAGTGACCGTGCGCTGGACAGGGATAATGTATACGCAGCGGACAGTGTGTGTGTGTCTTGTCAAAATCACTGCACTGCATGGGCTGATCTGACCACCGCCATCAGACACCAGCCGACCCGCCCAACTCATTCAGATTTCATCAAAGATAGAATCGACAATGTCCTCAAAGCTCCATTCTCAAACACAGAATTGTCTTCCCACAGGACTATTGATTGGGAAAAAAGACATAAAGTTGATGTTTTTTCTCTCAGTCCTGTACCAGGGATGTGGAATGCTGTGGTGACCAGCTGTGTGTGTGGGGTCAGTGCACCCAGAACGCCACTAAAGGAGAGGCTGGCAGCACCTGTCGGTACCAGAGCGACTGCAGCCCAGACCTGTGCTGCGCGCTCCATGAAGGTAGCGCGCATCCCGGCTGCACATCTGTCCCCTCTGCGTCCTCTCAGAAAAATGAGCATGTGTGCCCTCTGTGTGTGTGTGTCCAGCCCTGCGTTTTGCCGTTTGTTCGGCCAAACCCATCGAGCGCGAGCGCTGCCTGGACGCCTCCAACCACCTGATGGAGATGCTGTCCTGGGACGCGCGGGGCGAGGGGCCCAGGAAGCACTGCCCCTGTGCCGGAGACCTGCACTGCCAGCATCTGGGGTGAGCATGTCCGGATCTTTTTTTACTACATCAAGCATATAAACCAGGTTTTTCTTCATTTCGCTGCTCCCCTGTCTCCAGACGGGGTTCCATGTGCCTGAAAGGAGAGGACTCCAGTGAAGAGGACTTGACAGACTCTCTGTATTCAGAGATAGACTACATACTTTAGACACTTTTGAAATGGAAAACACTGAACAGAAGCATGACGGGTATCCCCACCGGCTCCTGAGCTGTCTTGCATTTGTTTGTCTGTTTTTGCCAGATTAATCCAAAGTTGTACAACTTTAAAGCACGGGTAATGTATGGAAATAGGCCTTTCACTGCTTTTTCGATGTCTGCAATAAGTCCAAAAGCGCAGAGGAGCCAGCTCAACTGTAGGGCTCACTGTAAACTAATTCCACTGTTAAAATTTGTTGCCATCTCATTTTTAATAATAAATATTAATGTCATTTAACCTTTATTTGAGGCACTCCACTATCTTATGTGCTTTACCTTCAATTCCCTTTTACATAGTGGTCACAAATTGTAATCATGCACACATCCTCAAAGCGGTCTTCTGCAATCTTCACTTCCAGCCTACAGCTTTTTGTATTATTTCCTCTTCTGCTGATATGTTTGCTTCACCACAAAGGGCGACAACATTCTTCTGCACAGACATGTTATTAAAGGATGTCTTCAACGTGCTGATGACGCTTTTGTAATGTGTTTCATTAGTGTGTGTCTTAAATCATACCCTGTTGTCTGCCCAAACTCCCTCTCATAATTCAAATGGAGAAGGAACTACAAGTGGTACAAGCATGTGGAGGTGCTGTGTGGGCTCCCCCATCGTGATATAGATGTCTCCCCCAGGTGTGTGCTAACACTCCTGCCTCTGTTCTGGTGCTCTCCTCCGGTATCAGTCTTATCAGGCAGCTTTACTGGCACATGTGTGGGGTGGAATGTCCCAGGCATTACATTCACCGGAATGAATGTTCTATATACACAATCTGAAACAAACGTTTTAGATAAACGAGGAGAAAGTGCAAATTTGTGAAACACGAAATGAAAAGGCACAATTTAACATTACTTACCTCTCCTAAGGCAGCAGTTAGCACCTGATACATGGAATTAAATTTAGTCCGACGATTACACACAGCTGTCATGCAGCTCTAAATACTTTAAAATCTGTCCACATTAATCGGTTTCAAAGCCAAAACTTTGGTTCATCGAAATCTCAAACTGGATTTGTATGTTTCTTCAAAGTAAAGTCAACCTACAGTGATTTTTAAAACCTTTTTTTTTTTTTTTTATAAGGCAGAACATCCTCTCCTTTTGTTTAATTTTTTTTGTGAAACTGTTTTGATTTACAATGTACAGAAAGCCAATTTACAAAAAAAAGCACTTTAATTCATTGCTAAAATCATCTTTAACTATTTTCACACAGGACCTTTAATTTCAAAGAAATAACAACAAAAAAAAGTTGATTTATTATTTTTTTTAAATCCGACATTGGCATTTCTACGGTGAATAGCTGGTGGCAGCGTCAGACTCCCTGGGGATGTGGGGGGGGCACGATGCTTAGCTTCAGTCCTCGGACCAGACTGAAGGGTCCAATAGGCTTTCTACACCCTCTGGTGTCCATCAGTCTATCAAGCAGCAGCAGTTAGAAGCGCCAGAAAATAACCTCCCACTCTCTACCGATAACCCGGAGAGAGACCCCTCCCGTCAGCACAGCACACATGCGTACACACACACACACGCACACACACGGACGTGTGGATGATGCTTGACGTGTACACCCAGTTCTCTAGGTGCAAAAAAAAAAAGAAAAAAGAGATAGACACTTTCTAAATCAAAGAATAATACAGACAGCAGTTGTGTGTCTGGAGCCCCTCAAGACCCACCTGAAAGTCTGGAGAAAAAAAAAAAATTAACAGCAAACAAAAAACATGGAAATTCTTAACATAGTCTACTTGGTTATGTTTTGTTGGATTTTATATTAAGGAGAAGAACAGCTTATGCATCACTAGGTGAGGTGGAAGTGATGAGGAGGAGCTCCTACACAGTACAGAGAGCAGCTTTCAGGACAACCCATAACACCTCACCTCTGGGTATTCCAGGAGCAGAAAAACACCTCCAGATTAGAAATTCTTAACTGCTACTTCTTTTTTCTTTTCTTTTTTTGATTAATCAATTGTTGTGAATTAATTATTTCACTTTAAAGTCACTGAGAAGGTGCCCATCACAAGAGGATGGCTGCATACATAGTTCTTGGTAATTTTTGAATAAGGGATGGTCATTTTTTTAATATGTGTTCTAGGGAGGTGGGCAATGAAAGATGAGTGATCTCGCCAACAGAGCAGAGCTAAAAGGTGTGAGAACATTAGACTTACAAGACAGCCACAGATGAGTCAGTATCAGCGCTTTTGTCCAAAACAGGAAGATGAACACACGGGCACAGGGAGGGGTGTGAAAGGGAGCTGATTTCAGAGGTGAAGTGAAACCTAAATCAACAGGAAGGATGCCTCCCGGACCGCCTTCACAGTCCGGACTCTGCATCCAAAGCCGACGTGATTACTTTCCACTGATTTGTAAAGTACAGGTCTTGATTCTTTTTCTGCATCAAAAGCTTTTGTACTTCCCTTTAAACTTTACAGTACGATACACTATAGTGCACAACAGGGTTTTTGAGCCAGCCCAGGGGCTCCGAGTGGAGGTTGAGAAAGCATCCGCCTCACAATGCTGCTCGATTTCAAGTCACTGTCGGGCCCCACATTCAGAGTCCCGATGCCCGGCTGCCCTCCTGCAGCAGCCAGACCATCTAAACAACCACCTGCGGCTTCTCTGAGACTCAGTCCTGCCCCGGGTCTTTCGCGGGGCCACCGTCCAAGTAGATTTTGAGAGCTTTCTCCTTGCGTGGGGAGTAGCTGACACGGTGCCCGGTCTTCAGCAGACGGCTGCTCTCCTTCTTCATTAATTCGTTCCGCTCGTCCTCCGACAGCTCCAGGGGCTCCTCCGTGCTGTCCCTGCACAGAGATCACAGTAACCTGAGAGACAGCAACAGCTCCCTTCGCTCCATCTAAACCTGTGAGTGCCAAGAGCGTTTAACAACACAAGCAGCATGACCCCGTTTTGACTTCTTTACCTGTAGAAGACCACAGCCCCGTCGTCACAGATGTAAAGAGGCCACACGTTAAGCGTCGAAACCTTAGGGTTCCAGTCTAAATCCTGATGGATCTCCAGCACAGATATGTCGCATGGAAACGTTCCTCTTCCCTGCACAGAGAAGAAAAGCAGCCCACCGGTAAAGCCACGCGTCATGACCACTGGGACACCCTGACAGATAATGAAACACACTCACCTTTGCAAACTCCAGGTTCTCCAGAGGAAGAGCGCTGATTTCACTAAGCTGCAAAGAGAGGATAAATATTAGAAACAGATCACTTCTACAAAATGAAAGGATTGTTTCTTTTGGAGTATTTAAGGAGTTTCCAAGTTAAGATGATCTGTGGTGGTGGATTCTACAGGTGTGGATTTCCTTCTCCCTACATTTACATCTGCCTGGAGAGTTCTTTTTTTATAATGCTGCACTTCAAAGATTAAAATATCATTCCCAGCAGTGCATATGTCCACGTTTTCTTACTCAACAAGTTACCAGGAGACAACTACCTTATCCTTGAGTTCATCGACGCTGCTGCTCTCCAGGATCACCTCCTCGAATGGCCCCAGTTTCATCGTAGCTGGGCTCCACCTCCGAGTCAGAACAGCTAGCTGTGACATGGACTTCATCTTCTCTGGTTCTGACACATGGACAACAATAGATAAATAATCTGTGCTGTAGCTCAAACTTGGAACAATGAAAAGCACTGTGCTGGTTTCAGGGCGTTTCCCCGTATACGATGCTCATATCTCGTATTCACTATTTACATTTATTATAGCCCTTTTCGATAGAAGTCATTTGAATGGTTCAAGGCGTCAAAAAACTCCAAACGCCAGCTTTCAAAACTTTAAATTACCATTAAGGACTTCCAGGAAGACCTCCCAGTTGGAGGAAATGCTGATGTCCTCCTCATAGACGTGGTAATCCAGAAACACTGTGCCTGGATTCTTCCATGTCTTTTTCCTGAGACGAACCCTGAAGACACAAAATTCGAAAAAAACAAAACAAACTGGTTTGCACACACCTGATGTTCTTCTCCCGAGCGGGTGCTGTCGGTCAGCCTGCCTGGTCTTACCGGTCAATGCTGAGGTCCAACTTGCAATGCTCTTTTAACTGAGGAAGCAGCTCCTCTTTGGACTGTCTGACAGTCATGCCCTTGGCAAACACCGTGTCTACAAGGAACTTGCAGGGCTGAGGAAACAATAACAGTATGAAGGGAAGAGGAACACTTGGTTTGGCAGGAGCTTCTGCACACAAACGGCATCTCACCTCGGGTTCATTCACGAGCAGTTGATAGACTTTAACTCTGTATTCGCCCTTTTTCAGTGCTCTGCCAAGTCGAATGGTTATCTGGGAAAAGAAATAATATAACAAAGTTAAGCGGCGCTTCACGTAGGAGAACCTTCTCCCACAAAGCCCCGGCTTCAGACGGATACACCGCGGACGAGGTGTCCTGACCTTGTTGTCGTCGGAAAATGACGAGAGGGTTTCGTTGAGCCGCACGCTCTCAAACTCCTGGTTGTTGGCGTACACCCGGAACACCTTGAACTGGGTCGAGGTTACTCCAACGTAGGGTTCCAGGTTATGTTTAAAAGCTGCTAGAGTAATTCTCTTGTCCACATGAACCACTAAACCTGAAGCAGGTCACACGAGACATACAACACAACATTTGGTCAAAATGATTAGCCAAAAAAGAAGAAAAAAACACAAAGGAAACACAGCTGCTGTGATGCTCAAACTGACTGAAATGTTTAACTTTAACTGGAGGAAGGTTCCATTTATATAACAATAAATGTGCATTTTTCCAGCTTAGGTTGATTCAGAAAGTCCTTAAAACTATCTATACAAGTCAAAACTAATGAAAATGTGCATAATAAGTGAAAAGGTTTGTACATTTTTGTGCATCCCACAGAGCATCGCCCTGAGAAAAAGGCTCTGTTTTGAAGTACAGGTACTGAGCCTCTGCTTTGCTCTTGCCGTTGTCGTCATACTCGCTGTCTGTTCCAGAGTCTTCCTCTGCAGTGTCCCAGGTCTCTTTTTTGCCCTCGTGGGCTTTGGAGCGCCGGCTACTTGTGATGCTGTGAGAATCCAGGCCGTTGGCCAGCTGGATGGGGCCGCTGTCTGCGTTACACAGCGTGTCACTGCTGTGGCTGGAGCTCAGGATGTCACTGTCCACCGAGCTGGTGCTGCGGTCATTGTTCACCTCAGAGTCCGACCGCTCCTCGCACACAAACTGGTTCTCAGTATCAGCGGAGGCGCCGCAAGCGCCCCCAGGAGCTGCCCTGATCCGATTATCGAGCTCTCTGTTGTCCGCGGCCACGCAGAGTGAGGAGTTCGAGTCGGCCTCTTGGGTTGGAGATTCGATGTGCTCGAAGTCGCTGGCGTCGGAGCTTTTCTGGCTGTCACTGGTGCTAGAGCCCTGCTGCTGCTGCTGCTGCTGCAGAGACAGGTTCTTCAGCTTCTCCGTGCTTTCTTCCAGGATAGCCTCGACAGATTTCCTGTTACCCTTTGACCCCTCACAGGGCCCATCGGAGTCCTCTCCCGCTTTTTGGCAAAGAGTTCTGCTGGCCAGGGTACCGGGAGACTGCTCTGGCAGCAGGACTAAAAGTCGGATGGTGTTCCCGTGGCGGTCCAGCAGTTTCCACAACAGTGATTCGGTGAAAGCAACCTGATGATCCGTCAGTTCAGAGCTTTCGACAAAAACCTGATGAGAAACACAGAGAGTCAGAATTCAGGTCATCTTGTAATCATTTGTGAGGACTGTGACTGTCAGTAAGGACACAAACAGAGGACCTTGTTACTTCTGAAGAAACCCTCAGCTTTGAGTGTCTTGTTTGGAACATAAAGAAGCCTGAGGTCATTATAGCAGCGCTCCAAGACCACTCTCATGGTTTCTGCTGACAACTTTGTAGCCTGGAAAACACATAGGAAGCGTTCACATTTTTTATCTTCCCAGCAGTTAAAATAAAACACAAACAATGAGGATGAGAAACCTGTGCAATGAGCTGTTTAAATTCAGTGATCGTCTGGTTCAAGTACGCTCGAACACTTATCGGAGGGGCGATGGTCTCACTCTTCAGATCAACAACATGAACTTTCACCATGACCTCTGCAGACAAACACAAACCCGTGTGAACATTAAGCGGTGTTCCGTTTACTATTCAGAAAAAATCTGCAAAAAAAATATGGAGAAAAATTGACGTCATTGACTTCTGACCTCCCGGTTTGTAAGGCTGGAACACTTGCTCTGGCCTGCGGGTCTCCAGCAGCAAGTCGAACATGTACGATGATTTAACACCCCCGAGGAGGAGGCCCATGGGAGTGTCTTCTTCCCCCTCGTACGATTGCTCCAGGTACTCGTGGAACTCATCGTACTTCACCAAGCGGCAGCAGTCCAGAGAGACGACTCCCTCAAGCTCCATCAGCTGAAGTACAAAGAGCACAGGCTCACTAAGAAACGAAGTGCAGTGTCTACCGTATCAAGAAATGATGTGACTGCTTCAAACAGTCTTGTGAATGACGTGGAAAAAAGGCAGGCCTGCATGGCCTACTGATACCATTGTTTAGTAAAATAATCTAAAAGATGAAACCAGCAAACCTTGTAGGCCATTTCTGTTGCTTCCCTCAGAGTTTTGTCTTTGTGCACTTCCAGCTTGCTCTCCAGCATCATCTTCACAGGATGCATGCAGAAAAGCTTGATCTAAACATAAAGAACACACATATAGCAAAACCTTTTCCCCTTTTTCCCCCTCAAAATAGAATGAGAAAATATGCTAGTTGGTCTTTACTTTGCAAGTGTTGCGCTCAATCTCCCTCTGGCGTTTTTCCTGCTCTTCAGACTCTTTCTCCTTCTGAACCAAAGTCTTTATGTGCACTGGAAAGTCTTCCACAGCCAAAAACTCTGCAGGCAGACCACAAGGAGACACGTTAAACCGTCTGCTTTGGGGTAACTCGGTGTCAATACGAGACAAGATATTGGATTGTAATATAGCAAGGACGGGGAAATAAGACAAACAACACTGCACAAAAAGATGTCACGAGGCACGAAAAACCAAGATCTGATTCTTCAGAGGTTGGTCCAATTACACAGAGAAGCATCAAACATGCCCCCTATATAAGCATAAGAGTGGGCCAGTTTAATCCAGGTGGACTGTGTGGGTGTCTGGTTGAAACCTTGCCAGTTATAAACATAACCCATATTGGTAAAAAACTGTTTTTATAGTCTGATTACAGTCTGACACTTACTAAACAACATGAGAAAGTCTTCGGCATGATTGTGTTGACATAACTTACTTGCATTCCTTGAGGGGTCTTTCAGTCTATAGATCAACATATATGCATTTGTAGAGCTGTTGGAAGAAAAAAAAAAGATGAAGGGAAAATACTTTGAACCGTTGAGCCGACGTCTTCTTTTAAATGTGTTTTTAAGAGTGACGGAAAAGTTAACAACTGACCTTGCAAAGGCACTGGAATAATAGCCTCTGCTCCCCGAGGACCCCCCATATGTCTTCCTGATGTCATCCTGCGTGATCTGTTAAGAAATGTAGGCACGATTCAACAGTGGGTTGTCTAAGACCGACTCGCTGTATAAGGAGGAGACAGGTGGCCTGAACCCTGAGGCTAACCTTGCTAACGTGTTGATCGTTGAAACTGTACCACTGGCCGTCGCTGAAGGATTTGATGCAGGCGTAGTAATGGCCCCCAGCAGCACTACCCGAATGGACCATGACAGAAAACAGCTCAAAGGTCAGCAAGCTCTGAAAGCGAAGGGAGAAACATTATGAAGATTGAAGCAGCTATCAAAAGATGTGCTGTTGATGAGACCTGTACAGTGTAAAGAAAATGTTTTCAGAAAAACATTGTGCTGAAGCAGCTCTGGAGATGATGTTTATTCCAAGTTTCATTACTTTTTGCGCACTGAACCTCGATTTTTTCCAAGACACTGCCTTTCACACTGTTCAGACAAAAGTTTCCATTAAAAAGTGCAGAACTTTAGGGACGACATCATTCCTCAGTCTCTGAAAGGCGAATGCACATTCACTGGGACAGAATGAGATGACTCCGGTTTGGAAAAGACTTTGAGATAGAATTGTCCTTGTCTTAGTTGATGAACACATTTTATCATCTGATGCTTCAAGTTGATATACGGACTATATATTTCCAGTCAGAGCAGAGGGAGATGGATACCTTTGGCTTCAATGCCCTCTCTGTGCTGCTGGTGCTGTCCAAGCAGATGCCCTCGTCCACACAGTCGTCAGTGGAAAAATCGTTGCTCATTTGGTCGCTGTGGCAACTGCCTTCATTCTCTGCGCCACTATCAGTGCAGCTCTCTGTCTGAGGTGACTTCTAGAGAGGGGGCAATTACAAAACCAATAACAGAGACAATTTTTAGCCGTAATATACGTCCACCTTGATGAGACCAACGCGACAGCTCAAACAGAGTGCTCGGTGAGATAAGGCAGAACCACAGAGGAACGGTTTGAGACTTGAAAGGAAACAAGGCCGGCGGCCATTCATGCTCTGGTACAGTGTACACAACGTCATGCATCACAGACGGAGGACAAAAAATAATTCAAATTCTAAATAAAAACACACACACAAGAATCCCACGATAAAATTTACACTGCATTCTTTGGGATGAATAGTTAGCACTGAAAAGCGTGACCCTAACCCCAGCCCTACTGTTTGCCAGCGGGTGCAAAGTAGTAGATGAAACCACAATAACCTAAGAACAACTTTTTTTTCTAATTGTCAGAATTACTAACAACATGGCTGAGACGATAGAAGCTCTTCAAGGTGAAAATGTCCAACACGTCCTGAATGATCCACATGCCTGGTGGCTGGTGGTGGTTTCTTTTCATTTATGACCACAACATTTGTCGGTACTGAATGAGCTCAGGTAAAACCCCCAAAATCACGGCGGACACAGCGATGTTACAGGAAGACTTAGACAAATAATCGTCATATTCAGGCTACCCAAGAAACCACTGACCACACCAAGGGCCCACTGATCTCATCTGAATCAGACAGAATGATGTTTTCTCTCACCTCATCTTCCACATCGATGAATGGACTCATGTCCAGCTCATCGGGGAAAATCATGCGGTCATTAAGCTTGATGCGATGCATAGTGGTGTAGTCAAAATCGAATCTTTTCAGCTGTAGCGTCAGCAGGTAGGGGAAGTGCAGGAATCGGAGACCCTGGGTGAAGAGCAGAGAGAGATGAGTTTGAAAGTAGAACAGCGTGGTCTCTGAACACCAGGCCTGTTTCCCGGTTGCTCACCTTTCGAGCATCGCATTTCTTTTTGCACCGCTCGCAGAAGTACTGGTTGGGTCCATCCAGAGTTTCTGGCTGGATGAATGCCTGCAGGGCCTCCTCCTGTGTCGGAAAATTGATTTGCGCAGGTCCATTTGGATGAAAGTTTTAACATTTAACTGTCATGAAATGTATCCCAATGGGTTTTTAAGTAGCTGTGAATTGTAAAGTGTGAACTGAGAAAGTGTTAATGGGGAACTTAGTAAACCCACCACACTTCCGTATGCTTGGCTGGCTCCAAAGGGTCTGATGACAAGAGGGATGTCCAGGTAAGTATCAATTCTCCAGCTCTCATAGCCACATTCCAGACAACGGACATAATCCTTCAGCTTCCCCTGGTACAACTGGTTGATCAGATCAGCCTGAGGATGAGGGGATATAACAGTCAGTTATTTTCAATCTTTAAATTTTACTTTAGTTCTTCTCACAGCCTCGCATTCCGATTGCCATAAACGCACCGACATCGGTGTAAACCGATTAAAAGTTTGATCTAATTGAATGAAAAAAACTTTTTAGGAGAGAACATTTATGGATCACAGTCATTTATAGAATTTTTTTTTCATGCCTTGCAGAGCTTTTCCTGCCATTTAGAAAGGCTGCTTCCCTTAACGCACTTCATATGCACAGGCCTACAGTTTTCAATACATTTGAGCAAAGAAAGCATTCTCTTTCTGCCCCTTTCTCCCTTTGGTTACTCGCAGACCAGACAAAGAATGCTCAGCACCACATTAACGTGTCACTGCAGAATCAGCTGAGAGCCTCATGCTCACAGACGCCGTCTCTATTCCGAAAACTCCCATCTCACAGTGGGAGATCTGAAGTCTGATTTTGACATCAGAGAATAAGTTGATTTGTGGGAATTTCATTCTGTGATTAGTGGTTAGCAATCATTGTGGTTAGAAGACTCCGAGGATGCATTTTGTGATTGCATTATTGCGTCGAGGGGAACGGCCAATGAGAGTACAAAAGACAGGACAATGATGATACTGCGGGGCAAAACTCGGAAAGGAAAAAAGCAGAAAGGGCACTGAAAAAGGTATGGTCTGCTCTGGGTTTGTGCTTTTCAAACGATCGGTACTGAACTCCAGAAGCATGAACACGTGGAGCATGCCTCCATATGAACAGTCGCATAGCTGTCACATAAAATTTAGAGAATGTTGGCAGAGAAGCATGTACGATCCATGTGCAATACACCTTTGTTCAACATTTAAGCTCTGCTTCTCAATCCAAGTTTGCTCTTAATACTAAAGAAAAAAAAGACCGGGGCATCCGGTTTGAACAACTCACCAGCTCTGTAAACATGCATTTATGGGGAGGATCCTGTCAGGCCATAGGCAAGCCACGACATACATCTAAGCATGAATCAAACTGTAAAACTTAAAACTTTTCTATGGCTCAATGTGCTTAGCTGCAATACTAAATTAACAGAGAGGAAAATGTAGGACAATGAGAAAACCCTAAAACACACCACACAATTTGCTGGGCATTTAATCCAATTCTTGAGATAAAAGAATTATAAGTAACTGATTCACGATTAATCTTTAATTTTGCCGTTTTCTAATGTAGTTAAATTCCTTTTTTTGGGGGGGGCGCTCACATGCATTATTTTGTCCTAATGGAGCTCACATGTCCAGAACCCAGGGCTGTAAATAAACACACTGTAATGGTTGGCAGTATATACGTCATTCTAGTGATAAGACAAACCCCAGCACATGGACTCAGTGGCTCGTTACAGTTTTTCACAACAGGTCTTTTGTTTGCTTTCTTTTGGTGGGGAGCGTTGGGTTTGCCCGCTGAATTTTTGTTTGGCGACTCAGTAAACGTCTTGTCTTCTCCTACCTGCTCTGTCTGCTTCCACTTCTGCTCCAGGGCATCAAACATAACTCTGCACAGCTCCTGGACGTCATGCTGTTGCCACGCTGAGAAAAACAAACAGACCAAAAAAAAAAGCTAAACACAAGCCCACAAAAATTATATTAAGACAACAGAAGCTGAAGCACATGCTCTTTTCTCGCAAGCACGAAGACAAGCCATGTGAGTTCAGTCACAGGAGGGAGGAGGAAAAAAGAAAGAAAAGAACCTCACCCTCACTACTGTCCCAGCCAAAGCTCCGCGTCACGTCAGTGGTCTCAATCGCCCGTTTCTTACTGGTCTGCAGCAGGACAAACAGCCTTTGCAGCTGGTATGGGATACTGGTGACTGGATCTTCCTCCGACTCCTCAAACGCCCAGCTGAAAATATCCAGTCATGAGAAGAACATACAGGAAAGATTTTGTTTTATTCAAATATACTTAAATTCACGATTCCTTACTTGTAAAGGGCATTTCTGAATTCTGGGGTCATGAAGAGCGTTTGCAGAAGGCTGTTTAGATAACAGGTCATAGCTTGGTTCACCAGGCCAACGTAACCTGCAGGCGGAGGGGGAGATGTGTTGTAAAATGGTTTTATTTGGGGTCCCGCAATCAAAGAGATGTGCAAACCTCACCCGTCTCAGATTTGCTGAGGATGGATGAGTACGAGTACGATGGGCTGCTGTAGTCCCCGCTGCCGCCCGCACATCCATCCCTCGGTAAAGGCCCGATAAATCGCTCCTGGGAGCTGTCATCCAGCCCACTGCTATCTGCTGTCCCCGATTCGTCCTGTGTACAGAAAACACACCTTGTAGTAAAAGCTATTTTTTTTATATATGGATGCTTTCCCCCTTTATTATCAGCAGAAATCAATTCAGCCCAATTTATGCCACTCACCGATACAACCTGCGGCTGCTCTCCATCTTTGTCTGTAAGTTGGAGAAAATTTCTCTTCCCGCCTGGCTCGAACCCAGACTCCGAGAGGGACATCTCACTATTATGTTCTAGTGGAGCCTTGAGACAAACATAGACAAAAATCAACGAAAAAAAAGAAGGAAAACAAAGAGCCTCAAACAACTAAATAAATGCTTGACAAACTACAAATCTGAACAACTCACAAGAACATTTAGACGCGTTCTGAGTTCATTTGCCGCAAATTCCCTGCTCTGGTGTGCATGAACAAAGCAGTTTGGAGCAAACATGCGAGCGCTGCTACCTGCCGTCTTTCACTAGGATTCCAGCACGCAAGTGCAGCAGTGGAAACATGTAGTTGCTTAATCCACTGACCTACTCAGTGAGATAACAACAGACACAGCACCTGGGCTTTGGCATGGGTCAGCAGCAGGATTAGCCTGGGCTCATTTGAGAAAAGGTAGTAATATGTATAGGGAGAGACAAGGGAACAAGCTCAGTATGGGTTAGGAACATTAACTATGATCTGATTCTTGGTTTGAGCTTCATGTAAGAGGTCAGTCTCTCTTTTCTTTACATTACAGCAGAGCTGTCTTATCCGCTTTTGAGCGCAGTTTAAATAAACAGAGCAGTTGGCACGGCCACCCGGCACTTCCATTATTAGCAAATGCTGAGGTTATAATATGCTGGCCCTGCAGGGACCACTTTGCCTGTCATAAGTGAAGCATGAGAAAATAGCAAGTAGAAACTCAGGGTGGGAGCAGCGATTATTAATCCCAGCGGGGATTGCCAAAAATACTTCAACTTCAGCACACCAAAGTTGAACACAAACTGAAAGCTGGCCTTGCGTGTACCCCGACAAAATATCCGTGCAACAGTCTCAGCGCGATTGTTTATGATTGCTCATTTCCAAGTTGTAGTTTCAAAATGACGGCGTTCATATCGCAATACTTTCATGCAAAAGATTAAATCAAAACGAAACTCTTGTGAGCCCTCAGAGGTCAAAGGTCATTCTTATTGTGTGGCAGACTAAAGGTTTTCGACAGCTGACGCTGAGCCGGGACCTTGACAGTGTTCAGGTCTTTTTATTTTTCGTATTTCAAAAGGTCTCTGGCTGGTCCCCTAATAGCGTCTCAGTTCGTCTTTATAAGTGTACTGAATGAGTCCCAGCGATCATAGTGGCAGTCTACTTCTGTTCCCTGAAACAGAAAATTCTATCAAACCACAGAGTGTATCTGCGGTTCTAATGATGTATCAAGTGACTCGTGAGGAAGTGTTCCCAAAATCATTACCAGCGATGAAGAAGCATTCATTATAAAGCAAACAGTCATCTAAATTTCTAAATTAGCCGTCTTCGTCAATTACAGCTCTACTGGCGAGAGCGATGTATTATAAGGAAAACAGCCGAGCACGCAGGAGGATACACTGCTGCGACAGATAAGAGACAAAGTTTCCTTTTATGAACTTATCTTTTTTATTTTTTCACAGCAGGAATCTCTGAATGCTTCTGCTTCCAACTCTTTGTGTTTTCTGGTATCCAGTAGGTCCAATCTGACTGCTGCTAATAAACTTTTCGATGTTTGTGAACAGTAAATGTCTCAAGCTGACAAACCAAAATTAATTTCAATAATTTTATTTTGGGGATCGCACTAAACTTTCTCTAGACGTGTTAAAAAAAATTTAAAAAGGGAGAAAATAAAACGGCAATTACGCTGACTACCATTTGATATGTCAATATGTATCGCTTTACTTGAGCTCTGTTGAGATCATTCATTCACGTTGAAACAACAAAGTGACAAGTGCAGCAAGCTTTCCTCACCATTTCAGGAAAATTTCCCCAGGCAAGCTCAAAAGTGCCGTGCACATATCCAGCTTTGTGGGCAACATCCTCGTAAAGCTTGGAAAGAGTAGTGGAGGCAGGCAAGTTGAGGGTCAGCCTCTCGTTGACCGTCTTCGCACTGGTGGTGTCCTGAACTATGCACAGCACTCTGGGCTCCTCAGCTGCATTCTGAATCTGAAAATCCAGAGCACGGAGGGAGACGTTAACACCATTTACTCAATCGATTTCTTTTTGCGAAAAAAAGTTAAACATGAAGGTGCCAAATAAAGATGTATCGCAAAGGTTATCATCAGTAAAAATTCCAGCACATAAAAGGAAACCATGCCCGCTGAGGCAGACTGGAAAACAAGTTTAAGTTGAAAAGACATGCATCAGGCGTTTCTGGAAACAACTGAATTTAGAATGGCTGTAAAATTGTAAACGGTCAGAACAACAAAGACATCCATCAAATAATATAACTTAAAGCTGTAAATGTTGTTGTTTTTTTTAACTGTAGTTGATCAGATGAGTGGAAAAAAGGAGATTTCGATATTTGAGTGCATCTTATGAAATTAGTCTGAAGGTATTAAAACGTTATGGCTGCACACTTGTGATTTATGCATCACTCACCACAAGCAGTAAAATAAATCTTAACAATCACATTGATGTGGTCAGTTTCACATAGCAGCTTAGATGTGAGAAATTGTTTTATATTTTCTGCTGAGGTGTCTAATTTTCCTATTGCTGTTCAGAAGTCTACTGACCACTTTTCAAATAATTGCTATTCGACTCACTGAGCAGAAACTCTCCGAAAAAGGACATTTCCTCAATATTTGGTTTGATATGTGGCACTTGATCAAGCCAACTCTTAATTGAAGACGTCTTTATCATCGCTTGGCATTCATGATAAGTGGAGCTTCATGCATATGTTCAACACCATGCTTCGCCTCGCACACACCTGAGAAATCCTCTTCATTTCATCAAAAATACTCTGTCTGCAACTCCAAAACACACCCTAATGACAGGTGGAAACAGGTTGGATGAAGGATGAAATAATTTGCAAACATAAAAAAAAAACTGAAAAGCACATTTTTCTGATTATTCTAAAACAAACTGCAGTTTAATGAAGCTGAAGACCTACAATCACAACTGTCCGGTTGGTAAAGTAATAGCATGGAAGATGAAAGGGTTACTAAAATGGAAACACAATCAGGCCATTCCAGTTTTCGCTACCTCTTTGTGAGGTCGGCAATCTTGACAAAATGTGACTGACAGGTCCCATAAAGTAGCCGCAGCTGACAACACACAATTGTATTATGAGATTAAAGGTTATTTTTACCATGGATATAATCACAAGGTGCTGACATGAAGCCACAGGTAACAGAAAAGATAGGCAGCATTTACAGATCTGAGTAATTATTCCTGGCACAAAAATTACAGCAGAACACGGTGCGGGGAAATGTCAGCGTCTCTGAACACATCACCAACACAATGTAATGGGTTGTACAGCTGCACGCCACAGAGACTGAAGCAAAAAAAAAAAAAAAAACAATATGGCCGTGCTAAAATCGACTTCAGACCGAACAATTAATGTGGCTGATTGAATGGCATTTTGAGATAATTGGGAGCGGGTAATTATTTCATGCCATTCGCCACCAATTATTTCATAAAGCAATGGAGGAAGCTTTTTAAATGCAGCTGCTGTGGATCAGAGCCATTTCATTGATGGAAGCCTTAAAACTCAAATTCGCAACAAAACACAACAAGATGCTGAAATATGCTAAGAAATGCCATCATTGGCTGCAAAAAATCCCGTTTAAACCGATGTAAATTTTTATTACAATTAACAAGTTAATCTATTTGTTATTAAATGTCAAACAGACACAGTGTCCAGAAAGAAAAACAAATAATGCAGAAAGAAATTGCGTTTAGCAGCTAACTCACTATATAACACTTTAACACATGAGAAAAACATCAGAAAACCAGATCAATATAGACCTCCGCCTAAAGTACTGATCTTCTATAACTACCATAAATAATAAATTGGCAGTAATATGTACAATAAAGAGCTGTATGTGATTCAGTGTGGCTTTTTCTGACGACTGTCAATTATTAATACCTTTCCTGCAAAACAAAAGGAAGCGTGCTAAATCACAGTACATCATAGATGTTTCTGTTATAACAAAGTTTAAAGAAGTATTGCTTTAGTTTTTTTGTTGTTTTTTTTAAATGAATGACCACCAAATAGATTATCTTATCGTTTTTATGTTTCAAGCTTACTTTTTTTAAATACTTAAAAAACTAGCAAACTGTGCCTAAACTTAAGTATATGAAACAGGTGTATGTGTTATATGTGTTTCAGCCACTTAAGTAGACTTAAAATAATAAAAAAATTAAATAAAAAAAATTCTTTATTCAATCCACAATTAGTGGGAAACATCATAGGGAATATAATGCCATTTTCCAAGAATTTTTTATTTCACTTTCCACCTTTTCATCTCCACCTGTTAATCAAAACCCCCTTTTGCCTATTTAGTAACCTTAAAGTGTCAGTAAATCTCTTAGTCTAAATTCGCAATAGATGATTAAGATGTTAAAAAATAATGGTCCCCTGTGTACAAATTAGTAACCACACAGGCCAATTAATCCTTCTTACAACACATTTCAACAAGCATTCGAGTTTATATTTTTTTTAGATAAAACGTAGAGAGAAATGACAACAGTATATTATTCGTGGCCCAAGTCACAAGTTATTAATATAATTTTAGAGTTTAAAAAGAGAAATGTCTAACCAAATAATTGATTTTAATGTAAATGGGTGCCACTGGAACCATGACCCAGGAGTCTATCCTAAGTGTCACTTAAAAAAAACAATGTTCCAAACAAAGAGATGTCAACATTGATATAAAACATTGTAATAGCATGCCCGATCTGTGTAAATACATTGTAACAGGTGAATATGACTACAGGTCGGACTCATGGAATAAAAATCGCCCTGTTAACCTTGTTCGACATGTCAGCCTACAACTGACGTTGACGAAACCGGAAACTATTACATTTCTCTTAAATGAAAATGTAGAGCTGTACGTGTACTTGTTCAAAAAAGAAGGATCTACTGTTGATATTTTAAGAAAACCCACAGCAGATCGGTGTCAGACAGTCATCAAGCCAAATGTAGTAAATCGTTCATCTTCTCGACACCTTAAGAACATCATCACTATCAAAGTGATAAGCGCTCACATACAACTCGCACTTTCATTTCACTATCAGGAACCATACGTTTCTCCCACCTGTACCTTTGACATTAAAGCAGCGCCTCAATTCAGATAACATTAGCTAAGGCTTGTCGGTTTTACTCGCCAAGATTAACGTTTGGGATGAATAATAAGTTTTACTCAATACAGAATAAAAAATTACAAACATAAAAAGAGTATTTAAAAAAAGAACATGTATTAGTATTTGTAGAAACCGCTTTTACACCGTGTATCACGTTAGACGTCTATATAGGAGAAAGCAAGTTCCAAAAACATCGAGATTAGCTACAGTTGTTGCAACTGACGAGATTTAAAAGGCTAACGATGTTAGCTAGCCAAATCCTACTTGCTAATGTTATGCAAGTTAGCTAACTAATGTTGACAAATTTGAAATATCGTCTTTGAATGAAGGGATAACACAATGTCAACGACAACAACTGAAAACATTTAAACTGTTTGACTGCGACAACCCCAAATCCGAATGCCCCATGACTGGACAACGTTTATCCCCAACCTTTCGGTATCTAAACAAATTTACTTCGCCTGAGACGAAGCGACTAGCCGCTAACTGACGTTAGCATCGGTTAGCCGTGTCATCATAGGCCGTTCAAGTCATGTTAGGCTAACTGTTAGCGGCAGGGAGTTAGCTACGACCCGACACACTAAGATCGCAAACTCCTAAAGTGGTGCCAAAGTTTTTCCCGTTATTGATGTGCACGACCTACGTCGGTGACGACTAACGTTCAGAGGCTGTCTCTCGGTTCGGGAATGGGTCCTTTAATAACCTCACCTCTTTGGGTACGAACTGGTTCTCCTCGCTAGGCACCATTTCCATTTGTGCGACAGTTTAGACAAGCATCTATCCGCACAAGGATGTCAGCGAAAAAACTTTGCAGCGGTAAACACAAACATTGTTTGTGTTAGGTTTGTCGTAAGTTTGTATGCTTGGACGACTAAATCAAACTTGCCAAAAGTTGCAGGCTAAACAAAGTGATCGCGACACTCTCGGTTACACTACCCAAGCACAAAGTGTCCTGCTATAAATGGAGAAAGATGGCCGGTGTTTTACTCCGCGAGACTTCACTCGAGGAGCTTTGGCGTCACACTCCATCCAGACAAGCGTACGTGATGTGTGCGGACACAATGACGTTGAGATGTGCGTAGTGTGTGTGTACCTTTTTCATGTTTCAAAAGAGCAAAAATATGATAGGAATTCCGAGAGACGACAAGTTGAATTGACAAATATTTGGGGAAATGAATTGCCGCTGCTAATAGACGGATAAGACGTCTTCACTTCCTTCTGCTCATGTCCAGTGCAGCTGTAGGAGCGTGTTGTTTTTGTTCGTCTAAGTTGTCCTTTTACACGACAAATGTTTGTTTTTCTCAAACGCTGTCGCTAGAACGTAATACACTAGTTTTGGCGTGTTCTCGTTCCTATGCTTTACAATTGAACATTTACAACTGAAATCAAAGATGCATAAATGAGCAACCCCTATGGATTAAAGCATTTTATAACAAGCGTTTGGATCTCATTTTGTAGAATGGTTCTAGTTATTGCTGTTCCTACTGTCTATAAGGCAAACACAAATTTTTTGTGTGCCCCATGCAAACGCACACACATACACACAATACATATACATATGTATGCATATGAATCTGAATTTCATTCACATTGTCTTTTGTTTCTTTCCAGTGTAACAATTATAATTTATTACAAAACAAATAATTGTGGTATTACTGCATAAATACAAAGCAATTTCCCTAATTGGTTTCCAGTGTCCAGGCCATTGAGAAAAAGAAGGTGAATAGGTTCACGGCCACTGTTTTTAACAGAAAGAAGTGTTCCAGCTGACATATAAATTGGTTGATAATTCTTCTCTTCATTGCTTGCCACATGTTCAGAAGTCGAACTGGACTACTGGATTTCCCAAAACATGCATGTTAGGTCAATTGAATACTGGCCCCCCGAAAATATGAGTGTGTGTGTTTTTTTCATCCTTGTTTGGGCCTGTAATGGACTAACCTGTCCAGGATGTATCACGCCTCTTGCCCAATGCCAGCTGAGATTGGCTAGAGCCCGTCCTGAAGCCCTTCTAACAATAGTCTGTATAAATAATGGATGGATGGATATTCTTGAATATATTCTCATATCATGCATTCATTTCCATTGTGTAGTAGCTTTAACAAGTCAGAATATTTATATTTCATATCGTCCTCTCAGAGCTAGAACAGTCAGATTGTCCCTTTCACCACATTTGCTTTTACTTTCTCTGTTTGCTAGAGTTTATTTTTAACCTTTTGGTTTTCATACCACATTCCAAACAAAGGCCAGGTGTAGGCTGAAGAATTATACGAATATGTACATTTATAGACAAAAGAATTAATGGAATCTGAATTACTTTTGTTATGGAAATACATATATAGAAAAAATATCAGTTAATCCGCTTTTCAGGGTTAGTTTTTTGTACTCTGATATATGTGAGAATATAGCCAAATATGTGGAAAATGTTTGTTTTTGCATATGTGGGATTGTCCCCTGTTTAGAATAGAGAATAAAGGCCTCTAATTTCATTGTAGTACTCAGGCTGCCATGGTAGTTTATTAAAATGGTCCATTAATCCCTTAACACCTGGTGTTGCAAAACAGAGTATTAATTCCCCTAATGGCACTTGATGCATACTTGGTATGTAGTTATGAACCTATTGCATGACTTGGTTTGTTCATGGGATCAATTGACTTCAGAGCGGGTGCAGAAATATTTCTTTTTTATGTGCTGACAATAAATTCATTGAAAATATCTATACATATATCTATGCATATTTATATGCATAGGTTGGTCAGGATTCATTTCGGGACAAGTTTCATGGTAAAGACCCAGGAGGTAGAAACAAAAACACTCCTTATCAGTTGTCAGCAGTAAAGACGTAACAAGGGATTCATTGTCAGGTACAATAACAATGGAATGATTGGTACTGTAAATAGATGGTCAAAAAATCTAAAACATGCACGAACAAAATAAAAACATCACAAATAAGTTGAAATTTAATAATATTTCCTTTATTTCGTGTAGAATTTTTAAATTCTCTCTCTGTTTAAACATCAGTTTAGAATTTTGAACTACCTTAAATATGAAACTGTCCATAGCTATTAAGCACCTGTAGAAATTGACAAATTACTGATATCACAAGGCTCTTAATGCAATTAATACAATATATTTTTGTCATCTTATTAAAAAAACGTTTCCATCATGAGTTGATCACACATTGTAATGGTTTCAATCAGCCTTTCAGCAGCACCTTCAAGGAATGACATATTCACAGATGTACTTTTTGAGACTGCGGCATACCTCATCATACCACTTTCCGTGTGCTGCTACTGAGAGAGCAACACAGCTCTCCCTCTTTGTTCCTGTGGGCTGCTTCTTGGAGCGATCCCAGTTGAGGTAGGTGACTGGCAAGCTGTTGACATCAACATACTGGCCTTCTTTCACTATGTCAGCCACACCGATCCAGAAGTCCCTGGAACCAGAAGCACTCCGCTTCGCGTAGTCTCTCAGTTCGTTGTTTTCCATCACGTCTCGTGGTGTTGCAAGAGTTCCTCCCTGAGCAATGCAGTCTTCATTTGCCTCATGGTAATGTTTGGGTTCCTCAATTGTAAGATAACACTTCCTGTGAGCCTTAATGCCTCGAAGACACACTAAAATAACAAAAAGCTTGTTTAGGGAGTGAAATTAACTGTGTTGTCAAAACTTTTAATTCCTTAAACTGTTTCTTTTCAATGAGTTGTATTATAATCATCTAATGTGCAGTTCAACCCATCGCCTTGCACTTTAATGATTTCAGAGACTGCTGCCGCCCTCTACTGGTGTTTCTACTGACTATGAAACGACTGCAAAGGACAACGGAAAAGAAACAGGCAATGTTTCTACCCAGTTATCTTAAATCACATACTCAGAAGTACCATTAGGCTAATAAAATGAAAAAATGAGTTGTTTGTTGGTGCAGATTGCAGTCACGAGCATAGGCAAGAGTTTTACTGGCAACAGAACTTGGCCAGAAACAAGCAGAAACCCAGTGGCCCTTACTGAAGTTCTAAAGACATACATTTGCTGTCACCTCCATGCTCATTTATCACTAGAGTTGAGGATATTACCTGTCTGTAATGCCTGCATCTCTTTCAGCGAGTTCACCTCCTGCCACAACCTCTCGAGCTGGGCCCTCACATCGTCATCCTCCGCTCCAGCTGCGCCTCAACGAGGGGGCAAGAAAAACAGGTCGGATGAATGCCACGACAGAGTGTAAGCGTCGAGGACAGTTCGAGATTTTAAAGGCTACCTCCAGACGGCCGAGGGGACACGGCTTTCCTGGTGCGAGACGGTCGACAGAAGCAGAGCAGGGAGAAGCTGAGAAAGAGGAGGACAGAGAGCGCCAGACGAGCCATGTCCAGAACCCTGTGGCACACCTTGTGCTGCTGTGAAACAACCCCCAAAAACACTGCAGGCTGCTCATATATACTGGCCCTCTTTATGCTTGTCTGGGTTCTCTCGCTGCATTGGCTCCAACTCTGTTTGTTTTTGTCCAAACATCAGGAGGAGGTGAGGGTGGCAGAAGGGTGGAGGCAAATAAAGATTTCCTTGTGTCTAGTTTATTTTTAGATAAATATTTACCTGGAACAAGGTGCACCGAGCAGTGTTCCCTTTCGTTTCACAAACTGCTTGGAAACGTATTGACTACTTTGACAGTTATCTTCATCTCATCCCTCTCTTCCCAGTTTTGGGCATCCAAAATCACTGAGTTCCACTTTGTGTCTGCACTGAACAAGCTCTTATTCCAATAGCTTCTAACTGCTAAGCGGGAGAGTTTAAAGCAGTAAACACATAAAAGTCTAATTAACCACACCAGTGCATGGACATTTTTAACTATTGCTTGTGAATTAAATGTAATTTGAAAGTACTTTTCTCTCTCAGATTGCTGTTTAATCTTTAAAAGAAGGCTTCCATTAGACTCACTGCTTCTACACTCATTTCACCAGTTCAGACAAGGTTATTTATAGTGAGATGCTGTATACATACGGGAGGTGAAGGGGTGGGTGTGAAAGAAACCAAAACCCTTAGGCATATGGATTTATATATAGCTACAAGTCTCCTGAGACCAGTTGAAGCATATTTTTCAGCTTCAAATCACTTACGTACAACATGAAACTCCATACTTAAGACTCTGAAGGTGTGAATGTCCCAACTATGAACCCTGCATCTCATAATGAGGCAGTAAGTATAATACAGGGTTCATTTATCATGGATAAAAATCACATAGAGGACGTCCTAAGCATGCTTAGTTTCCGAGCAAAAATGATTACAGAGATATCCAATATTATGATTTTTAAATGTTGTGCTGTTTCACCATTTACCTGTCTGTATCGCAGACTTAGTGCGTTGTGCTCAGTCCGAGTTGTGGTATGCTAATATCTGTTGTTGCACATTCTTGTGCTCACACGGTGAACGCTGCTCTTCTTACTTTACGGCAGATGTGTGATGCAGAATCAGATGCAGGACCTGAACAAAAGATGAGACGGACCACCACTTGACAGAGGGTCAGTTCAGCTTTCATAAATAATTCACAAAGAAGATTTGACAGATCACGAGCCTGTTCTGACCAGACAGGAGGCCTGGGAGCATCAGTGGAGAATGGCAGGTCAACAATGTGAGACCAGTCATTTTTTTCTTCTCCACTGGTGCATTTGTTTCAGGATCAAGAAAAGGTATTTTGAGCCACAATTTTATAGCTAAATATTCCTGTTTTTGTTGATGTCCTGTGCACAAAAAGCATATCATCCAGTTATTACTCTATAAAAACAACAACACAGTGAAGACATACTTTGCAGATAGATTTATTCAAGTAAACAGAGCTTTTTTCAAAGAAAGTACACAACAAAAAATGTGACAAAAATATGCAACCACAGGTAAACCAGCTTGAGAGGAATTTTGTGAATACATTACAATGCTGAACCACACGTTTTGCTTTTTCTTTTATAGGATGACTACGCACAATGAAAAACACACACTCTCACACAAACACGCGAAAACAGACCTAACATTAAAAGCTTCTAAACTTTGAGGCATTTCTGAAGAACTACAAATCTGCTTATCAATTGACCAGAAACGCTGTCTCCCAAGTTGTAGTGTTTGCTGTAAAAGCCGGATAGCTGGGTTATTAGGGAATTTGTACAATGAAAGTTTTACATTTATAGGGTGTAAAACACTGGCTTCAACATTGTTTGAAAAATACTGTTTCCTACACTCGTTTGTGTAAAATTATGAATGACATAAAGAGTTTGTCAATATGTAACATATATATTGTGCAAGTCGGAGCAAATACTGAAAACTAAAAGTATGCGTGGAGAGGCATATTTCTATTTATTTATATTACATAAAACAATGGGCAGATACCTTGTCGTATGGCACTTTTGTTTGTGAGGCACCAAGATGTTTGGTCAATCAATTTGGTCAATCAGACTGCAGTTGTTACTATCACACTTTACGTTGTATCTATTTATATTCTGATATTTGACTTAAAAAGGTAAAAATTTAAATACTGTCAAATGTGCAATGAGTGGATGCAATACTTTGTTTGATACTTCCCTGACAGAATGACTGAAGTAGCGATCCAGCAAACAGAGCTATCATGCCATGGTAAATTGTATATACTGACAGTTTTTCAATGATTAAACACACTGCGGCTCAAAGGCACTGGTGATACTACAATCTCTCAAGGTTGACAGGTAAAACTAAAATTCCATGCAAATATCGACATACAGCAATCATTATAATATAAAAGTGATTTAGTCCAGTGGTCCAGTATTAAGCTCCAAGTAAAATTTTCTCAACTGTATTTAAGTAGTTTGGTCTTTTTATATTTATCCACACAGAGGACAGAAGAAAATGGAACTTTACCATCAGCATATATGACTCGTGTGTTTCCCTACATACATGAATGTATTGGAGTGCTTAACATGAGGTGATGACTGTATCTCAGCAAGAACAGAAGCTTATTTATCTTGTTTTTAGTTCAGTATTCTGTTGGCAAATGCTACAAATTATAAACTGTGCATGGGCCTTTTTGTATTACAGCATAGTTCAGCAACACAACAATGGCTTCAGAATGGCTTACGCACTTGTTTCCTGGCTGTAATCCGGTTGCTATTCTCCATTTCCCCTTTGCTTGATCAATAAACTGACAGTTAATAGATAACAGACAGACAGACACTTATTTTACATACACACATTCATGCATACATGTACACAGCACATGCAGACATACACACTTGTGTGTGGTTGTGTTCCTCTGTGGTGAATCTGTGCAGTCTCTAGGTATCCCACGGTGGTGTTTGTGGACTCTAATGGATGAAAGGCATTCGCTCCTTGCTGTCATTATCCCCCTCTGGCTCCTCTTCTTCCTCTCCTGCTTCACTGGTCTCTGTGCTGTCGTTGGCCATCTAGTGGTAAAATCATTTTTAGCATTTACCTTTTTCTGAGCTGCCCGAGCAGAGAGAAAAATAAACATGAGTTGGCATCAAGTGGGACCGTGAATATGTAAATGTTTGTGCTCCTGCAGTATGGCCAGTTGTGGTGTCAGATATACATTTGCATGTCGAGCATCTGTTTCCTGACTAAGATGCAGAGATCAACATGAAAACCTCTGCTGAAACAGACGAGGAAGCCCAACAGCCTCTCACAAAGACTTGACCTAATCTGAACATCAGATGCTAATATGACAACTGAAATTACTCTTCCAGGACATTTTGATTCCTTTTTTTTCACCTTCATAGAAATGGGTTTATTTATTATTATTTACTTCAGAGTAAAAATAATCTCGGAACATTATTTATTTAATCTAGTGTCCATTTGAAACAATAAACTCTTGTTTCAACAAAAACTCTTAACAAAAACTCCTTTTCTTTTTCGCACACAAGGAACGAAATGCTTTCTTTACTAAGCGCTCAGTTTGATAATGGAAACACAAAGAGTTTGTGTTCTGCCTGGGCTGAATTTAGTTACTTTATAATCCTCGATATTACATGATGGCACAGGGCCAATTAACTGAGCGAAGTGAAATAAAATTCAATCAAGACAAGCAAGCGCTAAAGCTAAAATGGGAAAAGATTAACATTTTTAAAAGCAATCCATATTGCGAACTGTCTGTCAATCTTTGTGATGTGGTTTCTTTATATCTTTTAGCTCTGACAAATAGCATGAAAAGCAGTTTTTACCAGTGGGGTTGGAGACTTCTCCACATCCAGAATGAGTTTTCCTATGTTGCCTCTGTCATGAATTCTCTGCATGGCTTCTTTTACCTGAAAGTAAAACATAAACATTTTTTGTAATTAAAAACTAAAAAACGTTCTAACTCTTTTTTATACCTGGTTTCACTCAAAACAACAAGCAAGAGTAAGAACCTCTAAAACATTGACTTCTTTGGATTGCATCTATAAATATGTTTACCCTATTTTGTTTCATGAGTTTTTCAGTTGTGCCAATGGGCAATGTGAAGTTAAGCAGTGCTCATTATTCAATCGAATCCCAACAGATAGTGGGCCAATATTTTCCAATTGATTTCACTCTTTAAATCAACATTCTCTTATTCTTACCTCTAACTTGCCTTCTATTCATTCAAAACAACTTTATTAAGGATACTTTACCCTCATAGTTTTGAAAAGAGTCAGGTCTTGTAGATCTAATATTCACTTTCTGAAAAGGCTTGCATCAGCCTATTTCTAGTTACATTACATCACATTACATTACATTTACAGTAAGTACTGTATGGATAACTTTCCTCCTTTTAAACTGAATTTAATCTGAGACTCAATGTCAACTTCACAAAAAGAAGCAAAATGGAAAGGATGGAATGGATGTTGTATACAAGAAAAAAATGACCTGATTTCAAGCTAACCCAAATGTAATATCACATAAAAATCAAATTATCCCATTTAAACAAAAATAGCAACAAAGATAAAACTTTGAAAAGTGCCAACAAATCATGAAGCAGGGATTATGCGTTTGGGTCTGGGGCAGAATAGAGCAAATAAATATTTCAACAATAGAAAGATAAGAACGTTTAACAGTATATGCGGGAAAAGGAATTTCAGGTTTCTGCTATCAGCATATTTCTATAAATTCCTCTCCACATCACATCCTATGTTCTCAAACGCACCACAGATATAGCCCAGTGCTACTGACAGTACAACATAACTACCACACTTTCAGAATCTTTTCAGCCCCTGTGACCTTGCCAAAAACTCTCAAGTCAATAAGAGTAAACAGTGGCTGATTTCTACGAACAGGGTGGTGGAAACATGTTGGCTGTAATCATTTTCTTTCAACCATCAGTGTGCTATGAACGATACTGCAACACCTCACTGATCACGAGGCAGGGTCAGAAAAGGTTTGCATTTGCATGAGAATAATGAATATCTAATCAAGCTGCAATAGCAGGAGGTGAGTGCTGCACACCAACCTGAGCATTTAAAACCACGTACAACTCCTGCTCATGCTTTTTGCTCTGAATTACACAGAGAGGTATTTCTTGGAGGTTTACATATATCTTTTTCCATTTCATGGAACAGAAGACTGAATACTTTCCCAACATGACTGGTAATTATGTAACAAAGTTAATACTTAACTGTAAATTGTTGTATTATTTACAGTTTTTTTAGATGAAATAAAGGTTAACCTTCAAATAAATTATTCACTGCTACAAATTGTAGCTTTTTTGGTTGAGGATGTGACAATAAGATAAATGGTTGTTAAGGTTAGACTGTAGAAAGTTAGACAAGTACAGTGAATATGGTGACTTTAACATGTCAGAATCTCTTAAATACTGATAATCTTTTTCACATTACAGTCTACACAGAAGTAAATGCATGTGTACCTCTTTGTCTGAAACAATGTTTTAATAGCATTCAGTTTCTAAGAGGGAATAGCAGAAAAACAAGCCAGGAGGGAACAACAGGTCAGAAACTGGTCCATCACTTGACTGCCAGGTAGCAACTGTTTAGAGAAGAGGGGATAAGCTGCGCAAACATTTGAGTTCTTTGATGTTTGCGTACAATGATAACTAATCAGTGTGAGATATTTCATGTTGGTTCACTTCTCTCTTTCCGTAACATTTACAGCTTTCACTTCACAACTAAAAACAACAGAGAAACAAAGTGATAATATAGTCTGTAAAACGCCTGAAAATGACCCACTTTTTGTTTCTGCCAAATGCATATCCTCCTGTGTTTCAGTCCGGAAAGAAATGTTGTTATGATAAACGTGTCAACGGAAGCCCAATTAACTCTGCTACCAGGCATATTAACGAGTGAGGTGCGGCTGCGCCCGGAGCTGCGCGTCCCACGCCATCCTCCACACTAATGAGATTCTTCATGGGCAGTGGTTGCAGTGAATGGCCTGAACAACCTGCCAAAGTTTAATGACAACAGAATATGGGAAGTTTCCCATGAGAAATAAAAATCTAAGCAGAGCAATTATTTCATCCACAACTCTTTTTCCACCCTCTTTTACAGTTGATGCAGAGTTTTGAATGACTTACAAGGAAGTTTTTGAGAGCTAATAAATGTGATCTTGGATTATATCTTAATTTCTATAGCACCTTCGGTAAAAGCTGAGGATAAATGTACAATTAGATATCTTTTTATGCAATCTTATCTATTTTTTAAAAATATATTGAAGCAGCATGATAAAGTCCATTTACGTCCACGCAGATTTTCCTGACCAGTAAAGCGTTAAGTCGGCCAGAATTGAACCAACAAAAATTTAAAAAATGTCTCTTTTCATGCAAGTGCAATAAACCTCTGCTGTCTGATAAAAGAGACATTTCTTAAAGGTTACGTATGTAGGCAATAAAACATATCTAATATGTGACAGAGGTCCTATATGAGTGTACATTTTTAATTTACAACTACAACAATTCAACAATTATAGCTGCAATCCCATCAGCCCTCCTACACTTTTGCAGGTATTTACGGGTTTTTTGAAAGTGGAAAACATGTTACAGCTTCACATTTAATAAATTGTGAAGCTTGAAGAGGTATTATGGTTTGAAGCATCGAACTACAACCTTAACATTATGGCCATGTGTGATGCTGACTAAGTTTTTATCATGCTCCCAAATCTCTGAAGGTTTCCATCATGAGTGGAGGTTATTGCTGTTCTGTAGCTGATGTGATGTGTATTCCTAGAAGTGAGGCAGCATACATTGCATGTTAGTCTGACAACTGTTGATTTTAACACAACAGATTTATCAAAAGAAAACTGTATCTACACAGGTCTACTGGTGCGGTGACTAATCTCTCTCAGGTATTAATGGTAGTCTCTCCATCTACTGAGAGTCAAGAATGGATCCATGCAGCAGGTACCATCAAGAGTCAAACTCCTTAAATGTATTCTATTGAGGTTTCGCAAACCTTTGAAAACTTGGGGGTCGGCTGTGGCTCAGGGGCATGTTGAGGTGTCTTTTGGGCAACACAATGAACCCTCAGTGCCCACAGTGCAGCCTCAAATGGAGCGCGCTGTTCTGTGCCCTGTTTGTGCCGGTCCCAAGCCCAGATAGATGCGAGGGTTGCGTCAGGAAGGGCATCTGTTGTAAAAACTCCTGCCAAACCTACTATGCGAGTCAGGGCCGCGAGCTGTAGCCACTAACAGGAAAGGCTTACAACAAACTATTTAAAACTTATCTATTCTTCTTGGTACGTCAACTTATGGTTAAAAAAGGAAAATGGACATCAGTATGTATGTTAAAAATAAGGATAAATGTATTGTGCAATTAAAAAAAATACAATATTCCAAATGAATGAAGAGCTAAAGTATCTCTAGGAAGGGTGAGGCAACAAGCTGTTAGCCTTCTATTATTATTATTAGCTTCTAATATTATTATTAACGTGTAATAATAATTGCACATGAAGATGCAACCTACCTACCATCTGTGGTTCCATAACCAGCTGACAGCATATCACAGAAAACAGCTCAGTCGTTTACAGCTTATGGACCTTATCATGGTCATCATACAACACCCAACAAGAAGTATTTTAAAGGACAAGTATGAAGCAGGAAAAACAAAGCATTAAATAATAATGAATGGGCAATCGGGGGGATGGTTTGAATTGTTTCAAACAAATTGGTATCACCCTCAGTTTGTATGATAACAAGGCTGTAAGTGCTTTGAATTCCAAATGTAAAGAAGTTTAAATAAAATACAGAAAAGCAGGCAAAAATGTCATCACGCAAACAATTCAAACCCTGTTGAGAGGTTGAGATGCATCAAACAAGGAAGTTGTTCTCTATACATATACCACAAGAGAAGTTCGGACTTCTCCAGAATTTGTTTGCAACATCTTTCACCCTCCGGTCACAACAGGCTCTTACCTCCTCCAGCGCCCACAAGGAGTCGACTACAGGCTTGATTTTCTTCTGTTCAAAGAGGCACAAAAGTTTGTCCATCACTGACCTCACGAGACCAGACCTCCCTTGTTTGAAAAGGAGGTTGGGGAGTGAGAAGCCGGCAATGACTTTGTTTTCCTCGTAAAGTTTAATGGGATTCACCTTCTCCACCTGCCACCACTGGAGAGTAAAAACAAGCACGTGAACAAAGACTGGCAAAATTTCCACAAGTGCTTCACGCATTTAATTGAGCGGTTTGAGGATAGGGTTTCTTTTGAATGTTGATAAGAGACTCACAGATTTTGCAAAGCTGAAGAAACTCTTTGTTTCCCCAGTTACCATGTTTGACGCGCCTGGAAAATCAGAAATAAAAGGATTGCTGAATGCTGAACAGAAGTGGCTGGTCAATAACAGACAGCTATGATGCAGGAAGGTTGAGGTGGGGGAGGACTGGTTTGACCCTTAGACCTGTGCAAGCATGCTCTTGCACATATTAGGTAAAACTACAACTAATTAATTAATCTCCTGCTAATGCTCCTGCTTAATGCAAAAGGCTTGACTGGAACTGAAGTAATTAATAGAAACAAGATAAGAGTGGTAGCTGTGAGGGATGGCTGCTTGTTCCCCAACTGCCCTTTGCCACCCGTCCATGCTCTCACATGGAGAATATAGTCATAACACTTCCTTTTGAAATTGTCAAACACTGTGGAACACTGACTTAGATTTAAGCTTTTGTACTAAAAACCAAGGTGCACCAGGGACACAGTAACTTAATCAAGTGCAAGAAAGCATCTCAGTGTATTTTCAACTGTCTGAATTGCTTTTTTAACCCAATATCAATAATAAGGTTGGGGGGAAAAACAGTAAGTTATTTAAGTGTATGTTTTTTTTTTTATTATTAAGGGCATCAAAGAGGAAGGCAAATGTTACCACTGTACGATTAAGAGACTCAAGTACTGCCCTTACCATAGAGGATATAAGTTCCAAGTGGCTTGAGCAGACTGAGGCCTTTCCCTGTGTTCTCTCCACACAGGCAGTCCAGCACAATGTCAACGCCATCTGGAGAGATCCTGTGAAGAGGAGGGAAGTGACGTCTACTGTAAGCCAGCTGCAAGCAGCAATGAGAGCATCTAGTTGTTAAGGAGGTCTCCATGACAACTTAATCTGATCATATTAAAGGTGTGGCTGGCAGGACTGATGGCAAAGCACGTTTTTTGCTAATTGCAGTGCTCCTCGGTGGCTAAACGGTAAGCTCCTAATGTGCGTCAGCCTAGCAGTCAGTTTCAACAGATTTCTGTAAACTGGTTGTTTGAAAAGCCAAAAGTAAAAAAATATATCTTTGTTTGTTTAGTCTGAAACTAATTGCACAAATTTGGGCAAAAGCTGTAAAAAAACAAACAATAAAAAGCTAAACTGTGACAAATAAAAAAGTCCCATATTGATGCACAATGTGACTGCTGGCGGTAATAAAACATACAGGAGTTATGAAAAACATATCAGTCAAAACTATGAGAGTTTAAGAGATTTGTTCATTTTGACAGTTGTAAAATTTAAGCAGAAATTATCTTTTTATTTCTTTGATTGTTTTTTTGAGTTTTGACTACAAAAGTAACAGATCATATGACGTGACTTGGACTATAGAAGTAAACGGTAACCAGTATTTTTTCCCCATATTAGTGACACTTTCATGGCTAGTTTTATAAAAATTTTAAACTGAAATATGATTTGAAGACACAATGTCTTGCAGTGCTATAACTGTCTGATACTCTTTGTCCCTGTTTTCAGTCTGTGATTCATCCCGAGGAGCAGCAACATGCTCTTTCTAATCACAGATTTACAAGCTATGAGCATTCGCTCTCTGGGGTATTGCTGTCAGGAAAACTTGTTGTACACAGCCCACATATTTCCTCCTACAGATTTCTTATACAAAGCTTATTGATGTTTTACTGTGCCCACAGCAACTTGCACGGCGATACAAAACAAAGCAATATGAAGCGGAGAGATAAAAACTTTTTTTTCTTTTTGTCATTATGAGACTTGTTACAGGAACAGACATGAAAGAATGTAAGGCATGTTCTGACCACAATTCCTCACTCCTGCCTTGCGGCTCAGAGCACCTGCTTGGCTGAACTGCTTGGTGGTCTTGTGATTCCCATGGTTTTTGCCTTTTGTAAAAAGGCTAATTTGACTGAACTTTGCACTTGATCCTGGGAAGAATGTTTGAGCCAGAGACATGAAAAGCATAAACCACAACCACCAGTGACATGGAGGCAAAAAGCATAGGACATCAAATGCTAATGATGCTTTTGAATGTGACAACCAGAGGCCTTAAAACACACTCACACACTATAAATGAATACATATATGTATGTGTATACACACACATATATGTGTGTATAAACAGATGATAATGTAACTGTACTACAAATTAATTAAACCTGAGGCATACATCAGTGGTTCTTTGTAGTGTAACACAGCTGGCAGCATGTATGTAGCCATCAGAACATTTAGGGTATCACTGCTCAGCCCTAATTGGTTCAGTTGTTCCACAAGCAGACCACCACCCTACACGATGCTGCTGCTCTCTGAGACAAGCCGTGAGTTGCCATGGGGATGACGACCACACAAGCCCAAATAAGGCAACTCGTAACATCTGCATCCCCGCACAGCCCTCTGCCCTGAGCAGTGTCCACGTTATCACACCATGGGAAACCAGCCCCAGCTACCTGATGATGGCTTCCCTTTTGGTCCCTCTTAACAAACTCCAAATACATCAAAAGAAATCAAATGCAGATCCTGTGACATCAAGTCATTGTCACGACGGACAAATGTGGCATGCTTACTTTTTGACTTCCTGCGTGTAGTCAGTGTTTCGGTCAAAGAGATGAGTCACAGAGTCTTTAATAGCGGCGTGCTTAAAACAGGAGGCGATTCCAAACACAGTTATATTTGGTACAGTGGAGCAGAGCTGAGCCACAGCTTGACCCTGAAAATGAAAACAGTTACAAACATTTATCAACGTCCGAAAGCACTGATGACAAGTGAATGTGTCACTCGAAGCAACAGTCTAGCATTTTCTAATATACGTCATAAATATGCATCAAAATATACACGTGTGTGTTTCATCGGCTGAACTTGGAGAATCAATTAACTTACAACACCACCTCCTGCCGAGTGGACCAACACTGACATCCCCTCTCGCAGATTTGCAACTTCAAAGAGCATCATATAGGCAGCCACAAAGTTCAGGGAGAACGCCGCAGCCTCAGCAAAAGTCATTTCATCTGGCATCTTGTAGACAAAATCCACTGGCGTGCAAACCACCTCTGCCCAGGCATTATAATTCACAAAAGCCATAACTCTGTCCCCTATCTGAAACAAAAACATTTGGTTAACTGGACAACAAGAAGATTATGAATGTTGATATGTGATGTGCTCTTCTATGTGTTTTTCGCATGTTTCTGCCTTATCTCTGTGTCAACTGAAGCAAATACAGTGTTTCAGATAGCATTTATCCACAGGTCACCACATAAGCAACCTGTAATTTCACTTACTTCAAATCCTTTTGTGTTCTCACCCACTGACTCCACTATTCCACAGCACTCAAATCCAGGGACAAGGGGGGGTTTCGGAGGATTATCAATGGTCCCCTGACGAACCATCAAATCCAGAAAATTCAAGCCGCTGGAACACATAAGAATATGAGACTTATTGTTTGTTGACACAGATTCAGTTTGAATGAAAATGTTCTGCTGAACTGCCTGGGCACCTGCAGTTATCTAATAACGCATATTTAATTGGAGCTATTACATTATTTTGGGATTACCCAATGCTTTTCTTTTCATTAATAGCAACAGAATACTGAGTCCTCTGTGAATACAAGGCCAGATTCCACCAATACTCTGGCCCTAATAAAATGGAGTGCAGTTTAATTTGACCAATGTCTTTGCCAAGGCTGGCAGTGGCCCAGCTGCAACCTGAAATGAACTTAATACAATCTTGCAAAGTGATGGCTAATAAAAGAGGGATTTCTGCTTAAAAATTAAAAAGATGTGGCTGAACCAAAAAAATGCTGACATCAGTTTTGTTTGTTGTCAGCCAGACAACCGCTTCCACTGGGTAGAAAGGACCTGTGGCTTCATGAATTTCCCTTCAAGGTGCAGTTCAGCTTTCACTCTTAGGAAACCACCACATCCCGGGGAAGACTATGAGTGCACAAAAACACACTGTGGTACTTACCATGCTTTGACGCGGATCTTTACTTCCCCATCCAGAGGCTCGGGCATTGGCTTCTTGGCCACCCGGAGTTTGTTCAGACCTCCAAAACCTGCCAGCATCACCGCTCTCATTTCTTTCGTGCTCCCGGCAAATTCCACGCTCCCCGCCTCCTTCTTGGCATTTTTGTCAATCATGTACTCGGTCTCCTCTGTCATATCCGCGCCTTCTTTCGCCATGTCAGACGCGAGAAGCAGCTCTCCGCTCCTTGTCGGGGGTTGAGATGTGGCGTGGAGCTCGCCTCGCACGCAGACAGGCGCCGCGTTATCCACAAAGGAGCCTGGGCTCTCACCGTCAGCCGCCTTTCTCCGTCATGGCAAATCCTCCGCCTGGAAGTCGGAAATACGAGGTTTACGTACAGGTCAGAGGAATTATACCCTAAAGGTAGTTTGATATTTGAACATTAAACCAAAAAAAAAATTAAAGAAATTCAAACGGTTTTTTACTTTCCACTCTTGCAAGTCCGACGTATAAATAAATAGCACCACCTGCTGGTGGAAAAAAAATGCTAAACTTTGAGGGGCGTTGAGTAAAAGTCCAACAGTGCGAACACTGGCCGAGCATTTAAAATTAAGGAGTACAATCCTGTCTTTCTCTTAAGATGTGTGTATGAATTTAAGCTTTCTCAAATCTACTGTCTACGGAATGTACGAGTTTGAACATGTCTTAACTACAACCACGAAGCATGAAAACAAATGGTGAAAGGGAGTAGAGGTTGCCATGGATACAGCAAGTCGCGGTGTCTGAGTTTGTCAGAGACCATTTTTTATCTCCTTTTTAATAAATGTCGGCCAATTTACCTATAAACCTGTAATATATATATATATATATATATATGTATACACACATGCCTGCACACAAAAAAGCCTGATGTGTCTCAGGTTCATTTAATGTCAAACACCGTTGGTTACGCTTGTGTTTGAGCATATATAGTACCTGAAATGAGACCTGTGTTAAATTCCTTAAAGAGTGTGTGCATGAACGCTGTCCTATACGGTATCTGTTTTCATCAGTAGCCTTTGTGAAAATGTAGCAGACACTGCGGCTGATGACTCAGTACAAACCTTGAAAATGCTGTAATGGGTGAGGCTGGTTCTTAAACTGGGAAGAGCAGTTTGCTCAAGTTTATGTTTATTTAAGCCACATAATGAAAATGAGGACAAAAAGCCATTTTTTTCTGTAGGTCTTTAATCATCTTTAACCATTTTGGTTTTGAAATACAACTTTGAAATCATTTCGTGACCTTAAACACGGAACTTTTCGCTTGACCGTTTTATAGATTTGTAATTTATCCATATTTGTATTTTGTTCATTTGACAAACCACATGAAAGCCTTCTGAAAGACGTTTTGGTATTTATCCAACATCAGACATTTTGCTAAACGCTTTGCAGTTAATCAACTAATGCAGTTGCATAAACACAAGGTTCGCATTCAGTTTCTTCATGGAAAGCAAGTAGAAAATAGCAGTATCATTGAACATTAACACACTCGTTGTAGTCATATTATCAGAAAAAATGCAAGCTACTGTTCGTGGGTTTAAAGGAAGGGTCTTCAGATAAAAGACTATTCATAATGACTGCATCCAATGCTTTCTGGACCCACTTTGCATCACTATCAACCCTGAGGAAAGCCTGGACTTAGAAGAATCCCAACAGCGTAATGTTGAGTTAACATTTCCCCAAGTCGTTTTGTGCGTATAACAGCCTTCACTGGTTTTATATCAGAGAACATTTCTTCGGATTTAAGGAAAAAAACACATATATATATATGTATATAACTTAGTGTAATCTGACTTGTACTTCACCTTTCACACATTCTGCTGCATTTCTGTACATTCGTACTTTTTCATATGTGAACAAAAGGAAAAGATTCTGGGTCCAGACTGGGGACAACATCTACTGTTTTGGGACATCAGTGAATATTCGCAGGCCATGCATTTCTTGAATCTCATCTTTGAGTGCCTGTGAACGACAAACCATAAAAACCAAGTGAAATACATTCTAGCTGGACAAGTAGAAACTTATGTTAAATGATTTTTTTGGCCAAAACTATGATTCACAGACTGATCATAAACAACAGCAAAACACAAGTGCAGCTTTATTGATAATCCTTCCAGAATCCATTTTCTATTGCACATTATTATATCCTACTACAATCCTACCATTCCCTAAAAACAACTTTTTATAGACAAAATTTTAATGTTATTTGTACAACTGTAATCAAGTCAAATTTAAAAATCATATGATCAAACGCAGAATTTTCAATAAGTCTGTATCTTAATGTTGGCACAGTCAATATACACTGGGCTTATGACTTACCTGATTTACCAGCTGGTGTTGCTGAATAGTCCTTTTTCCTTTGAACTCACTGGATTCTATATGTATCTCATACATGGCCCCACACCCACCTAAATAACACAGTACGAAAAAAAGCATCGCTGTTGTTCACATTTACAAAGATTACAATGGAACGCTCTTGTTCTACACCGCTCCCCTGCCTTAAGGTTGCGAAGTTGTTCATATTCACACAATCGATGCATACTTTACAGCACTTTTTAATACAAGGAAGCAAAATTAAATAAGAAAATATTGTAGGATCTTATAAGCAGGAATATAACTGCTTAAGCTTATTCTTACCCTGGTTAAAATAGTGTAAGTCCTTATTACTGTACTGTACTTTTTTATGAGAAAAACAGTCAACTAAAACTAAATAACTAAAACAGCTTAATAAATAAATAATCAATAAAACTATAAATATCAATACAAACAAATAAAAAATAAACTATAACGCTGCATCAGCTAACACAAAATTTTGTCATGGGTTCGATATCGCATGAATATTCTCAAGAGAATTTTATTCTCAGAAGGAAAAATTAATCCTTGAAGATATTTTGGGATTGTACACTATGGTGTCAAAGTCTCACGTAAAGCATTCATTTTACAGAGATATGTTTACCTGATATATCCACAACTTTGAGCGACGAAGCTAACGGGAACTTCTGCCTCAAAAGCTTAGCGATGCGGACCTCTCCATCTGTTTGGGTGGACAGACATCTCTGCACCTGGCCAAAAAGCACTACCTGAGGAGAAGGAGGCCCATACGGGAAGAGACTGTTAGCTTTGGACTTGAGCGATATACAATTAGCATTAGGCTAAAGACATACTCCGAACTGCAGTATAAGACCTGTAAAAGTTACTTACTTGACTACCGCGAAGAGCACGGAAAGCAGATATCGTGGTGCTGGAACAGATACGCTTGCAAGCCAACATTTTGCAGGAGACCGGTTAGTTTACAGTTACAAAACCCACACCGGTCACCTAACGTGACATGTCCTACCACAACTTTGTCCATGGGAAATGACGTCACACATCCGGGAATTTAAGTAAGAATCGTGACGTATGTATCGAAGCGGTAAAGGCAGCAATCTAGCAGTCATGGTTCAACAACATTTGCTGACGTTTCGAACAAGTCAAATATGTTCTCGTATGTGCAATTTAAGCGATTTTGACAATTAAAATGATCGCAATTAGTCATACATAAAGATCGGCGGACAAATAATAATATGTCATCGTATGTTTTGTCTTGTGAGGATGACCGCACGTCCCATAAATATATATACACAGCTATATAATTGCAGTCTCTGTGGCTGTGCAAGTTTAAAACCTTGGAAAAGAATAATTTTTCTCAGATTATTACGTACGTTGGCCCTCGGTAGCCCCCTACCGGACCCCGGCACCGGTAGCCCGGTATCCCGGTATGCCGTTGCCCC